>CM046666.1:30331763-30705280 GCA_025594165.1 Tamias sibiricus | reverse complement strand
CCTGGGGATGGAGATTTTTAGAGTGGAGGAGGGTGATTTGCTATCTCTTTAGCGTAAGCATGAAAATTAGCGTGCCTTGGATCTTTCTACATATCCTACTTTTATGGATCCATGGTTAGCCTTGCTTCCTGGGGAGTGAGGTCAGAGCTGATGATGGTGTGCGGTGGGTGACCAAAACATATCTTAACCCTTTTTCTGTGCTTAGTGACATTTCTGCGACCTTGTCATATGCTGCTTTTGACTGTGAACCAGAAAAAACAAACCGCTTTTGCAGCCATGAGAAAAATGTCCCCAATGCTGTGAGGATTTATCTCCATGATATAACTGAATTTTTTTTGCTTGTAGAATGTGTTATGGTCATTTGATTTATGTTGGACCACACTTTGGCTTGTGGTCGGAGATAAAATGTTTCAAAATAGACCCTGGTAACTTTTGGACTTCCGGACAGCTGAAGATTCTTAAAAATGCATGTTTTTATACTGTTAAGTTCTTTAACTGGTCTAGGATATTAATTTTATGGTAACCAGCAAATAGTTACTTTTTATTTTTTGTAGTAAATTTTGTTTAGGCTGCAATTGTTTAAGCTTTTGTTGTAAATCTCCTTACTCTTGCTGGTCTTAAGTTCATCGCTCTGCTTTAGTGGGCGTTACTTGCAAAAGATATTTATGCAATGTAAAAAAGCAGGAGTTTTGATTTTTCTTTTTAAACAGCTTCATATTGAAGCTTGAGACTTATATACACAAAATTGAATGCGCAGGCCCTGGTAATGCTGTATCTTGGTTACATAATGATGTTGCCAGAATCTTGCGATAAATATATATGTTTTTTTAAAAAGCTTGTTGTTCTTTGTATATTAATAATAAAATGTATCAAACAAGTTAAATTTAAGTAGAGAGTTTTGATCACTGCCTCTTTTCTGTGTCATATTTTACTATAAGATTTTGTGCCTCATATCTCTCTGATGAATGTATTAGGAATGTTATAAGGAATTGATAAATCATTTTTTTATATAATCAAGTAATATGAAAAATATAATTTGATGTACAATTTTTCCTGTTACAGGGGGTATGCTGATTATAGTGGCAATGCCACAGAACATTTTGCACAGTGATTGAGGCTGAATAAATAGCTATTTTACTTTTATAAAAAATTTTTATTATTGTGAAAGGGATCAAAGGAAACCAAACATAAAAATACTGCCATGCGGTATAGGGTTCCAAACATTTGAAGTTTAAAAATAGGCAGACAGAAGCTGTTGGTGACAGAAGTCAAATAAGGAGCTCCCTGAGGAGACTCAGAGGGTAGTTAAAACAGGAAGAGACAGCAGGGAGACTCCCTGGGGTGAGGGAAGGCTTCATATCTTAATCTGGGGTGCTTCCTCAGCTATACACACAGGTAAACTATGTGACTGGAAACTGGGGATCAGTGTCAACATTAAAAGAAGAAGAAAGAGAGAGAGGAGGAGGAGGAGGAGGAGGAGGAGGAGGAGGAGGAGGAGAAAAAGCCCAGAACAGTGGCACATACCTGTAATTCCAGCAGCTCTGGAGGCTGATGAGACAGGAAGATCACAACGTTCTGGGCCAGCCAGACTCAGAAATTTAGCAAAGAAACCTAAGCAACTGAGCAAGACTCTTTTCTCAAAATAAAAAATAAAAAGTGTTGGGAATGTGGCCTCATTGACTAAGCACCCCTGGGTTAAGATCCTTACTACAACCAAAAAAAAAAAAAAAGTACAAGAAAGAGTTCATGGGAAAGGGAAGAGGAAAAAAAAAACTATTCCCCTTATACAAAGTTCTTAGGCAGGGTAAAACTTATGTATGGTCAAATAGCCCTAGAAAATCATTATAGCACCTCATCACGCATACATAAGTTGTTGTTGAAGTTTACAGTTAGTCTTCATTATTTGATTGATGTCCAACAGTTTGCTCTAGGATGTAAATTTCATGGTGGTATGCATGTGTTCCCAAAGCCTGGGATTACTGTGCCTGTCATATCATGGCTACTTAATAAATATTTGTTCAGTGACTATAATGATCACATAGAATTGCTGCCTGATGCTTTGGGGTGCTTTCAGCTCATCAATGGTGGGACAGGCATATACAGGGGAGCAAAACCTCTGATCTCATGGCCAAAAGTGAAAGAGACAAAAGGGAAAAGGGTTCTAAATCTCCTGGAAGTGTACAACTCACAATGACATAAAGACCTCTTTCTAGGTTCAACCTCCTAAAGGCTCCACTACCTTCCATTGGAACCAAGCTAGGAGCCAAACCTTCAAAATGTCGGGGGGCATTTTAAGACCCAAGTAAGAGTAGCATGGTACTACTCCCACGGATTCCTCACGGGATACTAAGATCAGAAGAGAGATCTCACCCTGTCATCTTTCAGAAAAATGACACACCACTTAAATAGAGCAAGTGAAATCCCCACAATACACTCAACAGTGGAGTCCAGTCAGATCATCCTTTGTAACACTTTCTAGTGTGCTACCAGGGCAAAAATTGCAAAGTCCAGGTCAAAGGAGCAATCTTCAGGGGAATGAGAGGAAGTGGATCAGGGACCCAAATTTCTGCTGCACTTGCTCCTTCAGAGGTAAGTTGATAAAGGAACAGGTGAGATAGTGTGTGTGCTCTTCCTCATGGTGCTCAGCTCAGAGTGAGCTTTGTTAAAGTATTCTGCTGGCACTGGAGAGGATGATGCACATGGATAATAGTATTGATCATAATAGGATTATTAGAGCATCCCTCCAACCCCACTGGAAAGGCCTAATGGATGGCTAGTCCATCAAGGACCCAGGTGGGATAGTTGAATGATTAAATAAACTCCCTCAGTGACTACTGGATGTGTCTTATTAAGGAAACTTGGGGCTCTAATTCGACATGTTGGGAAATTGGAGCTTACACTTTTTTCTTCTTATTTAGGGAGTATTGTCTGCTGGTTCTAATTCCCTAGTGTCCTTGATCCACTTTTGAACATTGAATTTTGTGCTATGGTGAGAGGACAAAGGGTTTTATTTTCATTGTGTTGCCATATATAGATATTTCCAGTGTTCACGTAGCCCACCATTTGTTGAAGTGGCTTATCCTTTCTCCACTGTACTTTTTTTGGCACACCTTTGTCTAACTATAAGATAGCTGAATTTATATGTTTTAGTCTCTGTGTCACTCAAATCTGTACCAATGGTATTCCACCAGTCTGTTTTCCCCGGTTGCCTTTTACCTATTGCGGTTTTTTGTTACTATTGCTCGATAGTATAAATTTATAAAGTGCCACTGCTTTAACGGTACCAAGAATTAATGAATGGGATAGATTTAAAAACTGAAAAGCTTCTTCTCAGCAAAAGAAACAATCAGAGTGAGGTGAATAGAGAGCCAACTAATTGGGAACAAATATTTAATACTATGCACATCAGATCGTAGAGCACTAATTTCTAGAATGTATATAGAACTAAAAAACTTAACACCCAAAAAAGCAAATAACCCAATCAATAAAAATGGGCTAAGGAATTGAAAAGACACTTCTCAGAAGAAGATACACGATTAATCAACAAATACATGAAAAAATGACTCAACATCACTGGCAATTAGAGAAATGCAAATCAAAAACTACTCTAAGATTTCATTTCACTCCAGTCAGAATGGCAGCTATCAAGAACACAAACAACAATAAATGTTGGAAGAGGATGTGGGGGGAAAAAGGCACATCATACATTGCTGGTGGGGACTGCAAAATGGTGCAACCGCTTATGGAAAAGCAGTATGGAGATTTCTTGGGAAAATGGGAATGGAACCACCCTATGACCCAGCCATCCCACTCCTGGGTCTATTCCCAAAAGACTTAAAAACAGCATATTACAGTGACACAGCCACTTCAATGTTTTATTAGCAGCACAATTCACAATAGCTAGGTTATGGAACCAACCTAGATGCCCCTCAGTAGAATGAGTGGATTAAAGAAAATATGGTATATATACAAAATGGAATTTTACTCAGCAATAAGAGAGAATAAAATAATGGCATTTGCAGGTAAACTTGGATGAAGGTTGGAGAATATAATGCTAAGTGAAATTAGTCAATCTCAAAAATCCAAGTTACCGAATTGTTTTCTCTGATATAAGGAGGCTGGTTCACAGAAGTTGTTGGAAGGGGGGTTACATAGGATCAGAGGAACACTAGATAATGGTCAACGGAAAGGGAGGGGAGGGAGGGAGTAAGGGGGGGGGTTTGGAAAAAAATTGGTGGTTGAATGAGATGGATATCATTACCCTAAATGCATGATTGAAGATCTGAATGGTACTTATATACTTTGTATTACAAGCAGTTGTATGTAAAAAGATACTTATACTTGTGCATGATGAATAAGTAAATAAATATAAAAAAATTAAAAAAAAAAAATAAAAAAAAAAAATAAACTCCCTCAGAACAATGTGGAGACATCTGGTCTGGGCCTAACCCAAGAGATTTGGTTTTTTTTCTCCAGAGCTTTGTGTGATGGAAGGATACATAGGAGGTCCCAAGGAAGGAAAACTAAAGCATTTGGGGAGGATGCCTCTTGAGATCAGGAAAGCTAACTCTCCCAAACATCCCTTGACCTTTCTGAGAGTCCCTTCTCCCTCTGGATAAAAGAACTATGGTTTCCATCAGATGTCCTCCTCATAAGGCAAAGAAAGAAGCAGAAAGGTGAGTGGAAAAGGTGAATAGGACAACAAGCAAAAGTTCATACAGAGAAGGAGAAAAAAAGAAAACATTAAACAAGGATGTTGTGATAAAGTGGAAACTGGAAGGAACTCAGCTATGTGGAAGACCCAAAGTAAGGGAATGAGAAGGCAGTCCATGGTTATAAGATGAGAAAGCTTTCAAGTTAGAATAGAGGATCTGAATTCAGTCCTCGTGGGGATGATCCAGAAACGTCTCTTGCTTTTCGTGGTTTACCTCTTCTTGTCAATTCTGCAGGAAAAAATATTTGGATAGGTTGCAACTAGTTATTTATTGTTTCATATTTCACAAATTAATAGAAAGTTATTTTGTAAGGTGTTTATCTTAAAAATTCACCTAATATGAAAATATGTCCTACTTAAACTAATATAAAAAGCTTTGATAAAAATCGCATCTACTGAAAGCAAGAAAATACATGCATAGTTTTCATAGTCATAATATTTTCTTACTGAGGAACAATACTGGTCACAAGTTATATCAACATGCACTTGTAAATATGTGACCACTAAGTCCCATATATGTATAATTATATATGCACCAATAAAAAATGGAAGGAAAAAAAAGAAAAAAATATTTATTTTATTTGTATTTTCATTCCTTAAAGAAAACCACCATTCACTCATTCATTTGTATTTCTTTCTCTTTTCCCACCCTAGTTTTAAAGAATGACAGTTTCTATATCACATACTACACCAGGCTTTTTATAATTTTTTTTTATATGAAAAATAGTTAAATAAATAAAGACGCTGGGAAAAAAATATAGAATTCAAAGCACTTATTTTAATTAATTACATCTGTATTAGAATTGGAATTACTATTTGAGGCTGATTCTATGGAGTATTGTAAGAAACAGGATGCTTCATTACAATATAGGGGGAAACCAATCCAGACTATGTTCAGATTTTTCAACCAGACCTTTTTTAAAAGCAAGAAGATCCTGGAATAGCATATTTCAAGCTCTGAAAGAAAAGGGATGTCAACCAAAGAATCTTATATCCAGCAAAATTAAGCTTTAGATTCAAAAATGAAAAGATGAAATAAAAAACCCTTCCACGACAAGCGAAAAAGTTAAAAGATTTCACAACTCGGAAAAGCAGCACTTCAGAGCATCCTGGGCAACATTTTTCATGAAGAAGAAGAGAAAGATGATAACGAAAATCACCAAAGGGAGATATTAAACTAAAGGATAATACCAACCAGAAGAGAAACCAAATCAAGCTAAAGACCATAATTCAAAAAAAAATGGATGGGAATAAAAAATCAATCTCAATAATAACCCTGAATGTTAATGGCCTAAACTCGCCAATCAAAAGACACAGATTATCAGAATGGATTAAAAGAAATGACCCAACAATTTGCTGTCTCCAAGAAAACACACCTCATAGAAAAAAGACATCAACAGACTGAAAGTGAAAGGCTGGGAAAAGTCTTATCACTCACATGGCCGGCGGAAGCAAGCAGGGGGTTTCCATTCTCATATCAAATAAGGTAGACTTCAAACCAAAAACTAATCAAGAGGGACAAAGATGGATATTTCTTATTACTTAAGGGAACCATCCATCAACAGGATATAACAATCATAAATCTGTATGCCCCAAATAATGGAGCACCTACATTCATCAAACAAACACTTCTTAAGTTCAAGAGTAAAATAGACCACAACACAGTTATTCTAGGGGACTTCAACACACCTCTCTCACCAATGGATAGATCATCCAAACAAAAGCTAAACAAAGAAACTTTAAGCCTCCTCAAAACAATTAAACAATTTAGACCTAACGGACATATATAGAATATTTCATCCCTCAGTAAACGAATACACATTTTTCTCAGCAGCACATGGCTCCTTCTCCAAAATAGACCATATATTATGTCACAAGGCAACTCTCAGCAAATATAAAAAAATAGAGATACTACCCTGCATGCTATCAGGGACCATAAAGGGATGAAATTGGAAATCAACGACAAAACAAGGAATAAGAAAAACTACTCCATCAACTGGAAGCTAAACAACATGCTACTGAATGAACAAGGGGTTGAAGAAGACATCAAAGAGGAGATCAAAAAATTCCTAGAGGTAAATGAGAACACAGATACATCATATAGAAATCTCTGGGACACTATGAAGGCAGTAGTAAGAGGAAAATTCATTGCACTGAGTTCATTCCTTAAGAGGAAAAAAACCCAACAAATAAATGACTTAACATCACACCTCAAAGCATTAGAAAAAGAAGAACAGACCAACACCAAGAGCAGTAGAAGACAGGAAATAATTAAAATCAGAGCAGAAATTAATGAAATTGAGACTAAGGAAACCATTCAAAGAATTGACAAAACTAAAAGTTGGTTCTTTGAAAAAATAAACAAAATTGACAGACCCTTAGCGATGCTAACGAAAAGAAGAAGAGAAAAAAACTCAAATTACTAACATTCGTGATGAAAAAGGGAATATCACAACAAACACCTCAGATATACAGAATATAATTAGAAATTACTTTGAAAACTTGTACTCTAATAAAATAGAAAATACTGAATGCATTGACAGATTTCTAGAGTCATATGATTTGCCTAAACTGGATGTGGAGGCTATACACAATTTAAACAGATCAATTACAAGCGAAGAAATAGAAGATGTCATCAAAAAGCTACAACAACCAAAAAAAAAAGCTACCAACAAGGAAAAGTCCAGGACCTGATGGGTTTACAGCCGAGTTCTATAAGACTTTCAAAGAAAGAACTAATACCAATGCTCTTCAAACTATTTCAAGAAATAGAAAAAGAGGGAGCTCTTCCAGACTCTTTCTATGAGGCCAATATTACATTAATTCCAAAGCCAGGCAAAGACACATCCAAAAAAGAAAACTTCAGGCCCATATCTTTAATGAACATAGATGCAAAAATCCTCAACAAAAATCCTGGCAAATCGGATACAAAAACATATCAAAAAGATAGTGCACCACGATCAAGTGGGGTTTATCCCAGGGATGCAAGGCTGGTTCAACATTCGGAAATCAATAAACATAATACATCACATCAATAGACTTAAAGACAAAAATCATATGATCATCTCAATTGACGCAGAAAAAGCATTTGACAAAATACAACACCCCTTTATGTTCAAAACACTGGAAAAAACTAGGAATATCAGGAACATATCTTAACATTATAAAAGCTATTTATGCAAGGCCCGAGCTAACATTATCTTAAATAAATGGAGAAAAATTGAAAGCATTCCCTCTAAAAACTGGAACAAGACAGGGATGCCCCTTTCACCACTGCTATTTAACATAGTACTGGAAACTCTGGCCAGAGCAATTAGACAGACGAAAGAAATTAAAGGGATCAAGATAGGAAAAGAAGAGCTCAAATTAGCACTATTTGCTGATGACATGATAATCTACCTAGAAGACCCAAAAAACTCTACCAGAAAACTTTTACAACTAGTAAATGAATTTGGCAAAGTTGCAGGATACAAAATCAATACACATAAGTCAAAGGCATTTTTGTACATCAGCGACAAAGACTCTGAAAGGGAAATGATGAAAAATACCCCATTTGCAATAGCATCAAAAAAAATAAAATACCTGGGAATCAACCTAACGAAAGAGGTGAAAGACCTCTATAACGAAAATTATAGAACACTAAAGAAAGAAATTATAGATGAACTCAGAAGATGGAAAGACCTACCTTGCTCTTGGATAGGTAGAATTAATATTGTCAAAATGTCCATACTACCAAAAGCATTATACAGATTTAATGCAATTCCAATCAAAATCCCAATGTCATTCTTCAAAGAAATAGAAAAAGCAGTCATGAAATTCATCTGGAAAAATAAGAGACCCAGAATAGCCAAAGCAATCCTGAGCAAGAAAAGTGAAGCAGGGGGCATCACCATACCAGACTTTAAATTATACTATAGAGCAATAGTAACAAAAACAGCATGGTATTGGCACCAAAACAGACTGGTGGACCAATGGTACAGAATTGAGGATACAGAGACTAATACATATAATTACAAGCTATCTTATATTAGACAAAGGTGCCAAAAATGTACAATGGAGAAAGGATAGCCTCTTCAACAAATGGTGCTGGGAAAACTGGAAATCCATATGCAACAAAATGAAATTAAACCTTTATCTCTCACCATGCACAAAACTCAATTCAAAGTGGATCAAGGACCTAGGAATTAGACCAGAGACAATACACCTAATAGAAGAAAAAGTAAGCTCCAATTTCCAACATGTTGGATTAGGCCCCAAGTTCCTTAATAAGAATCCTGTAGCACAAGAATTACTACCAAGAATTAATGAATGGGATAGATTTAAAACTAAAAAGCTTCTTTTCAGCAAAAGAAACAATCAGTGAGGTGAATAGAGAGCCAACTAATTGGGAACAAATATTTAATACATGCACATCAGATAGAGCACTAATCTCTAGAATATATAAAGAACTCAAAAAACTTTACACTAAAAAAAACAAATAACCCAATCAATAAATGGGCTAAGGAATTGAGAAGACACCTCTCAGAAGAAGATACACGATTAATCAACAAAATACATGAAAAAATGTTCAACATCGCTGGCAATTAGAGAAATGCAAATCAAAAACTACTCTAAGATTTCACTTCACTCCATCAGAATGGCAGCCATCAAGAACACAAGCAACAATAAATGTTGGAGAGGATGTGGGGAAAAAGGCACACTCATACATTGCTGGTGGGACTGCAAAATGGTGCAACCGTTATGGAAAGCAGTATGGAGATTTCTTGGAAAACTGGGAATGGAACCATCCTATGACCCAGCCATCCCACTCCTGGGTCTATTCCCAAAGGACCTAAAAACAGCATATTACAGTGACACAGCTATCTCAATGTTTGTAGCTGCACAATTCACAATAGCTAGGTTGTGGAACCAACCTAGATGTCCCTCAGTAAATGAGTGGATTAAGAAAATGTGGTATATACGCACAATGGAATTTTACTCAGCAATAAAAGAAAACAAATTAATGGCATTTGCAGGTAAATGGATGAAGGTGGAAGACATAATGCTAAGTGAAGTTAGTCAGTCTCAAAAATCCAAGTACCAAATGTTTCTCTTATATAAGGAGGCTATTTCAAAGTATAGTTGGATGGGGGTACATAGGAGGATTAGAGGAACACTAGAATGGTCAAGGGAAGGGAGGGTAAGGGAGGGGAGCAAGAGGGGAGGGAGGGGAGAGAAAAAAAAAAGGTGGTTGAATGAGACGGATATCATTTTCCTTAATGCATGATTGAAGACCTGAATTGTACGAATATACTTTGTATACAAACAGTTGTATGTAAAAAGATACTAAATATATGCACTATGAGTTGTATATATTAAAAATTATAAAAATAAAAAAAAATAAAAAAAACTGGGGCTCGAGGGTTGATGGATCAGAAGGTAGAGCACTCATCTATTCATGGTTCGCGGCCATGGGGTTTCAATTCTTTAGACCATGTAAAAATAAACGCATTGTATACAACTAAAGCAAATTAATATAATTTTTTTTTAAAGTTGAGATGATCGAGCAATCCCATGATAGTAATATGTCTCTAAGGAAAAGAATTCAGTGTGGCAAAGGAGAGATCTGCACTCCCCATGTTCATTGCTGCCACTATTCACAAATTGCCAAGTTACGGAAACCCAACCAAAGGTGGCCATGGGATGGGATGAATCTAAATAGATCAAGTAATACATATGTTACACGGGCTGGGGTTGTGGCTCAGTGGTAGAGCGCTTGCCTAAGCAACGTATGCCATTGCTGGGTGTCGATCCTCAGCACCACATAAATATAAAAGGCATTGTGTACAACTAAAAACAAAATAATATAAACAAATTAAAAGAAAAATATATGTACACACATAAACACCACTCATACATACAAGTGAACATATAAAATGAAAAAAAAGAAAAAAAAAAGAAACAGGATGCTTATTGTGCACCAAGAAATACAATTTAAATTAAAATTGCTATGATCTTGGGGCTGGGGTTGTGGATCAGAGGTAGAGCACTCATCTATCATGTTCGCGGCCTGGGTTCAATCCTTAGCACCATGTAAAAATAAACGCATTGTATACAACTAAAGCAAATAAATAATTTTTTTTTAAAGTTGCTATGATCCAGCAATCCCATGACTAGTAATATGTCTAAGGAAAAGAATTCAGTTGTGGCAAAGAGATATCTGCACTCCCATGTTCATTGCAGCACTATTCACAATTGCCAAGTTACGGAACCAACCTAAGGTGTCCATGGATGGATGAATAAATAGATCAAGAAAACATATGTACACGGGCTGGGGTTGTGGCTCAGTGGTAGAGCGCTTGCCTAGCACGTGCATGGCCTGGGTTCGATCCTCAGCACCACATAAAGATAAAGGCATTGTGTACAACTAAAACAAATAAATAAAAAATTAAAAGAAAATATATGTACAAACATAAACACACTCATACATACAAGTGACATATAACCATTATATTAGCCTATTAATGCCTATTACCCTATTAATGACACTGAGAGGACAGAAGTCCAAACTCTTTAACCCTATTATGTTTTAATTAATTTTCCTTGACGATATAAAGAACAGATGCCATGAATAACATTGAGGTAGTACTAAGATAGGAATAAACCATGACAAAAACAACCAGAGACTGAGTAGAACTGCTCCAACAAGGACCTACAGCAGCCATTCTATGTGAACAGTGAAGCGGGGCTGGCCTGTGGAGTTAAGTTCATGCTCTCTTGTGAAATCTGGGGGCATTGCAGAACCTGGGCCTGTAGAGGAGCAACACCAAGAAACTTTTAGAGAAGTGAGCTCTGCTGTGAAACAAAGACAGTGGGGTTTCCAGGATCTACACCATGGATTTGGATGTTTAATAAATTTGGCCAGAAAAAAAAAGAAAAAGAAAAGTATTCCTTCTGTATAATCAAACATTTCCCTTACAACAAGATTAAAATCTCAGAAAAGCACTTTGCAACCTTGATCAGTATAACTTTCCAAGAGAAACTCATTGTAATATGTATACCTAGGTAACTTATAAATCAGAGCAATGTTAACAAAGCTTTACCAATAGTGAGTATTTTAAGCACCCTCTCTGGAATTAGGGAGCTGGTCCACTTGTTAGAAAGATTACTTCTATTTTATATGGATAAAATCAAGCTATCCTTTCTGTTTTAAAGGAAGTGTGCCTGTAGCTCATCTAAAAATAATGTAGTTCATAAAAGTACAGGCTAACTGGAAGGGAGGGTATGACAAGTAATATTTTTTCTGTTGTTTTTAAATACTTTATATGGTTAAAATGCAGCAAAAATAGTGTCTTGTTCAAATACAAAAATATATACTGCAATAGTCACAGTTCTCAGGATGATGTAAGTAGTCACTGGCTCTTTCACTGTGCTCTGTAGTGTATTTTAACTCCAACCACAGCTTCTCTGGCTTCAGTCATTTATCAAACCTAAAATCATACCATAAATATACATAAAGAAACACGGCAAGTAGAAACCAAACTTTATCATGGCTTCTTTCATGTCTGACTTCAGTTGCCCTCAATTTTGTATTTCTGTTGGATCAAACACTCCCATGTTGCACTTGGCACCATAATGAATTGATATATATTCAAGTAGCAACAGGTCAGTTGAGAGGGAATATGAACCAGTACAATGAAAATAAGCAAAGTACAGTCAAGCAATTCTGGAATCACCCCACTTGTTTAATTCTGAGCAACATGATCTAGCATTAATGTAATCACATTCTAAATCAGAAGATATAATTCTGAAGTAGACTGAGAGGAAGATGAGGGCACAACAATTGTGGGGTGAGAACACGAACACTACTGCCTTCATCCTCCTCCTCCTTCTTCTCCTCCTCCACTGTTACCACAGCTCTTTCCATCAAACTGACAAGTAATATTTTCATATAGAAAATACTTAAAATCCACAAAAAAATTCAAAGAACATATTTATATAACTTTATTGTTGGGGTTAACCATTTTAATAAATTAGTAAATGCCTCAATTATTCTTTCTCACATGCTATGAGCATTCCGGTGCTTTCCTTTAAAAGTTACTACATTATTATGGTTTAGATGCTTATATAAAAGCCCAGAAACCACATAAATCATTTGAACAAGGAAAACTTAATATAGACTTATTCATGCCTGAGGCTCCAGGTTTAATCTCCAGCACTGGAGGAGAAGGAGAGGAGGAGGGGGGGGGGGGGAGAGAGAAGGGGGAGGAGGAGGAGGAGGGGGAAGAGGAAGAAGCAGAAGGGTAAGGAGAAGGGGATAAAAGAAGTCTTCAAAGAATGCAGAAATGGCATATACAGGGAGCACATACTACCTCTCAAGTTGAGGCAGAGTAGCCAAGGAAGGAAGAAATGTATGACAAGCTCCCAGTGAGACTGAGGTGCAGAGTTCATTGGGTACTATGGGACCATGGCTCACTGGAAGGTTGAAAGGGATCTGCTCTAACTAACCAGGTGTCCTATTTGATAACACCCCCCAGAACACTTCTGACACCAAATGTATTGGGTTTTCCCACACCAAGTTATGCTGCAATTCTCTGCATATATCAGGGTGTCCTATAATTCAATTAAAGAATTAGTAGAGACCCCACAGGTTAAGTGGACCCCAAAGTCTTGCAAGTATGACCCCCATGATTTCAGATGACAATCACAAGATGGCTCCTCAAGTTGCCCACCTGTTTCTCAAGTTCCTGTCACTGCGAGGAGGTCCAATAAGGTCTCTCAGTGACAGAGAAAACCTCTACTCAGACCTTCCAGGCTCTTGCCCATATCACTGAAAAGAACTTAAGGGTGTGTTGGGTTTTAGCAAAGAGAGAAAGAGCATTATTAGAAAGTGAAAAGTGAATATAAAAACCCTCAAAGAATATAGTAGGCAATCTCAAGAGCAAGAAGAGACACACCACCAGGGTTAAGGTCAGGTTTTTTTAATTAGGGTACAAAGGTATAATATGTGATTCAAGGAACTGGACTCCTGGAGCCAGAGAAAAATTGAGTAAGATGGTTTCCTCTTAGAGAATCTGCTAAGGTATGTTGTTTTCAGCTGATTGATCAGGTGATTGACCAATCAAATATTAGCCCCTGGCTTCATGATGTTAGTAGTGCCTTTCTATTGAAATCTTGTTCCTGATTTGCTGCATTCCAGAAAATTTATATGGAACTGGAAAATTATACAGTAACTTATGGAATTGTTTGGTGCACTTATATATTTTGGTCTCTTTCTGTACTTAAGCTTCTTTGTCCAGGTCACAAGCAATTCAAAGTTATTGTTCCATTATCACAACAGGAACATTTCTCCTTTAGAGACTTTTTTCTTAGTACTCCTAAATTTCTATCTCATTCCCAAGAACCATCCACCATTTCCAAAACCCATCTCAGATTAGATGATTTTCTAGAGCCATTTTTCTATATGGCTCACAAAACCAAGAGAAACAACTTTGTTTAGTAACCAATTTATTATAAAATATCTTGTAAAGGATACAGTGAATAACCAGATGAACATGTATAAGGGTGAGGCCCAGAGAAGTCTCCAGCACAGGAGTATCTGTCCCCATGGTGCAGTTTGAGAGGCACCACTCACGACACATGGACATATTGTTGTTCATCAACTCAGAAGCCCCCACAACTTTTTATGGAGGTTTCACTGTGTAATTATGATTCATTAAATCATTGACTGCTGGCAGTTAATTAACTCAACCTTCAGCACTATTTCCTCCCCTGTTCCAACTTTCTACTCATAAAATTAGTTCCTTTGAAAACCTGCCCCCATCCTGAGGTGAACCAGGGGCTTTCTAAAAGTTCTTATTAATATAAACTCAGATATGACTGAAAGGGGCTTATTATTAATAACAAAAGACTCTCCTTTCATTTCTATTAGGAAATTCCAAGGGTTTTTAGGAGGTGTTTTCAGGGGCCAGGGAGAGAAACCACTTTTCAGGAACTTTGGGGACAGACTATAAATATAGATAAAGATATCAATATAGACATTTCTTACTACGTCACCAAAAGGTGAGCCTTCTGCACACCACTGGAAGGTGCAACAAAAAGGAAAAACAGTCCAGTATGGTGGCCCATGCCTGTAATCACAGTAGTTTAGGAGGCTAAGTCAGGAGTATCAGCCTCAGCAACGTAGCCAGGCCCTAAGCAACACAGCAAAACATTGTCTCAAAATAAAATTTAAAAAGAGTTGGAGGTGCAGGGGTTGTAACTCAGTGGTGGAGCACTTGCCTAACGTGTAAGGCACAGGTTTGATCCTCAGCACCACATTAAAAAATAAATTAATTTAATTAATTAAATAAAGGAATTGGGTCCATATACAACTAAAGAAAAATATTTTTTAAAAAAAGGTTGGGGATGTGACTCAGTGGCTAAACACCCCTGGGTTGAATCCCTGGTACCAGAAAAAAAAAAAAGAAAGAAACAGAATTTCTTTGCCTTCGCAGTGGCCCCTCCAGTGCATTGCATCAACAATCTCACATTGTGTCAGATGCCAAAGAAGTGTTTCCAAGGTCCAGTTCCAATAACACAAAGAAGACCAACATGGAGTGGATTGGGAACAGAAATGCAATAAAATGATACTGGACTCTGTCCAAACCTTTGACTTTATACTTTATGTATGCATACATGTTACACCATTTTACAAACATTTGAATTTCCGTAAAACAACAAAACTATCATGACAAATGCACCTGACAAATGAAGAGGTTCTCATCTGTTCCCCCAAATAAGGAAAGAAGCACTCCCAGTCACTGTATACTACACTGCTATATTATTTACTCTTCAAATTCAGTCAAGTCTCTTGACTATACTGTTGCCTAAAAGATAACAATTGGTATATAAAATCACACATATAATAAGAGAGAGGAAGCAAATGGTCAATATATACAAATACACACATATACACCACAAACAAAATATATGAAGCTATTACAGTCTTTGTTTCCAGAAGGACTATGTAGTTATATTTACTTTCTATCTTCCAATTCACATTCTTTGTATTCTCGCCCCCAGTCAGAACAACTGGTCGCAGTTGTTTACCTGGTAGAGTGAACACATCTTTATTCTTGCAGGGTCTAAGTCTTCAATAGTCTTGTCTCTTCTTGTTTGCTATGGTTTTCCAATAACCCTTAACATCAGACTTGGAAGTACTAAGAGGAAATAGATTAACTGGACCTATGCTCATGGTCAAAGCTTTCTGCAATTCACCTTGCATCTGAAAATTCTCTTTTTCATTTATATTTATTCTGGCAATTCTTGTCTTTCCTTACTTGCAGTATTGACACAAAAGAGAAATGGAGGGTAAAATCAAAGAGGGTAGCAAGAAGGGTGGATATGATCAAAGTGCATTATATGCATGTATGAAATTGTCATAAATAAAACCCAATATTTTGTACCATGAATATATACTAATAGCTTTTTAAGGGGGGATCCATTCCCTTATCCTTAATTCCCTGGATTAACACATCACAACATTCTCAATGATACCAGAAATTTACTGAGGTACAGAAAATTAGGTATGTTCCATTCATCCCAGAATAGGAAGGAGATTACATAGAATGATGGACTCTTAAAACTTCATCATTCATTGTAGTTTAGAACTGAAATGTCCTCCAAAGTCTCATGTGTTTAAAACTTGGTCCCCAGCAGGTGGCCCTTTTGGGAGATGGTAGAAATTTTAGGAGGTGGGAAATGGGAAACAGGGAGGAAGTAGATAATTTTGGCTGTGTCCTTGAAGACTATGTCTTGTCCTTGGCCCTTTATCCATCTCTCTCTCTCTCTCTCTCTCTCTCTCTCTCTCTCTCTCTCTTTCTCTCTCTCTCTCTTCTCTCTCTCTCTCTCTCTCTCTCCTCCCTACCTTCCCTCCTCCCTCCCCCACCATGCTCTGTCCCTCTCTTTTCTCTCTCTCTCTCTCTTTTTTTTTTGGTACCAGGGATTGAACTCAGGGGCACTCACCACTGGGCCACATCCCCAGCCCCTTTTTTTTGTATTTTATTAGAGACATGGTCTCATTGAGTTGCTACCAGTGCCTCGCCATTGCTGAGGCTGGCTTTGAACTCAGGATCCTCTGCCTCAGCCTCCCAAGTGCTGGGATTATAGGCGTGCGCCACCGTGCCCGGCCCTCTCTCTTTTTTTAATATTTATTTATTTGCTTTAGTTGTACACAATACCTTTATTTTTATGTGGTGCTGAGGATTGAACCCAAGCCACACACATACTAGATGAGTGCTCTACCGCTGAGCCACAACCCCAGCCCCTCCCTCTCTTGTCTTCTGTCTGCTATGAGGTGAGCCAGTCCTTCCACCACCTGTCACCTATTCCCTATTATGACATAACATTCTACCTCAGAAACAATGGAGCCAGGTTTCACTATGGATTGAAACCTCTAAAACTGTGAGAAAATAAATCTCTCCTCCTGTAGGTTGATTTTCTCAGTATTTTGTCACAGAGACAAAGAGGTAACTAACACACCTATCCATTTTACTGGAAATTTTTGGATGATAAACTTTCTGTCACCTATTAGTCCAATCTGCAAAAATAAACCGGGGACCATTCTTAACCTGGTTCCTCTGCACACATTCAAGATTCTTAACCTCAAGGTTCCTCTGCACACATTCAAGTCCGGTAATGTGATCTACACTTTGTTTGATTTTTTTTTTTTTTTTTTTTTTTTTTTTTTTTTTTTTTAGGTAGATACAACTATGTTTCCCAGGCTGGTCTCAAACTTATGGGACTAAAGTGATCCTCCTGCCTTAGCCTCCCCAGTAGCTGGGACTACAGGTATGTGCTACCACACCTGGCTGAAATACTTTTAAGTACAAAAAAAAAAAACAAATGGCTTCTCATTTACATTCCACATTCCCTAAGCCAGTTCCAAAACAGTCAACTTTTATCTTCTGCTATCTGAATATAAGACATGAACAGAAAACTCTCATAACCACTCATCTGAAGTCTGAACACAGAGCAGGAGGACAAGCACTGAGCCTTCCAGGTCTCACCTCAGGGGCTTTTGCCACAGGGAGTCTGTAGCCCCAGGAAGAGTCACAGGGAGGGATCACAGACAGCAAGGGACCCTGTGGGGACAAAACCTTGGAGTGTCAGGGAAGTAATGGAGATTCAGCCTCTGGGGGAGAACACAGTCAATATCACAGCCTGAGCTGAACCCCTCCTTTGGGGTGCTCAGGGTCTCCTCCAAAGGAGGAAAATTGTTAAGGGGTGTAGGGAGCCCCTCAGACCCACTTGCCATGGAGCAGATGGTCATGGACACATCTCCACGCATAAACATGAAATATGGAAAGAGAGTTCCAGAGAAGGAAGCTGGAGGGAAAGAGAAAATGTGGGACCCATCAATCATGTTATAGAAGGAGACATGCCCTTCACTGTAGTCCAGGAAAACTCCCACCCTGCAGGGATTCCTGCCTAAGAGATAACCAAGTCACAGGATCAGTCCGGCAAAATATCTATTGTCAAACTTCCCCATGACCCAAAACCCCTTATCTGGTAATTCCAGGTACCAATCTGTTCTTTTCACATCTTTCCTACAGACTCCCAGACTCCACATGCTGTAGAATTCATTCTCTATCTCCACTTCCCAGTAACATCTTCCTGATGTGATGTCCTCAAGACCCAACACACTGCAGTTTTCAATAAAGTACACATTGGGAGTACTTCCAGGTCAGACGCGTATGTTCACAAGAGAGACAGAAAGCCTGTTGTGAGCAGAGTGTGGATCCAGAGTGACAGGCCCTGTTGAGAGAGTTATCAATCATGCAAGGTCCTCCTCTACCCCAAAACAAAGCTCACAGCCACCCACCACCTCAGGGCCACATAGATGCCTGGGAAGTGGATAATCCCCATGAGATAAAAGTCTTATAACACAAGCCTATATCTCCAACCAGAAGAAGGAGCCAGAAGTCTGATTTGGGGGTTGTCATGTGACAGGACCCTTGAGAAACAATACCAGTTTTTTGTGATCATCACTTCTGCTATTGCAACACCATTGGTGATGCCAGCATCCATATCAACTAGAGAACTTAAGGAGAGGCCAGAACCATGAGGGCAACAGGAGGAACACCAGAATGCACACAGTCACTCACAGGCTTGGAACTGTTCCTTTCGCCAATCTATGGGAGAAGCATATATTTCATATCAGATATATGCAGAACAGCAGAAATTCATTTCTCAGTAACCAAGGTGCTTAGAAGAAACCCAGCTAGGACAGCAAGTAAAAGCATGAGGAGGCTAAGAGAACACCAATATCCAAAGAACCAGGAAGAAACAAAAAAAACAAAAACTGGACCCAAAGTGTAGAAATTTGGGGAAAAGGAAAATGTACAACCAAGACCCCACATTAGGAAGATGTCAAGTCCTAAGCTGTCAAATATGATTTCTGAAATTTTATAGAGACCAGCAATTCCTAACTACACAATTACAATCCTGCTCCATCCAGTCTCTCCTCACAACTGAACTCTGCAGTGTCATTGTACCAACAACAAATACCAGTTGAACATGATGTTTTCAGGAGGTATAGCTAACTGTAACCTGCATAGAGGATGAGCCTAGAACAGAGACAAATCTGTGATCCAATGCCAAGGAGAAGTCTCTGTGCCCTTCCTATGCAAGTTAGAATCATTTTTTTTTTCTTCTCCTTTTAGGAGAATTTTGCTTTACCTCTGGTGCTTGGCTTTTGTTGGCTTGGGTGGGGGCAGATTAATGTGTGAGGATTATTAAAGAAAAAAAAAAAAAACAAGAGAAGTTAAAGGTCTTTACTGGGAAGGGTGGGAAACAAATTAGAGAAGAGAGAGCAGAAAAACCCATCACATCCCAGGATGGAAGCCACTGATAAAGAAGGGCAGAGGTGGAGTCTGGAGGAGGGATGCCAGAGGAAACATCAGAGTCACTTACCTGCATACAGCTGGGCCTTCCTCCAGGCTGAAGGGAAGATACTGTGGTGAGACCACAGCTAAAACTCAGCATGAATGTACCTGCCTGCCTCCGCTCCATTCTAAAGATGAAACTACCCACAGGAGGAGAGAGCCCAGAAAGGAGGTGGCCTCTTGCAGTATGCAGGGAGAGCAGGGTGCTGTGGGAAATTCCCTGGACCACAGATCAAAAAGGCTGCTTTACAGGCCAGCTTCTACCACTGTCCTACTGCTTTCTCTCTGTCAGAAAGCCATCTGCCTCAAAACTATAAAAAATTCATATTCTAACTTTACTCAGTTTTGCTGCTAAGGAAAAAATTATACTAAGTGCAAAAATATTTGAGAGAATAAAATGTAAGTCATTCTACAATTGTCAAAAGGCATTATTATATCCAGGCTTTTTCTGGCAAAGATATATTTGGGGAAAGGGTGGGGATATAGACCAATGGTATAGTGCTTGCCTAGCATACATTAGGCTCCAGGTTCACATCACTCAGCAGCATAAAAGGAAAAAATAAAATAAAAACTAAAAAAGAGACATTTGGAAAATTATAAAATTGAAGAATGATTTCAATACAAGAATGTGAGATGAGTTTTGGGGTAAAAAATGCCCAACATTTCATTGGTGAAATATTTCTAGAGAGTAAGAACCACTATTTCAGGAAGTACTTGGTTCACTCCATCACATTCCCACCTGTGGTGAGCAGCCCACTTGGATTAACACCTTCAGGAGCTGGAGAAAACATAATCCCTGGATGGTGATTTGTTGGGAGGTGAACAGAAGGCCACACTCCTAAACTTAATGATGCCATTTCCTTCTATAGATCATTTAATGAAATCTTAGTATCTGCTTTTCAGCTAGATGCATTGAAGGCTAAATAAACAACAATAGTCTCACACATGTCCCGCCTAGGAGATGGGAATGGGATTACATTCAGTGGAATGGGCTGGCTGCAAAATAAAAGCTAATAAAAATAAAACGACAAAAAAAACAGAGAACACAAAATATTTTCAGAAAGTAGGTGCGGGACTGGCTAGCTGATCTTACATATACATATACTAAAAATGTAAAATGCAGCCCAAGCTTGATTTTTTTTTTTTTTTTTTATTTCGGGAAACATCAAGTGTCTTCCATAGAATGTCCTTCACCAAAAAAAGATTATAGGTGGGCTGTCCAGTTCCAAACGGGTTACACCCATCTCCAGATCTACTATGAGGGATCTTCCTGGTAGAGTGGAGATAAAGGTCATGTAATTTAGGCAATCTATTGCATAGGAGAGCCAAGGATAGATCCCAAGGTTAAGCTTAAGATGTCCCTGGCTGCCATACCTAGAGAAGACCCTCAAGTTATTCACAGATGGCGTCCCACACAATATAATAGGCAAGCCAGGGTTGAAATAAGATGCAGAATACATGACAGACCAGGGGACACCATCACACCCAGGTTTCCAAACTCTAAGTAGGAAACAGCAGTCCAGATCTAGGAGAGCCCAGGGAGGGTGTTCTGGCTTCCACTAGCTTCCAATTAGCTTCCCACCCACATGTCTGTGCCTACACAGAAACAAGGTAAAGGGGACACCAGGCCACACGTAGGATAAGGAAACAAGAGATACCTGGAGAGTCACTTACCAGACAGATAAGCAGCTTTCCTCTGATCTGAAAAACAACACAAGTAATAGGGGAGCTAGGAACTAGAGTGTCTGCTACCCAGAAAACAGAAAATTCAGGAAGAAAACAGAACTTACTAAGATCTACCTGGAGTTCATCTGAAAGAAAAAGAAAAACGGTGTGAACACACATCCCCAAGAAAAGGAAAGACTGTGTGCATGAAAAAAAAAAAAAAAAAAAAACTTTGTTTACTAGAATTTCTAACTACAGACCCACCAACCCCACCAGACTCTAGCTGTCCTCTCTGATCTCCTAAGTCACGTACTCTGGACACAGGACCCTGGAACTCCCTAGAGAGCTGGAACCCAGACTCTGGCCCCTGTCCCTGTCCCACTCACTACCAGGTCTGCACTGACCCTGTCCAATCTTACCAATGGCCTTTAGCACCTCTTCCTTTGCCTGCTGTTCCTCCTCCTTAAACCTCCGCAGATGCTCCTTTTCCTGCCTCACCTGCATCCTTTTGAAATGTTCTTTTCTGATAAAATAGCTAGCCCCCAATAGCAGGAGCCCCAGCATGGTCAGGATCACAGCAAATGCTGGCTTCCAGGGAGAAACCTGAGGGAAGAAGGGCTCTGTGGCCCAGGCAGAGAGCAGGTCAGGGCACACCACAGGACAGCCAGCACATTCAGAGATGACAGCCTCCTTCCCCACAGCTCTGCTGGGAGTGGGAAGCACCACTCACCTGGGATGGAAATAGCCATGGCCTTCTCCTGACCCAGGACAGGGTTAAGGACAGAGCAGGTCACATTCCCCACAGAACGGTCTCTCACCACCAGAGTGGCCTCCACATTAAACAGCTCCTCAGTGTCTTGGGTGTGGGCCTCAGAAAGCGCTGGGAACTTCTTTCCACTGAGGTCTCTCCACAGCACCTGGGGCTTTGGGAGCCATCCTGAGGCTTTGCACACCACGCGCACTCCATCCTCTTCTGGCCCTTCTATGTGCACTTGGGGGTCAGAACCCATCCCTGTGGGAAGGAAGCTGTGGAGCCCCAGGAGGCCGCCTTGGGCCTTGAGACCCCAGACTTGCCTAGATGTTACACAACTTCAGGGCAAAGGACTTTCATGTTGAAATCTGGGGTTTCGTGGGAAGGGTCCCCTACCAGAGGGAAATAAAAGGAAGGAGCACAGGGACACACACAGGGCAGTGGGCTCTTCTCCCCAACCATGAGGCCTAGAGGCAACAGAAAGAATTTGGTCCCAGGGTTCCCTCCATGAATTTCCAGTCTTCTCACCTCATACATTCTTCTGGGGAATCTGACTCTCTGTTTATATCACTTCAAAATTGTATTGAGTGATCACCTTGTCTCCAAAATTCTCTTCCTCTACACCGAAGTTCCTATGAGTTATCTTTACCAGGTTTCCTCACATACACTTCAAACTCAAAACTCCAGAACTGATTTCATAACTTTGCACACTTGTGATAAAATGATTATTAAAACATCCAAATTCTTCACCCTTCTTTATAGCCAGATCTCCCACTTCCACATACTTGTTACTGCCTTTGCTTTCTGCCTCTGGGCCCAGTCATGGAATTTGATTTCTCCAATGAGAAATTAGCTGATGTGTCTTGTGCAGAGGCTGAAAAGCACTTGCAACTTCATTTTACCCTCTGCCATTTCCACAGGAGGACAATCTTGGGTTACCCAGTGGAGGATGGACTCATGTAACATTGCCTGGTCAACCAGCTACAACTGCCCTAGGTCAGCCAAATGACCACCTGAAACCAAGGTGCACTTGGTGAACTTTTCAGCTGACTGTAAGAACAAATAAAAACTAAAAGTTAAAAAAGCTTAATTCACCCTGTTGAATAAAAGAAGATTCTCTTCCTTTTTCTTATACCATTTGCTGTAGGCAACTTACAATTACAAATAGGCACTTTCTCCTCTTTTGAAAAGTTTATACAGAATTTTGAAAACTGTTTAAGTTTTTTGCCAGCTTTGTGGCTCAGGAATGTCTTTCTCAAGGACCTGGAACCATTTCTTTGAAATGTAAACATCAAAAGAAGATAATAACGCTTCCCCTTTTGTGTGGAAAGGCAGGAGCCTAACTTATGTGGCATCTTGCTCCAAGTTGTAAAACTACCTCCTGACATAAAGCTGGAGAAGTTTATTTTTTTCCAGATAAAGCCTATTAGATGACACAGCTGGTCACCAACTACCAGGTAAATATAGGATGGGTTATTTGGAACAAATTGTACTTTGATCCCTTTTAGTTGATGATTAGTTATTGTTCATCTTGAAAACAAGTATATAAGAGATTATATATACTTGGCTATAAAAAGAAAGATGAAATTCAGTTCTGATTGTGTAATCCCTTAGTAGATCTCCATAATATGTATCATATTCTGGTTTGATGCATATTCAGTAATAAAAGTGTTTTCTCCTAGCATGGGAGATTTTTTATTCTAAGATTAAATTATATTTTTAGTTATATTTCTGAAACATGACCAAAGATGTATGAGTAAACCCCAGTGACATCTAGCCAAATTCAGCCCCAATTAGTTGAATTGTGCCTAAATTAATACATTTTTATTGCCAGATGCACCTGAGATTGTGGCTCTTTGTTACATAGCATTATTATAGAAGTAAAACTGACACATAATTATCAATAGTCCTGCCAATAAACAACAAATGGTTCAAATAAAACCCTGGCAAGTCTCTTGAAGTTTTCTCTTCCCCTTCCAAACTTTGTGCCCACAAATCTATTCAGTTGAACCTAGTTTCTAAACCTGTACGATAATCCTCTCCCACCCCACTGCCATGCCTCAGGTCAGTCATTCTCTCCACATCATAACTGCATTCCATGCCTCCTTCTTGCTCACCTCCATCCATCCATTCACAACTGCCAACATGAGCATTCCCAGCATTGCTCTCTTGAGGATTCCCCCTACTCTGCTTCCAAACTCCCAAAAAACAGCACACAAAGCCTTTAGTGATCTGGAATCTGCCCTCCTCTCCAGGAGTTCTCCCAAAACTTCACCATCTGAGACCCTCAGGGCCCACACACTCAACCCTAAGATTTTCTGGTAAAATGCAAGTAGCTACAATCACCATGTTCTGTATGCCCTCTGCCTTTTCATCTTCCAGTCCATCAACCCCAAGTGCTCTTGTGCCAGCCCAGGTGTCCACTCCTAATGACCTCATCCTGACACCTGTGAGTGGTGTTAATACAGGAACATCTCTTTATTCCAGTATTGCCACTTCTTACCATCCTCCCCCTTACTCCTACTGTACCAACCATGATGGCCTCATGATACCCAGAATAATCAACCATACTCCTAACTCAAAGGTTTATAACAGGTGCTCCCTCTGTTCTAAATCTGCCCCCCCCACATATCCACCTGGCTAAATACCTACTTCCTTTGAACCTTGATCAGACTGTCAATAAGACCCTGCCCAAGCCTCTATGTAACACTGCAGCCTATCCTAACTTCCCAGCCCACATCCTGAGCCCCTTTAACAGTTCTACTCGGTCTTTTGTCTTAAGTAGTTATCACCTTATAACATCTTGTACTGAATTAATTATAATTTTTTTCTTCCTTTGCCTCTAGAAGGTGACTTCCTCAGGGGTGGGATCTCTGTTATACTGATATATCTCTGGTGCACAGAACTAGTCCCCACATATTTTAGATGCTCCATAAACAGTGTTTGTATTGAATCAATGAATAAATGAATGAGCCAATTTTACTTCCATTTTACCTATAAAATGTGAGGCTAAATTAGATGATCCCTGGTATTCCCCCAAACCCAGTATTCCCAAGGTCTCTAGAATAGAGGTCAAGTAACTAACCTGCCACCTTCAGTTCCAAATCAGTCTTCTTCATAGAAGCTTCCCTTTCTGAAGAAGCAGGTGTACATTCCATTGTCAGAAACCTGACTTTGCGGATGTGCAAGGCAGCCTGCCCCTCGGTAAGGAAGTTCTTCACCAGTGAGGTCCGTCCTGTGTACTCAGCCATCTGCTCCTCAGTCTGCTCCCGTTGGTTCCAATAGATGAACACTGCTTGTGAAAATGTGCTGCGGAACCACCTCAGTTCCATGTTCTCTGCATTCATGGCTGGGTCTAGGGCACAGGGCAGTATGGCATCCTCACCAAGCACTGCCACAATGGGCGTTCAGGGCCAACAACCTGGAACTTCTCTGTGAACACAGACATAGGTGGGGAGAAAGCTAGGGGGACACAGACCAAAAAGCAGAGAACACATACCATCTGGTGGGAAGGTCAGGAACAGCTAGGGCAGGGGCCACATTAGATGACCCCTGAGGTCTGATGTATTTGGAAGAGATCTTCTGACCATTATGATGTGGCCCAGAAGCGATGACAAAGACACTCCCTCATTGGCCTCTGCTCCTGGTCCCAGGCCCTTCCATGAAGAAATTTCTAATTCAGTGGTTCTCCAACTTTCATGCACCTGAACCACAAGAATGCCGTGTAGAGCACACATTACTGGACCCCACTCCCAGAGCATCTCATTCACTAGATTTGGGGTGATCCAAAGAATGTGCATTTGCAAGGAGTTCCCAGGGAAGTCCAGGGAGCACTCTTTGGGAACCACAGCTCCAACGTGGTCTGTCTCACGACAAACCTAAAAACTGACCTATAGCCTAGGTCAGCACTCTTTGGTCATTCAGACACACCGAGAAAATTCCCCTCTTCCAATTCTAAATTTTTTACTTCAGTCCATACTTTTCTCCTCCACTGAACGAGGAGTGAAATATAGATGCACTAAAAAAATGCTTACTGCTGTGAAAATCCTGCTCTCGTCATTCATGGAAACCCCATCACTGCATGTTCAAGAAGCAAGTTCACCTCATTCTCCACCCCCTTGGTGTTCTTGGCCTTCTGGGGCTACCACATGACTCTTCTGCAGGACACACTGCAATGTGCCTCCAAGAGCTACTCTCAAACCCTGTGCTGCTCCACTCTGGTCTCAGCCACCATTAAATCTCAAATGGAGGATGACTAGGATTCCTGACATCAGTGATCCTTTTACATGTGAGCTAATCCATGTTGCTGCTCTGCTTAAAGCCTCAGCATGGCTCCCCACTGCTCCCCAGGCCGACAATGTTGACCCTCCTTCCCAAGACCCCTCTGAACTCAACTGCTGCTTCTCCTCCCATGAGCTCTACTCCAGCCCACACTGGCCTCTGTGCTTCCTCACACCTCAGCACACTGCCTGCTCTGCACAGGCTGCTCCCCCTGCAGGAACCCTCTTTCCAAATGGTCCTCACAGCTCACTCCTCCCTCTGCAGGGTTATGTTCCCGTCTACACAGACCACCTCACTGAACACTGCTGCCTGCCCACACCCTGCCTCCATGGCCCTGACTGCCCACACCCTGCCCTGCTGCATTTCCCATCATGGTCATCTCCTCCAACACACATAGGCCTCTCTGGCTAGTTGCAATTATTACTCACTGTCCCCTGCTAGAAGGCAAACTTTATAATGATAGAATTTCTGTCTGATTCTTTCACAGAATAGCAGCTAATACAATCAACATTTTATTAATATTTGAGGAATAAAATGAATGAGTCAATTGTTGCAAGACCCAAAAAAAAGGCAAGAAAACACAAAATGAGGGAAAATGTATTTTCCATTTTTTTTTATATCTTGCTTTTTAAAACAACACAGGAAGACAGATGGGGACAAACTCACCCTTGGACAGCTGGACAAGTAGAAGCAGGGACGTGAGACAGCAGAGCAAGGAGCGACTGCAACAACCTTCCATATCTTAAGAACTGGGAAGAGAGGTGGGGGATGAAGGGCCAAGACCTGCAGACAGGAGGCAGGTCCAGCCCAGAGCTCTAGCATCTCAGCAGAGAAAGCAGGGCTCAGGTTTGTACAGCAGTCCCCTGCTGGAGCAAAGCATTTTCTATGAGCCTGAGATCCTTCCAGCTCTTCTGGGAAGAGTGTGGTACCAGGAAACCATTAGAATACCTGATAAGAGCTGTTCCTGCCAGGCGCGGTGGCGCTGCCTGTAATCCCAGCAATTTGGGTGCCTGAGGCAGGAGGATCATGAGTTCAAAGCCAGTCTCAGCAATGGCCACTTAGCAACTCAGTGAGACCCTGTCTCTAAATAAAATACAAAAAAGGTCTGGGGATGTGACCCAGTGGTCGAGTGCCCCTGAGTTCAAACCACAAAAAAAAAAAAAAAAAAAAGGAAGCTTCCTTTCCCACCCCAACCACAGTGCAGCTCTACTCGGCCCAGAACACCAGGCTCTTCCTTTCCCCATACCTGGAGCTCTGTGGCAGAGGCCATTCCTCTATCTCTCTGTTATTCACACACACCCATGACCCCCCAGAAAGGAAGGCCCAGATTCAGGGCCCCTATCAGGAAGGACATCCAGCTCCTGCTTGCCTCATATTCTGCCCCCTACTTGTACCCAGGTTTGGCCTGGGCAGGGTCAGAGACAGACACATCCTCAAGGAGGCTGTGGTGCCCATCAGAGGAGCCAGATCTCTGTCCTGCCTTTTACATGTGTAGTTCACCTAAACCTGAATTCCACAGTCCCTTCCACTGTGGGCACAGGACATGACACTGCATTGGGCAGGTGCCAAGCACTTCCCCACCAACAGGTTTGTCCTTGCCTTCTTTTTCTTTGAGAACAATTCTGCCTAAGAGATAAGGGACCCTTCCTGGAGAAAGCATAGAGATAATGAGCTCTGGTCAGAGAAAAGACCCCCCCGCCAAGCCACCTACTATTTGGAAGGAGCATGGAGAAGGCAGTCTGTGGTATGGGAAAACAAATTCTGGGAGCCAACTTCTAGGCTGCCCTCCAGGCTCAGTCATTCTCACCATGACCTTCTTGGTCTCAGTTTCCTAATCTGTATGATGGGCATAGTCACAACATCAACCTCCCAAGTTTGTAATGAAAATGACATGAATTTATCATCACTACATGCAATTAGTACAAAGTCTGGTCCAAGAAAATGTTACAGACATATCATTAAAACAAATGAACAAAGGAACAACCCTCATTAAGCTTCTCCAGGGTCTTCCTAGAACAAGACTGTTCCACCTGCCCACCCCCACTGCCTCTCACACCAGCTCATTCTCACCTTCTTCCTGCCACCAGCTTCTCCCTGGTGTCCTCCTCTTAGGTCACAGGTATCTTCAAAGCCAACTTACCTGCTTCTCTTTTCTCCCACCTATGAAAGGCTGTGACTTCCTGGAGCGTCTCTAAACACAGCAGCTGCAGAAAGTTCGGAGTCACAAGCACCCAAGTAAGCCCCAAATCTGCTCAGAATTTGCCCCTGCCCCACGCTGCTCTCAGAGCTCAATCCTCTGCTTCTGAGTCCAATGCTGGGGGCCCACATTCCTCATTTCCAAGAGGTAGTTGGTCCTCAGGAAAGTGGGGTAGAAACCAGAGCCTGGCAAAAGTTGCAATGATCTCTGTAGAGTCGCTGATACTGGGCCCCCACTAAGCACTCCCAGTCAGAGCAGCAACCCCTCTCTGGCTCCTTTCACCATCTCAAGTGAAAGCTTACAAAGTAGCCTGGGCAGAGTGTGCCCTGCCCTCTGGACATCGCTCCCTTTACCAGGAAGAAGGCAGCAGGAGCAGAGCAGAAAAAAAGGGTACTCACAATTATCCTGGAACACTGCAGAACAACCCCATTTAGATCTGAAAGGCCCAGAGATGTTAGGGGAATGTTACAAAAAGAAGAAAACAATATTATATTGAGTTACTACTAAGTATCAAAAACTTTGCTACATAAATTTTACTTATGCCATTTCATTATCACAACTGCAGAGATAAAGCCATGAGCCCTGCCATCTAGTAAATATCAATCTAGAGTGTGCCAGCAGACCGTTTCCCACCACCATATCTCCAGCCCAGCCCAGCCCCTTGCTCCAGGTAACTCAAGTAAACAAGGTCCTGAAAGGGACCTTGGACTCTCAGTTGCCTCAATTATATGACCAGAAAGCTTATCTCACCTTGACCTGAGCATTCTCCCTCCCAAGGTTGCCTTTGCCTTCCATTTGGGGAGGAGGGGGTAGAAGAAGTGACAAAGTTCCGGTCAGACTTCATTAAAGAACACTGGCAAAATTCTTGAATAGCACTGGCAGGGGATACCAAACATCAGCACTGTCCTCTCCCAGCTTATCAGGATCACCATTCAGCTGCTTTGACAAGAAACACTCATCACCAAACCACAAATAATTTTTCTTGTATAAACAGAAATGATCCTGATACTAATGAGGTTAATATTTACTTTCTTTTATGACCAACATGTAATAAATACCTCTAAACTTTTACCTGTTTTAAGTGTTTTCTAAATAGCTTCAGATAAATGCCTAAACCATAAAACAATGGTTAATGTAAAATGTATGAAATGCATTGGGATTCTAAAATGTGACAGTTAATATAAAGTACTTAACTCCCTCACCACCATCCCCATTCATACTGGGCATTGAACACATGCTAGGGAATCCCTCTGCCATTGAACCACATCCCTAGCCCTTTAACCCATTTTCTTAAGGATACAGGACCATCTCTTTATCTTAACACTGCTAAGATGAGTTCACTGGGGTATCTTCTACTGTAGGAAAAGTTTTAAGAACTGTTTTTTGGCTACTTATTTCTAAGAAAAAAAAATGAAAAGAAAAAGACACACAAGTTTGTTAGTTTTGTATCAATTTTAAATTATCCCTCCAATCCTTACCCAACATGAACCTAGCTGATGGAATGAACTGTGATCTGGTAGCCTGCTGAGCTGAGTCCCATAGTATGGCCATGCAATCCCCTTCCTCTGAGTCTGCCCATCTGCCCTCTGGTGGGGAGACCCTTTCCAGGCGAGGCTGTCACCTCCAAAAGTAAAATATCCAACCAGAAGTGTTTGACAGACCTCCCCATGCCTCTCACTTTCTTAGTGGAGCCAGGGCCTGGACCAGCCCCACCCTAAGTTCAGCTGCTGAGCCCTCCTGGCTGGGGCACCTGCCCCACCACCCTCTGCGTCAGCAATCCACCCCCTTCCTCATCTGAGATTCCAGGGAGGTAAAGTATCTCTCCCACTCAAGCCTGAGATAGAAAAGGGTAAGGGAGTGAGGCCAGAGCGAGAAAAATATACATTCCTACAGAAAATTGAGTAAATTTTATTAGACTAATAAAAGCAAAAAATAAATAAAACTTTAAAAGGACGGACAGCAGACTGAGAGAAAGCTGGCATAAAAAAAGGAAAGAGCAAAATGCAAGGCCAGGAAGGAGGGATAAGGCCTTCCTGGCATTCCATCCTGACCTATGAGATGAGACACCAGAATGGACACATTGGCCCAGAGGATCTGAAACATGTTCCCAGTTATTGCAATGTCGGATCAGTTGCAGAGAGCCAGCACAGGCACTGACCATATGTGTGACCCATCAGTGACCTGGGAACAATTTACTGACCTTCCCAATCCCAGGTAGGTCAGGCCCATGTATGGTCAAGGGTGGAACAGGTGAGTCCCAGTGGAAGGGATTTCAGAACTGGGTCATGGAAAAAGGCCTAGAGGTCTCAAAGGTTGACCTCTTCGCCTGAGAGAATTAGAGAGGGGCCTGGGGCAGGAGAGGCCCTGTCCAGCCCCAACAGGCACATTCTAACTGTCCCTAGGATGCTGCACACCCTGTTCCTCTCCTGTCACAGAGACTCCTCCCCTCAGGCAGAACCAGGGCCTCTGCTCTCTAATAACCACCAAGAACTACTTAGACACACCATTCACTGAGGATCATTTTACCTTGAACATTTTGTACTTCATTCCCATGATAATTTAGTACAATACCATGAGGTGGTTCTCACTGTCCTCATTCTAGAGATGAGAGATGGAACCTCCCCAATATGTGGAACCTATCCAAGGTCATAGGGTCACATGAACAAACACTGACAGGAGCAGGCCTGCCCCAAGGTACAGCTTAAATCTAAAAAGAGTTGTGGGCACCAGCAGTGGGGGTGCTCCAGGGACATGGGGGGCAAAAGGGGAGGCAAAGAATACATTAGAACTTCTATTATAAAAGCTTTAATCTACTTCTCCTTATGTGATATTTGATTTTATAAGCCAAATAACTCTTGTACATATTTGTTAGCTGCATATTCAAAATACATAACTTTAAGCCAAGCACAGTGGCGCACGCCTGTAATCCCAGCACTTGGGAGGCTGAGGTAGCCCTCAGCAATGGCGAGGCACTAATAAAATACAAAAAAAGAGCTGGGGATGTGGCCCAGTGTCAAGTGCCCCTGAGTTCAATCCCTGGTAGCGAAAAAAGAAAAAAAAAAAAAAAAACATAACTTTAAAAGGATGGCACGTCCGGAGCCGTTTGGAAACTGCCTCTCAAAGAGGAAGGAACAACATGCACACAGCAAGAGGGTGCTCCATGGATGCCAGAGCGCTCTTGGGCCAATGGAAAAGCCACCCAGGCAGTCTCGCCCCGTTTCCTCTGCCTCTGCTGCCCCCGTGTGGTTAAAATGTGGCACAGAGATAGGGCAGTTCCCAGAAGGAAGACAGACAGAGGGTATGGAAGTCAGACAAGAAATCTTTAAAATGTTGGGGGCTGGGGATGTAGCTCAGCGATTAAGTGCCTCTGAGTTCAATTCCTGGTACAAAAAATAAAAGAAAAGAAAAAAAAATTCCAAGTCATCAGGCAAGAGGTGAAAAGACCTGGGCAGAATCCTGCTTCTCATTCGATAGACCTGAGACATTCTGTCCTGCTCTGGGCCTCTGGTCCCACCTGTGAAATTCAAGCAATCTGAGTGTCAACCTCTTGTGGCCATCATACAGACTACATGACTTAATGCATGACTTATTCACTTTTCTGAAGTACTAGCTCAGATTCAGATTCATTCCACAAGAGAACTGACTCACCACAGAGGGCAATACAGGGAACAAGGTCAGCATCTCTGCCCAAACCGAGTCTCCCCTCAAATTAGTCTGCCCACATTGTTCTCCAATCCTACTGCTCCCCTGAGAACAGAGGATGAAGATCTCCCCTCTTCCTGGACAGCCCCAACACACAACTGCAAAAGGCCCCAGCCAGACCTGGTTCTGCCCTTTCCCCAAACCAAAAGCTTTTCTTCTTCTCCCTTACCCTTTGATCCTCACATTCCCCTACTGATAGGCTGTAGGACACAATCTCTACACAAACTTTCTCAGTGAGCATTTATTAACAGCCAGCTGCATGTATCTGGAACAAAAAAAAAAAAAAAAGTCCTTTACCCTGAGCAGAGTCATGATCTAGCTGGCTAACAGGACCCATGGTAAAGTGGGGAAAATCACACAGCAAATGGATAAGAAATGCAGGCTCTAAGATACACCTAAGATAAGATACACCTAAGGGAGGCCCAGGTCAAAGGAGCTGGAAAAGCACCCTCGGTTTTCTGGCTCTGACCCTAGGGAAATTGAATTCCCTTGGAATGGGGATGAAGCTGAAATTTTCACCAGGAAAACACCCTTTCAAACCCTGAGAAACAATCCTTTTTGATAACTGGTGCTCTGTTTCAGACCAAATTATCCACCAAATTATCCAACCATGCAGACATCTGGGACCTCTTTGGTTGATACTGTGAAACCAGATATAAACTGGAACTAGACAAAACTGGTTGTAGGCATAAAGGATGCCATGTGGACCTGTTATTTACCCCCAGACTCATTACCACCTCATTGTAATATAGCTCCCTAATAAAATTTGCACTAGCACTATCTTGGTCTAGTCCCCTTCTGACCCAGATTGAAACCAGCTCAAAAAGAAAGGATCAGGGCTGGGATTGTGGCTCAGACGTAAAGCACTCGCCTACCATGTGTAAGGCACTGGGTTCGATCTTCAGCACCACATACAAATAAAATAAAGATATTGTGTCCACCTATAACTAAAAAATAAATATTAAAAAAATATAGAGGATCAAACAAAAGCAGCCCAGGTTGGACATGGTGCCTTAAGCCTCTAATCCCAGTTACTCTGGAGGTTGAGACAGGAGGAAGGCAAATTCTAGACAGCTTTGGCAACTTAATGAAAATAAATAAAAGGGCTGGGACGCCTGACTAGTAGATCAGTGTTAGAGCACTTGACTAGCATGCTGAAAACTCTAGGTGTGATCTCCAGTACGAAAGAAAGAAAGAAAGAAAGAAAGGCCCTTATCTCCGGAATGAACCTGACCCCCTCCCCAGAAAGAAGTCATGAATAATCCTCCTTCTCCTTAAACCCCCCCCACTCTCTCCCTAAACCCCCACTCTCTCCCCTTATTCTTAAAAGGGCTCCCTCATCTTTTGTTTGGGTAGGAAGCTGCTCTGAGTTATCTCCAGGCTTCTCTTTATTCTCCAGCCAAAGAATAAACTTTCCTTCACTGTATAATCAGCTCTTAGTTTTGTTATTGTTTCCATAATTCAGAGAGGGAGAAAGAACCCAGTCTGAGTCAGAAATTGGGGGAAAAAAAAAATGGCTGCTCAGCTCCTGCCCTCTCTGAGAAACCATCTTCCAGACATTGACACTGAAACCAGAAACCAGACACTGACTCTGAAAATTGGGACCAGAGGTTCAAAGGCTGAGGGTGAGGGTGAGAGAACCATTCTGAGGACTCTGCCCTGCAGTTTCTGCTGAGAAAGAGCAGTCATCAGTGAGGGAAGAACTTCGCCACCTCACGAGAAATTCAGCCCTTACCCCTGTGGGCGCCAGGGTGAAAAGAGAAGGGGAAAGTGGAGGGGGCCAGTGGGAAGTTGAGTTCCACTGAGAAGGTTCAGCTACACAATTGTAATAAAGGGACTGTACACTGGCCAAGGACCAGTGAAGGGGACAGCAAGGAGCCATTACCCCCATACACACACACCCAGGCATGAAGGGGTGAGGAGCAGAGAAGTCCCAAACAGAAAGGAAGAGGACACTGACAGCACTGTGGGTGAAATATCCATCCCCTCTCCTTCCATGAAGGGCTCCCCCTACAGCTTCCTATTGGACAAAACCGATAAGCAAAACTGCCCACAAGAGGGGGGATTTAGCAGGGTTTCTATAATGAAATACCCAGAGGGAGCGTTCTGTCCATCATATGTGAGTCAGTCTCCAGGGTCACAAGAAAAGCAGAGAAAGGAAGGATAATGGAGGACAGTTTTGGGATGCGGGCAGGGAACAGAAAGAGATTATGGATAACATGAAGGACAAAGTCCAGGCCATGGGGGGGGCAGGATGGTAGGGCGGCAGGAAAATGATGAGAATCCTCATCCTGATCCGTCTCTACCTCAGACACCTTTCCAGGTTACTGCCAGGTAATGACCCTCCCCCCATAAAGAAGAAAACACCCAAAATCAACTCACTGACAAGGGGAATACAGGTGCACATAGAGGTGGAAGAGGTAGAACATCAGTCCAGGTGGCTTAGGGGTAGTACAGGATGAAGGTAAGGCACTGGACTCTGTCCACAGAGCAGAGACCTTGATGTTTGCAGACCCAAAGTCACAACCCAGCCCATCCTGACACTTCTGTTCCACCCCTCTTCCTCCTACCCCTGGTGCTTAGCAGATCCTTGGCTGGAGGGGTAGTAGCCTCCCAACAGGAGCTAAAACAGCCCTGAGGTGTGGATTCTAGACATACTCACCCCTGGGAGCCTCCATCCACCTCTGCCACCCCCACCCCTGGGATTGCAGGAGGAATGGCTTCCTGTGTCCGCTCAGTTTATCCAGGAAGTAGAGAGCTGTTGGTGTTTGTTTTAAACCACTTTGTTGAGGCATGGTTGACCATCAAAAAGCTGCACATCCTTCATGTATACAACTGGATGAGTTTGGAGACAAGTATATATCCAGGGAACCTTCAACACAATCTATGTCAATATTATCATCTTCAAAACTTTCCTATGATGAAAGAAAAATGCTGAGGTATCCTAAACTTAATTACAAAGGTCAGAGAGTGGTGAACTGTTCTGGTTTGCTTATGCAGTGTCCCCAAATAGCTTGTGTGTTGAAGACAAAGGTCAGAGGGTGGTGAACTGTTCTGGTTTGGATATGAAGTGTCCACAAATGGCTTGTGTTTTGAAAGCTTGGTCCCCAATGCAGCAATGTTCAGAGAGGGCTTTGGGGGAAGTGATTAAATCATAAGGGCTCTGACCTCATCAGTGGATTAATGCATTAATAGCTGAATGGACTGCTGAGAGGTGGTGGAGGCTGTAGGTGGTGTGGAACCTGGTTGAAGGAGTGAGTGGATCCTTGGGGGCATGCTCTTGGGTACTACATTTGTCCCCAGCCTCTTTCTCTCTTTCTCTCCCCCCAGCTCCCTAGCTACTATGAGCTGACAGCTTTCCTGCCGTGCCCTTCCACCATGACATTCTGACTCACCCCAGTCCCAGAGCAATGGAGCCAGCCAACCTGTGGACTGAAATCTTTGAAACCTTGAACCCAAAATAAATCTTTCCTCTTCTGCAGGAGCCCTGTTTGGAGATTGACTTGAATTACAGTTGACTATGAGCCGTGGAGATTTGGCCATTGTCGCCACCCGTAGTCTCACGGGACTTGTTGCGAGATCTCGAGTGACTTGGCCGAAATGCTGATCGGGTCAGCGCCATTTTAGTGGTGTGTTTGGCGTGTGTTAGTTGTTGTTAGAACCAGAGAGAAAAGTTATCAGAATAAAAAGCTGTTTGTCTCAGTTTGCTTCTAAAGTTCTTCCCGCGGCTCCGTTGCTCCAAGCGCTTCAGGCGGCAACACTCCTCTATGTTGTTTTTCTCAAATATTTGTCACAGCAATAAAAAGCTAATACAAGGAAGGAAAGGGGAAGTTAATCATTAAAAGCTAAGACTGAAACCAACAAAAGACTGTTCCACATTCCTAAACATATGTTGGAACTCACTTAAAACCCCTGGAGACTGACCGTTAGGTGCCAACATCTCCTGCTTAAGTATAAGCCTCCCTTGGGGAATGAAACTGACTGAATGATATTGTTCTATTGTGTGTATGTACAAATATGTAACAATGAATCCCACTATTATGTATAATTAAATGCCACAATTTAAAAGAAAAAAGTTTAAACCCTTCCTAAAAGCTATTAACCCCAACCAATCCAGAAGCAACAATTACTTCTCCTGCACTGTGCTCCTATCCCAAAACTTTTCCTACTTCACATTTTCCTTTTCTCTCACCTATACCCAGTGTAGGTTTAATGTGAATAATTTATGCTTTCCTTCCCCAAATTTTCATTATAAAAATTTTGTTCACTCATAGGTCCAGAGGACATTTTCCAAGTGCTTTCTACCCTTGCTGCTGGGAATTGTAGGACTTGTTCCAGGACCTGTTTCTTTTCTTGCTAGCACTTGTTGGGTTTTTTGTTCATTTGTTTGTTTTATTTTATTTTGTTTTGCAGTACTGGGAATTGAACTCAGAGGTATTCTACCACTGAGCTATATCCTTATCCCTTTTATTTTATTTTATTTTTTATTTTGAGACAGTCTCACTATATTGCCCAGGCTGGCCTCAAACTTATGCCCCTCCTGCCTTAACCTCCCAAGTCACTGGAATTACAGTGTGTGCCACCACACCTGGCTCTTGCTAGCACCTTAACAGCTCACTAAACCTTTTTATCTCAAAGAACTCGCAGTCTCAAGAGTTTTAGTTTTAACACCCATTTATTTATTTATTTATTTATTTTTTGCATGTGTATGTGTGTGTGGAAAGAGCGAGAGAGAGAGAGAGAGAGAGAGAGAGAGAGAGAGAGAGAGAACTCTGGCCATAATGTGCCTCTTGGCACGTTTTAAAGTATACAATGCAGTATTATTAACTATAGGCATTCTGTGAACAATAGAGGTAGATTTTCTTTTTAAAGAAATTCCATACAAAACATAAAAGGGGAAAAATGCAACAAGGACACACAAAGAGTGTTCAATGCACAGGGCTCTGAGCTCTCTGGCCTGCATCATTCTGAAAACCAGTGGCTTGGCTGTCCAGCACTATGGCTGTCTGGGATTGGCCTCAAGCCACTGAACATAGTCCTCCTTTTCCAAATCTTTCACTGCAGTAAACTTAGGGCCCTTCCATGGCCCTGGCTCCAAATCATGCAGACCTTCATTCTGCAGTTGCCCCTCTTCTCCCTCTGAACTTCCCACCCCACCTGCCTTCTCAAGGAAGGTCAGGGCCTCACCCCTGGCTCCAGTTCTCCCCTTACCTGTCTGCCCTGACCTGCCCCCACCTGTGCATTCCCATGCATTGCTCCTGCCCCTCACTAGTGTTACTGGTTAAGTGGGTTCTTCTGTTGTCAGAAGAATCAGATAAAGGCACATGCAAAAAGAGCAAGACCTTTTAATGGGACTGGAGCATAAGGGAGACACAGCACTGACCAAGTGAGTGTCAAGCTGACTCCCAGGACAAAAAGAGAGCTAGTTTTATTCATGTGAAAAGGTGATTAGAAATCAGAAATAATTGGCTTTAAGTACATTTTTAAAGATGTTTTTCTTTTCCTGGGCCAGTGCTTCAACCTTGAGGAATGGGTAGCCATCTCTCATAGTGATGCTGAGTCCTGCATAAACATCTTTGCGCAGGATGAGGATGAGTTGCTGCCGCTGTTAAGAGAACTCACAGATGGGGAGTGGAAGGAAACATCAGCCATGAAAGTAACAAGCTAAGGGTCCTGGATATATGCCAGTTCAGTGACTTCTCAGCAGTTTTATCCTACATGATTTTTGTCCTTAGAGACCCATAGTCCAGGCATCCTGGCTTTAATGGCACCTGGTTTCTGAGGCCAATGAGACTGAGAGGGAGCAAGTGAGGGGCCAGAGGAAAACATATCGTGTTCTTAATAGCTAATGTGCCATGAGTTCAAGTTCCTCAAGTGCATTTATTCTTTTCAGGGGGCAGGGGCTGACTGTCTCATTCCCCCTAAAGCCTTTATTCATTCTCTCTCTCTCTCTCTCTCTCTCTCTCTCTCTCTCTCTCTCTCTTTTTTTTTTTTTTTTGGTACCAGGGATTGAACTCGGGGACTCTCGACCACTGAGCCACATCCCCAGCCCTTTTTTGTATTTTATTTAGATACAGGGTCTCACTGAGTTGCTTAGCACCTCAATGTTGCTGAGGTTGACTTTGAACTCACGATCCTCCAGCCTCAGCCTCCCAAGTGCTGGGATTACAGGCGTGCACCACTGCACCCAGCTAAGCCTTTACTCTCTTAATCTTAAGGGGTGCTGCTTTTCATGGGGGTCCCTGACTAACTTACTGCCACCCACAGAAGCTAACCTCTGTGGAAAAGAAGCGTCCTGCTTCCCTTTGATCAGCATTATCCCCACCCCTAGTCTTCTTACCTATCAGTTCTGCTCACTTCTTTTTGCACTGCTCACTGCCATTGGGTGTCAAATAGGGAACCCAAAGAGATTCCAGAAACCTCTAGTCCATACCTAGTTCACAAAAAGAAAGAATGAGGTGGGTGGGGCGGTGGGAGGAGAAGAGAGGAACGGGACATTTATGGGAGGTAGCCCTCAAATGGCCCAGGGGCTCCTATGGTAAAAGTAACAGCATCTTGACGACCTCTGCCCACATCCACTCCAGAGCATGTCTTTGAGGAGGAGGGGTTGGGGTCTCTCTGACACCCCTACTTCCTCTAAGGAAGGGTCAGCACCCCAGACAGAAGTGGTCTCCGTGGCAAAGGCCTATTCATCTAAAACAAAGAGCAGAGGGCACACCTGAAATCCCAGTGACCAGGGAGGATGCTCAGTGGTAGACTGTCCCTGGGTTCAAACCCTAGGGAAGGAAGGAAGATAGGGGAGGGGAGGAGGGGGTAAGAAAAGAAGGAGATGGTAGCTCAACTGATAGAGCACTGTTCTAGAATGTACCAGGCCCTGGGTTCAATCCCCAATACTAGGGAGGAGATTTTTTTTTTTAAATGAAACAGAGAAAAGACATGATGGCATAAGCTGGGGACAATATCAGGAAAACATTTAGGAGAGGGAGAACTGTGAAAGGGCCAGAGATAAGAAGGAAGAAAGAATCTCAGGCCCTGCCATGGTCTGGGTAAGTGTCCCCAAAAAGGTCTGTATGTTAAAGAGTTTGTCCCCAGCATGGCACTATTAGGAGGAGGTAGGGCTTGGTGGGAGGTTCTCAGGTCACCAGGGGCATATCTTTGGAAGGGGATTGTGAGACCTCAGTCTCGTCCTATTCCTTTGTGCCTGCTGGCTGAGGAAGTAAGTGATTTTTTCTGCCTTACACTTCTGCCACAGGCCCAAACCAATGGAGTTAATCAATCATGAACTGAAACCCATGAAGCAAACCCATGCTTCAAACCCATGAAGCAAAATAAACCTTCCCTCTATATAAGTTTATTGTCTTAGGTATTTTAGCACAGTAAAGAAAAGCTGACTAATATAGGCCCTGAGAGGTAGACTACAGAGAACAGAGGCCCTAGAGAGTAGGGGGCGTCGCAGGAGAGACTCAGGCAAGACCTAGGAGGGATGCGTTACCAACTTGGTGACTTCTTGTGCTCTACATCAGAAGAATCAGATAAAGACACAACTGCAAGGAGAATGAGACTATTTATTGGGACTTCTGCTTGAGCCAGAGGGAGACACAGCACTGACCAAGAGAGTGTCAAGCTGGCTCCTTGAACAAAGAAGAGAGCTAGTTTTTATTTCCATGTGAGGATTACAAGGGTAGGCTAGAGTCTAGAAATTTTAATTGGCTTTGGCACATTTTCTAAGGTATTTTCTTTGTGGGTCCTGTGTAAGCACTTCAGCCTTGAGGGAGGGGCTGTCCTTTGGATAGCCTTGCACCAAATATTCCGTCTCCCATACTGATGTTGCATCCTGCATAAACATCTGTGCCCTGTGATAAGAATGAGCCGCTGCAGCTGTTAAGAGAACACATACTTGTGAAGTGGAAGAGAAGACAAATCATGTAACAAGCTAAGGGTCCTAGGAATTTGCAGTTTCCATGACACCTCAACAGCTTTATCCAGAACTGTTTGTCCTTGGAGAGTCAGAGTGAGGGTATCCTGACTTAAATGTTACACCTGGTTTCTGAGGTCAATAAGACTTTGAGAGTGAGCGAGTGAGAAGATAGGGAAAGGCTCTTACTAGCTAACAAGCCCGAGTTAAGATGGGATGTCAAGGAAAAGCATATTCCATGATTTTTTATTTTTTTTGTGTGTGGTTACCAGGGATTGAACTCAGGGGCACTTGATCACTGGGCCACATCCCCAGCCCTTTTTTGTATTTTATTTAGAGACAGGGTCCCACTGAGTTGCTAAGTGCCTCGCCATTGCTGAGGCTGGCTTTGAACTCGCGATCCTCCTGCCTCAGCCTCCCAAAGTGCTGGGATTACAGGCGTGCGCCACCGCGCCCGGCTTATTCCATGATTTTAACAGCTAATGAGCTGTGAATTGAGGTCCCTGGAGTGCATGTCCCCATTTCCGGTGGGAGTGGAGGGACGGACTGACTGTCCCATTCTCAGCTCAGAGTTTTTATTCCCTTAATCTTAAGGGGGCACTGCTTCGGGGGCGGTGCGGGGGGGTGCTGACTGTCTCAGAAGGAGCCCATCTCAGGCCTGTCTGGGCCCCACTGCTGAAACCTAGATGTTTGTGGTAGAATGGGGATTATGATGAAGGCAGAGGTGACCAGATTGGCTGGCAAATTCAGTGTGACCTAGGTTTCCAGCCTAAGTAATAGGATAATGACTTTGCCAGGGGGAGAGGTGAGAAGAGGGAGGAGATGCTGGAGCAGGGAATCAAGAGTTTAAATTTGGATGCATTTCTAGAAACATCCTGCTAGGGAGTGAAGGAGGTGGTGAACATATGGGTCTGAGGACTAAGGAGAGGTCTGAGCTGGAGACCCATACTGTGTAGCTACAACTTCTTCCCAGAGCTTCCAGGGGGGTGTTTGCACCCCTTCCCTTCACACCCCATTTGTATCTGTCTGTCTCTCCCACCTCAATTAGGAACTTTTGAGGGAAGGGGTTTGGGGACAAAATAGCCTTCCTAGAAGACAGATTTTCCTCATACCTAAAGCTGGGCCAGGTTCAGAGACCCCATGAGGAAGGCAGGCCAGGGGAGGGAAGCCCTGGATCCATGACTGTGCCAGGCTGGAGGCCTGGGGCCATGAGAGGTGCTCCCAGACTCACCACTAGTGCAGGCCAGGGGTTGGAGATTTGACCTCCTCTGGTGTCTACCAAACACTAGGGGAGAATGGACTATGAGTAGACCACGGAAACCCAGTCAGGCGACCACCGCACATTGCACCATCTCAGACTGCCATCATGGCACACCATACCCTGGTCCCACACCACTCATCTCAGGATCCTCTGACCCCTCGGGGTCTGCTCCATCAGCTACCCCTGGACATCAGCTCCTGGGCAGGTTCTGAAACCCCAGACAACCACCTGCTGCCCCACCACAGTGCCACACCTTGTCCTTATTACCTCTCCACCTCCAACCCTCCCTTCTTCTCAGTCCTCCCAATCTCCATGCCCACCAGGCCCCTGAGTCCCAGCTGCACCTGCCTACGGGCTTCATCCTGATAAGGAGAAAACACTATGATTTCACTGAAAACACATCCAACAGGCCTCTATCTTCAGTAAGTATTTGGTAAAATTTGGCAAGAGAGGCAGAAAAACAGAGAAACTGTGCAGATTCACATGACCTTTGGATCTCTGGGGCTTGGAGCTTGGGGACACTTACTAAAGGCCAAGCAGTTGTTTCACTCATTTTATTTGTCTGTCAATCATTATGAATTTCTTATGCTTATAAAATTTTTATACATTTTGACCAATTCTTTAATACAAGACTCCAGCCCATGATTGTTCTTCTCTTAAAAAAAAAAAAAAAAAGCAGATAATTCATTGTGATGTCTTTAACTTTTTTCCATTTATGTGATTGTTCCTAAATTTAACATGGAGGATTGTCATAATCTATGATCCTGTGTATCCAATAAAAATTTTAAAGTCTATTTTCAGGAGTAATTGCCAGTCTTCCTGGGAAAGAGATGACCCAGAAAGCTCCCCAGCTCATGGTCTCCTAGGACAGTAGCTGACACCATTTTACTACCCCTAATAGAAAAATGGAGCTAGGCAATGCTCATCAACAACTGTCAACTAGAATTATACACTTCCTGATGAAAAAACACAACACTACTTATGACATATCCTTGTCATAAAATAGATCCTGAGTCATTTCAAGTCTTTAAATCTAACAGAAAAAACAGGGGAGGCAGAGGAGCATGATAGATGATACATGGATGCAATTAGCAAAATTTAGAATGTGGAAAATCCTATAAGAAATAAGACATTTTTTTTTTTGACAAATATATGTGGGGAGATTAAAAGAGACTTAAGCTCCAAGTCTAATTTTTGGGAGGAAGGTGGCCAGCATCTCATCTTCTGCCCAGAGGAGTCCAAGCCACCCTAAATCTTTTTTTTTTTTCCTAAATCTTAATATCTCAAATAATTAACAAATAATAAAACACAAACACTCAGAAATATATTTACAAACAGCAAAGCCCCTGATAGATCTGGTCCATATGAGTTCTTGAACTAGACAAAGAGAAAATGGCTCCAGTGGTTTATTTAAGGAGTACATCAAAGGCAAGGATAAGGTTTCAAGGACAGAGTCTTGCTTCAGTGATGTCTTGCAGTCCGTAGGTTGATTGACATCTCAGCAAGTCACACCCATCTCAGGTGTTGTGTGGGATCTTCTGCAGAGCTTGAAGGGGAATTTCACCTGCATCAGGTGGCCAATCCCTATTGGGGTGCTCCAGGAAATTCCCAGTGCCAGACTTATCTCCTTAGGAGGATACTAGCAACATAGTCCACACACAGCCCACAGAGGGCTAATCACTATGAAAACACCAAACAAATTCCAAAAGAGGGCATCCTACAAAGTGTTTGACCAGTACTCCTCTACATTATGGTCAGAAAAATCAAGGAAAGTTTGTAAAACTGTCACAGGCAAGAAGAGCCCAAAGACACTGGACAAATATACCTAATGTGGGATCTTGGATAGATCCTGGAACAGATAAAGGACATTAGGTAAAGATTAAGACAATCCAAATAAAATATTGACTTTAATGATAATGATCAACATTGATTTATTAATTATAGCAAATATACCGAATTCATGTGAGATGTTAGTAACAGGGGACACTGGATGCAGGGTACACAGAAACACTGTATTATCTGCTCATTTTTTCTACAAATCAAAAACTGTTCTAAAAAATAAAATCCATTTAAAAGAAAAGAGAGAGAGAGACTGCTCAGTGACTCAAAAGGCTGAGGCAGAAGAATCACAAGTTTGAGGCCAGCCTCAGCAACTTATAAGACCCTGTATCAAAATTTTTAAAAAATAAATAAATAAAAAGGACTGGGGATGTAGCTCAATATTAAAGTGCTCCTAGATTCAATCCCCAGTACCAAAAGAAAAAAAAGACAGAGACTCAAGAGACATATCAGCTTAATACGATGTATAATTCTTTCTTTGATCCTGATTCAAACAAACTGTGGGGTGTGTATGTGTATTAGACAACTTGGGAAATTTGAACTTTGAATATTTTGAGATAAGAAGGAAATATTGTAAATTTTAGAAGTGATAATAATATTGTTGTTGTATTTATAAAGAGTTCTTACCTTTTTTTTTTTTTTTTTTTTTTTTTTTCTTTTTTTGGTACCAGGGATTGAACTCAAGGGCACATGACCACTGAGCCACATCCCCAGCCCTATTTTGTATTTTTATTTAGAGACAGGGTCTCACTGAGTTGCTTAGCACCTCACTTTTTGCTGAGGCTGGCTTTGAACTCATGACCCTCCTGTCTCAGCATCCTGAGCAGCTGAGATTATAGGCGTGGGCAACCACACCCCCCTGAGTTCTTACTTTTTAAGGGATACTGAAATATTTACATTAGAAATTACATGTCTAGAACTTGTTCTGGTAATCTAGGATGGAGTGTGGGAGTAGAGATGGAACCAGAGTGTTCCTGAATTAATGATTATTACATCTGGATAATGGGTATGTGGGAGTTCTTTGTTTAATTGTCTCAGCTTATGTGTATGTTTGAGTTTTCTGTGATAAATTTTTAAAAATTGCCCTTGGCCTCATATGCTCTCCAGCTCTATATCTTTCCTCAACTCTCCATAACAAAATTCTTTAAGATATTTCAAAACATAAAATGTCTGTACCACCTCTCCTCTTACAGATTTATTGAGGCACAATTTATATCTCACAAAATTTACCCATTTTAAGTACACAATTCAATGAATTTAATATATTCATAGTGTTGTGAAACTATCACTATAATCTAATTTTAGATTATATCACCCCAAAAAGAAACCTTATGTTGGAGCAGGGAGTATAACTCAGTGATAGAGCACTTGTCTAAGATGCATAAGGCCCCGAATTCCATGTTCCATCCCCAGCACTGAAGACGAAGGAAAAACCTTATGCTCATTTGCACTCCAACCCATTCCAACCCCCAGCCCTAGGCAAGCATTAATCTTTCTGTCTCTGTAGTTTTGTCTATTATGGTCATTTTGTGTAAATAGAATCATACAATATGTGACCTTTTTAGTCAGACCTCTTTCACTTGGCATGTTTTTGAGGCACATTTACGTATCAGTACTTCATTCCTCTTTATTGCTAGTGTTTCGTTGTACGGATGTACCATATGCGGTTCACCAGTTCACCAATTGATGTGTATTTGGGCTGTTTCCATTTTATGGATGTTGTAAATAATACTGCAGTGAACATTATTATACATGTATCTGTGTGGATGTATACTTTCATTTTTCTTGGACGACATGGAATTTGTGGGTCATGTGGTAAATCTACAATGAATATTTTAAGGATTTGTGAAGCTGGCTTTCAGTTCTAGGACAAGATGGGGTAGATGCACTTCTGACTCTTCCTGATAAATGCAACTACAATCCTGAATTTTATATATAAAACAAATATAAGAAGACTGAGATGAGAAGGCAGACTGGCTAAGAATCTCAAAACCCAAAGAATATGATGAGTTTTCTGAGTTTTATTTTTGCCCCATGTATACGGAACTGGGTACTGGAAAAGCCAGCAACCAGGAAACTTCAACAGGCACAGAGGAAAAAAAACAATTTAACCCAAGGATCAAGAAAGGGACAATCTGATAAGATAGAAAACTTGTAGATAACCGCTGTCTACCCGATGTAAACACCATAGTGGTGGGGGGAACTCCACCTCACCTACCAGGAAGGCTGAATGGGAATTTAGATGTTGACCCTCGCCCAGCTGAAGTACCCTTCCCCACTGCTGGCATGGCATCAGAGAAGACCAAGTGGAAAGCCAGGAGTTTCAGCCCTGCCTGATGGCACCAGACTTCTCTCCATCATGTTACTAGAGACTAAGTGGGGAGCTGAAATAAGGGACCTTTTCTCAGTCAACTGAAGCCTACCCCTCCTGACAGCAATGCATCAGCACCCTCTTTCCCCCACTGGCACAATGTCAGAGGATGCCTGCTAAAACAGACTTAAGTAGATCCAGAGTCTCATAATATCCAAAATGTCCAGGATACAAGTGAAAATCATTTATCATACCAAGAACAAGAAAGATCTCAAAATAAGAAACAATTGATACCAATATCCAAGATGACCAGGAAGATTAAATTATCTGATATATTTAAAGTCGACAGGTACTTGGCCACTGAACCACATCCCCAGCCCTTTTTAAATCTTTTATTTTGAGACAGGGCCTCGCTAAGTTGCTGAGACTGTCTTTGAACTCATGATCCTCCTGCTCTAGCCTCTAGCCACTGGGACTACAGGTGTTTATAACCAAGTAGAGTAGCATTTTAAAGCAAGTATTAAAAATGCTTTTTTAGGGTTGGGGTTGTGGCTCAGCGGTATAGTGCTCACTTAGCACGTGCGAGATGACCTGGGTTCTCAGCACCACATAAAAAATAAAGTGTTGGGTTTTGGGGGTTTTTTTGGTTTTTTTTTTTTTTGGTACCGAGGATTGAACTCAGGGGCACTTGACCACTGGGCCACATCTCCAGCCCTTTTTTGTATTTTATTAGATACAGGGTCTCGCTGAGTTGCTAAGTGCCTCGCCATTGCTGAGGCTGGCTTTGAACTGCGATCCTCCTGCCTCAGCCTCCCAAGTGCTGGGATTACAGGCGTGAGCCACCACACCCAGCAAATAAGGGTATTTTTTTTTTAAATGCTTCTTCAGGTATGGTGGCATATGCCTGTAATCCTGGCTTCTCTTGAGGCTAAGGCAGGAAGATTTCAAGTTCAAGCCCAACCTGGGCAATTTAGCAAGATCCTATCTCAAAATAAAAAAGGTTGAGGATATAGCTCAGGGGTGAAGCACCCCTGGATTCAAGCCCCAGTACAATAAGGAAGAAAGGAAGGAAGGAAAGAAAATGCTTCAACAAAACCAGGTGCAGTGCCCCATGCCTGTAATCCAGATACTCAGGAGTCTGAGGCAGGAGGATCACAAGATCCAGGCTAGCCTCCACAATTTTATTTTATTTTTTTATTTTATTTTATTTTATTTTATTTTATTTTATTTTATTTTCATTTCATTTATTTGGTACTGGGGATTGAACTCAGGGGCACTCGACCACTGGGCCACATCCCTAGCCCTTTTTTTTTTTTTTTTTTTTTTTTTGTATTTTATTAGAGACAGGGTCTCGCTGAGTTGCTAAGTGCCTCGCCATTGCTGAGGCTGGCTTTGAACTCATGATCCTCCTGCCTCAGCCTCCCAAGTGCTGCGATTACAGGCATGCGCCACCGCGCCTGGCTAGCCTCCACAATTTAGTGAGGCCCTGTCTCAAAATAAAAAACAAAAAGGGCTGGGGCTGTAACTCAGTAGCAGAACACAAGTACTTAAAAACTCTCTTTAAACAAATGAAAAACATGAATAGTATTGGCAAAGAAATAAGATATAAAGGATAACTAAATAGAAATCTTAGAACTTAAAAATACTGTAATCAAAATTAAAAACTCAGATTGATTCATCAGCAGAATGGAAAGTATAAAGGAAAAATAAAGTGAACTTAAAGAGGGAAGGTATATGGGGCTGGGATTGTGGCTCAGTGGTAGAGCGCTTGTCTGGCACCTGTGAAGCACTGGGTTCAATCATCAGCACCACATAAAAATAAATAAATAGCCAGGCTTGGTGGCTCACTCCTGTAATCCCAGCACTTGGGAGGCTGAGGCAGGAGGATCATGAGTTCAAAGCCAGCCTCAGCAATGGCGAGACACTTAGCAACTCAGTGAGACCCTGTCTCTAATAAAATACAAATAAGGACTGGGGATGTGGCCCAGTGGTCGAGTGCCCCTGAGTTCAATCCCCAGTACCAAAAAAATAATAATAATAATAATAATATAAATAATAAATAAATAAATGTATTTTTTAAATGGAAGGTATAAATTAATCTAGACTAAAAGAGAGAAAATAGGCTGAAAAGATGAACAGAGGTTCAGAGATTTGTCGGACTAAAAAGATCTAACATTCACATCATAAAAATTTCAGAAGGAGCTGGGCACAGTGCTTACATGCCTGTGATCTCAGCTATTCTGGAGTCTGAGGCAGGAGGGTTGAAAGTTGAAGCCAGCCTGGACAACTTAGTAAGAACCCATCCCAAAACAAAAATATTTTTTAAAAAGGGCTCGGTGGTAAAGTGCTTGCTTAGCATTTGCAAGGCACAAGGTTCAATTCCCAGTACCCCCCAAAAAAAAAATTAAAGGAGAAGAAAAGAAGGGAACTCCTGTTCCATTCAAAGAAATAATGGCTGAAAAAGCTCCCAAATTAGGTAAAAGGTAAGGGTTGGGGATACAGCTCAGTGGAAGAATACCTTGTCTAACATAAATGAGGCCCTGAGTTCAATCCCCACCTCTGAAAAAACAAAAACCAAACCAAATTAGGCAAAAGATACAAATCTGTGGATTCAAGTGGTGGGGACCCTGAAAAGCAAAATTTCATGTGTTTATTGGTCCTTGTATATCTTTTGGGGGGAAATGCTATTCAAATCTTATGCACTTTTTTTTTTTTTTTTTTTTTTTTTTTTGAGACAGGGCCTTGGTAAGTTGCTTTGAACTTATGATCCTCCTGCCTTAGCCTCCTGAACCACTGGGAAGCAGATATGTGCCACTGCACCCAGCTTCTTGCCCATTTTTAAATGATCGTTATTGAGTTATAAGCCATGAGGTGGTTTGACTCTGAAAAGAGTGTGACTTTGGGGAGGCAGTTTTTGTCAGTCTACAAAGAGGGCTGACAGCTAAGGGCTGAACAACACATCAACTAACTAAGCCTTATGAAGAACTCTAAAACACTCTACCAAAAAAAGAGTAGAATATAACATTTTTCTTAGGTGCACATGGAACATTCTCCAAGCTAGACCATATGCTAAGCCATAAAATAAGTCTCAAAGTCACACTCTTTTCAGAATCAAACCACCTCACAGCTGAATAATGTGTGGATGTAAAGGCCCGGCTACCTCATCCCAGTTCGTGACAGATAGGATGGCCTTCCCATCTCCATATTAAATCTCAATGTCTGCTTCCAGGAAACCCAACCTGCATATCCCTAACTCAGTCAAAACGTGACAACTCTGGTTTTAAAACATATTCCGTATCAGACCTCTTCTCACCTTGCCCCCATCATTTCTCATAGGTCACCATGTAGGGAATGGCTTGGGCTAGGGATTGAGGGAAGCATGGAAGCAAGGGAACCAAGTAGGATACTATTACAATATATCCCAGTAGGATTTGGTGGTGGTGTGGTGAGAAGCTGTCTGGTTTAGAATTTATTTTGAAACCAGAGGGGACATCTCTTATTGACCTCCCAATTTAAAATAACCCCAAAGTCATTCTCTCTTACCCTGCTTTAGATTACCTCATACTCTTTATAACTACCTAATATTATATTTTACATTTACTTGGTGTCTGTCCATTTTGTTCACTGCCGAAAATTCAGAGCATAAAACAATGCATGGCATACAGCAAGTGCTCAACAAATAATTTTTGGATGAATGAATGAGCAAATGGCATGCAACAGTACTTCTTGAAAGTGGCATTGAATGTGAGTAAAGGCATACAGGAATGTCTGGATCTGTGGTTTCTGGTTCAATCCCAAGTAGAAACTTATTTCCTATTCATTCTCACATTATTTTTTAAAAGACAAAAAATATAATTCCCACTAATATAGAAGGTGCCTCCAAGTAAAAAGAACATAGGTTTGGAAGTAAATAGCTTATGTCTGAAACCCACTTAGTAGCTACATGACCTTGGGCAAGTGACTCAACTTCTCTGAGCTCCATATATCACTGTGAATGGAAGTAATAGTATCCTGCTCTTGGAGGTTTTTTTTTGTTTTTATTTGCAATACTAAGGATTGAATCCAGGGCTTTGTGTTTCTGGGGGTATTTTAAGTGAGACAGTGCATGGTCAGTTGAGGTCCTGCTTCACACAGGCCTAAAATAAGTAAATAAAACAGATAAAAATACCTCTGCCTTTGGGGAACTGGCAATCATTAAATAAGAAAAATAAATGAAATATATGACGTGCTAGTTAGATGGTTTTTAAAAAGTAGTAATAAAAAGAAGAACCAAAGGGGATGGGAAACATGGGAGAGAACTTTCAATTTGAGATTAAGATAAACAAGGAAAACCTCCAAGAAAAAGTGCCTTTTGAGATGGAAGAAGGAGAAATGCAAATAGGTGGGGGAGGAAAAGATCCAGGCAGCAGGAAGAGCAAATGCAAAAGCCCTGTGGTGTGCATGTGCCTTTTTAAAGAACAGTGAGAAGGCCAGTGTGGCACAATGAATTAGAGGAATAATTGAAGTTAGCTCAGAAAAGTAAGTGGGGCAAGTAAGAGTGAATGGCTGGTGTGTAGGGCCTTGAAGGCCCTGTAAGGAAGTTAGCTTTACTACAAGTGATTAGAGAATTTTGAGCAGAGGAGTTATATGATCTAACTCACATTTTAACGGACTCATTCTGACTGCTGTGTAGATAAATGGCCAAGAAAAGCAAGGACAGCAGTAAGGGAAAAGAGATGCAAGAGATGAATCTAGATATATTTTGAAGGTAGAAACAATGGGATTTAAGACAGATTGGAAGCCAGATGCAATGGCACATACCTGTAATTCCAGCAACTTAGAAGGATGAGGCAGGACGATCACGAGTTCAAAGCCAGCCTCAACAACTTAGGTCCTAAACAACTTAGCAAGACTTGATTTCTCAATAAAAGGGGCTGGGTGAAGGAGCCCCAATTAGGGAGATGGCTATTGCGGTCAGCTGGAAGCCATAAGTTCCACCTGATAATAAGTATGTATGTGACGCACCTGTAAATGCACGTGAGGTACCCGCAAAGCTAAAGGTATATAACCGGGTGAAAGCGGTCGGAGTGAGGAGAAGAATGAATTCATTCAGTCAGTCATGCAGTTGCTCGGTTGGAAGAAGAGTTCGGGTCGGAGAAGAAGAAAAGAATCAGAGCGGCCAGAACGTAGGCAGAGCGGTTACAGAAGAGAAACCAGATAGAAGAAGTAATTCCTGGTCAGAGTCAGGCCAAGGCTCCCGAGGAAGAAAGAAGAAAGAAGAAAAAAGCTCTAAAAGCTAAGCTCTCTCTCTCTCTAAAGAAGAAATCTTTCTCTTTCAAGCTCTCTCTTTCTCTCTAAGCTCTAAGAAAATGAAGAAGAAAAAGCTCTATCTTTCTCTCTAAGCTCTAAGAAGAAGAAAAAGCTATCTCTAATCTTTCTCTCTAAGCTCTTTCTAAGAAGAAGAAAAATCTTTCTTTCTCTCTCTAAGCTCTCTCTAAGAAAGTAGAAGTAAAAGTAGTAGTTATCTTTATTCTGCCTCCGAGAGTTTTCCTCCCGCGGCGTTGTGGCTGGCCACGACAGGCAGCTTACAGCTGGGGATATGGCTCAGAGGTTATGTGCCTCCTGGGTTCATAACCCCTGGGTTCAATTCCCAATACAAAAAAAAAAAAAAAAAAAAAAAAGCAAGAATCATTTCTATCAGTAGGAAGGAGAAGCTTTATAGTGGAAAATCAGATCAATTTTGGACATATTGGGTTTAAGGTACTCACTAGACATTGGAAGTACAAGTCTGAAATTCCAGGGAGTGGTCTGATCTAGAAATAGTAATTTGAAGATGTCAACACAAACATGGTTTTTGGAAGGTACTATTTAAATCTGGTGGGGAACCATGAAACTGTAAGATCACCTAGGGACAGAAAAAGATAGAAAAGATCCAGGAATTGAGGCATGGACACTATATTGTAAGAAGTCTGAGAGACCGAGCAGCTCGGGAAGCTGAGACAGGATAATCGCAAATTAAAGCCAGCCTCAGCAAAAGCAAGGCACTAAGAAACTCAGTAAGACCCTGTCTCTAAATAAAATACAAAACAGGGCTGGGGATGTGGCTCAGTGGTTGAGTGCCCCTGAGTTCAATCTCCAGTACTGCCTCCCTGGCCCCCCCCCCCCACCTAAAAAAGAAGAAGAAGAAGAAGAGGAGAAGGAGGAGGAGGAGGAGGAGGAGGAGGAGGGGAAGGAGGAGGAGGAAGAAGAGGAGGAAGAGGAGGAAGGGAAGGGGAGGGGAAGGATAGAGGGGGGGGAAGGGGAGGGGGGGAGGCCAGAAGTGGTGGTACATGTAAAATACTCAGGAGGCTAAAGCAGGAAGATCTCGATTTTGAGACCCTGTCTCAAAATAAAAATTAAAAAGGACTGGGGATGTAGCTCAGTAGTAGAGTATCCCAGGGTTTGATCCTCAGTATGAAAGAAGGAGAGAGAGACAGAGTAAGGAAGAAAGAAAGAAAGGACGAAGGGAGGAAAGATGGAAAGATTGATTTATCAGCATGGGGTTATTTTTTGGTTATTTTTATATCTATGGTGTGCTGTTGTCTTCTTTGTGTTTAGTCACATTATCAGGGCCCAGCTCAAAGGCTGACCCTCTGAAAGTCAGAACCAGAAGTGTGCATGATTGACAGGTTATCTCTCTCAGGAAACATACACTGAAAGAAAAGTCAGTTGAGCAAAATGAACCTCTTTTGATGGGATATTATGAGAAAGGGGTCATTTTCACCAGAGAGAACTTCGTGTCCCTGCCATGCTGTGGCTCACTATAATGACCATACCATCCTGGTTAGTGTCAACCTCTGGGAAGCCATTAGGAAGAAAAAGCAAGCTCTTAGGCAAGTCTCCATATTCTTTGGGGATGTAAGGTCCTAGAAGACAGGGAGTGTGTCTGAGACCCAGGAACAGCTTAGATAGCCTGGGCAGGTGCATACTGCCTGGCCTCAGGCAGGATAAGCAAGGAATGAGCCAGGCACCTTCCTGACACTATCCTTAAACAGCTTCTGCTTTTACAGCCCTCCAGCTTCCCCTTCCACCTAACCACCTCTCTCTCTCCACTGCCATTTCTTCTTTTTCCCAAGCTTCAGCCTAGTGCCCCAGCCTCCTTCTCTAAAATGCTGTGAGGTCTGCAACACAGCAGAAATGGCAAGTTCAGTTCTTTCCACCCAGGTCTTCTTTGTAGTTCCATGAGAAGCCTAATGTTTCTTCCTAATTTTCCATCACCAAATCCCCCCAATTAGAAAACCAAAGAGTGCAAAAGCAGGGGCCTTTCGTACCAGGTTTCCCCTTCCCAGATCACTACGCCCTTGGCTCCTCAGCTGCTGCCTCAACTAAGGAGTTGATACAAAAATGGATATTCCAATAATACAATGGGCCAAAAGCACAGACAGGAAACTCACAAAAGAAGAACCATGAATCATCATTACACAGATGAAAATAATGTTAACCCTTACAACAAAACACTTTTTTTTTTTTTTTTTTTTTTTTTTTTTTTTTTTTTGGTACTAGGAATTCAATCCAGGGACACTTTACCACTGAGCTACATTCTAAGCCCTTTTTATTTTTTATTTTGAGACAGGGTCTCACTAAGCTGCTCAGGCAGGCCTTGAACTTGGGATCCTCCTACCTCAGCCTCCCACATAGCTGGGATTCTGGGCATGCACCATCATGCCCAGCAACAAAACATAAATTTAAAGCAACAATCAGATACCATTTTATCTAATACCTAGGGTTGACAAGAGTAAGGACATATGTAAACCCTACTGACTGGAATATAAAGTCCTGCACTGCTCTTTGGAGAATGACATTGGCCTCACTTAAGGACCAAGAGTTTTGACTCATGAAATAAACAACCATACAAATTATGTAGGTTCAAGAATACTTATTGCAAAATAGTTTATTATATTTTTTAAAATTGACACCCACAGGGGCTGGGGTTGTGGCTCAGTGGTAGAGCTCTCGCCTAGCAGTTCACTGCCCAGATTCGATCCTCAGCACCACATAAAAATAAAGGCATTGTGCACAACTAAAACAAATAAATATTTTTTAAAAATTGACACCCAAGCCGGGCGCAGTGGCGCACACCTGTAATCCCAGCACTTTGGGAGGCTGAGGCAGGAGGATCGCGAGTTCAAAGCCAGCCTCAGCAACGGCGAGGCACTTAGCAACTTAGTGAGACCCTGTCTCTAAATAAAATACAAAAAAAGGGCTGGGGATGTGACCCAGTGGTCGAGTGCCCCTGAGTTCAATCCCCGGTATGACAAAAAAAAAAAAAAAAAAAAATTGACACCCACCTAAATGTGTTACAATAGGAAATTGGTTTAAATGAACCAGGGCTCACCAAATAGTGGCATATTAGTGGTATACTAGGGAAACATTAAGAATGATGATGGACCGGGCGCGGTGGCGCACGCCTGTAATCCCAGCACTTTGGGAGGCTGAGGCAGGAGGATCTTGAGTTCAAAGCCAGCCTCAGCAATGGTGAGGCACTTAGCAACTTAGTGAGACCCTGTCTCTAAATAAAATACAAAAAAGGGCTGGGGATGTGGCCCAGTGGTTGAGTGCCCCTGAGTTCAATCCCTGGTACCAAAAAAAAAAAAACAAAAACAAAAAAAGAATGATGATGGGAGCCAGGTGTGGTGGCGCACACCTGTAATCCCAGCACTTGGGAGGCTGAGGCAGGAGGATCGCGAGTTCAAAGCCAGCCTCAGCAACAGCAAGGCACTTAGCAACTCAGTGAGACCCTGTCTCTAATAAAATACAAAAAAGGGCTGGGGATGTGGCCCAGTGGTTGAGTGCCCCTGAGTTCAATCCCTGGTACCAAAAAAAAAAAAAAAAAGAATAATGGTGGGGATTGGAAAGATAGTGGAATGAAACAGACATTATTACTATATGTATATATGTGACTACATGACCAATATGATTCTGCAACATGTACACTTTGAAAAATGAGAAATTATATCCCATCTATGTATGATATATCACAGTGCATAAATGCATTCTACTGTCATGTGTAACTAATTAAAACAAATTTTAAAAATTAAAAAAAAAAAAAAAGAATGATGGTGGGGGTGCTGGGATTGTGGCTGGTGGTAGAGCACTCGCCTAGCATGTGTGAGACCCTGGGTTCGATCCTCAGCACCACATATAATAAATAAAATAAAGACATTGTGTCGACCTATAACTAAAAAATAAATATTTTATAAAAAAAGAATGATGGTGGGCTGGAGATGTAGCTTAGTAGTAATGCACATGTTCACCATGCCTGAGGCCCTGGGTTCAATACCAAGCATCAAAAAATGAAAAATAATAAAAATCAGACTTACCCAAATTTAAGAACTATCTACAAAATAACTGACCTATATTCTTTTTAAAATTGATACATTATAGTTATACATAATAGAATTTATTGTGCCATATTTGTACATGCACATCACATAATTTGATCAATCTCATTCCCAGTACCTGCCCTCTCCCTCCTCTCCTCCTTCCCACTGATCTGCTTGCTCTACTGATCAATCTTCCACCCATTATTATTGTTATGATGATGATGATGATGATGATGTTATAAGTGGGAATCGTTGTAGCATATTCATAAATGAACATATAATAATTTGGTAGACTTCATTCCCTAGTACTTCCCCAGTCCCTCCCCCCACCCTTGATCCCTTTCCTCTACTCTATTTGTCTCCTTTCTGATCTGTATTCTTTTAAATGTCAACATCATGAAAGGTAAAGTAAGTCTAAGGAAACAACTACATTAAAGGAACGTAAAAAGACAAATACTAGCCAGGTGCCGTGGCTTACTCCTATAATGCCAGCAGCTCAGTAGGCTGAAACAGGAGGATTGCGAATGGTCGAGTGGCCCTGAATTCAATCCCTGGTACCCAAAACAAAAAAATATTAAATAAAATACAATGAGTGAGTCTAGATTAGATCCTGGGCCTAGAAATAAAAATTTTTATAAAGGATGTTATTGGGCAATTAGCAAAATTTGAATATGGATTTCAAATTAGAGCAGTGTATTATATCAATCTAAATTTCCTGAGGTCACTTCATCTTCCCCCAACACCCGCCAGTAGTAGTGATTGAACCCAGGGGCACTCTACCACTGAGCTATATCCCAAGCTCTTTTTATTTTTTATTTTGAGACAGGGTCTTGCTAAGTTTCTGAGGCTAAACTCCAACCTGAAATCCTCCTGCCTCAGTCACCTGACTAGCTGGGATTATGGGCATGCACCACCCAACCTGGCTAAATTTCCTTATTTTGATAATTGTACTATAATATATAAAAAATGTTCTTGCCAGGCGTGGTGGCGCATGGCTATAATCCCAGCACTTGGGAGGCTGAGGCAGGAGGATTGCGAGTTCAAAGCCAGCCTCAGCAATGGTGAGGCACTTAGCAACTCAGTGAGACCCTGTCTCTAATAAATTTCAAAAAAGGACTGGGGATGTGGCCCAGTGGTCAAGTGCCCCTGAGTTCAATCCCCGGTACCAAAAAAAAAAAAAAAAAAAAAATGTTCTTTTCCTTAGGAAATTCATGCTGATGTTTAGTGGTATTGGCGTTTTTTTTTTTTTTTTTAATATTTATTTATTTATTTTAGTTGTACACAATGCAATGCATTTTATGTTTACGTGGTGCTGAAGATTGAACCTGGGCCGCACACGTGCGAGGCGAGTGCTCTGCCACTGAGCCACAACCCCAGCCCCAGTGGTGTTGGCTTTGTGTGTGACTTAACTCTCAAAGGATTCCAGAAAAAAATGTTACTAATTAACATTTATAGTAAAATAATGATAAAGCATATATGGTCAAATGAAATCCATTGGTGAATCCAAGTGCAAAGTATCTGGGAATTCATTTTAGAATTTTTGCTGCTTTTCTGTAAGCTTTAAATTATTTCAAAATAAAAAGTTTAAAAAGAAAGAAAGGGTGGGGGAGGAAAGGAGGGAGGAAGGGAGGGAGAAAGGGAAAGGGAGAGACAAATGGTACAGGTGATATATATTCCTTGGCAGGGGAGGTGTTCAGACCACTCCAGGATGCAGCCCAGGTCAACACAGGGTGTGTGCAGCTGCCAACACACCTCCACCACCCTGGACTCTTCCTCTCTGTGCTACTAGAGGAACTGAGTATGTGGTTGACCCCAAAGCTGTCCTGGGATGACTTAAGAAGATGGAAGGAGATTTTGAAGCAACAAATTTCCTTTTGTGGTTTTATTTACTCCAATTTTATTTTCTATATCCCAGGGACCTCCACAGTAGAGGGAAGTAGAGATGGAAGGAGTAAAAGCTACCCAAATTCAGTATTTGCTACAAATAATCCAGAATGCAAAAGTTAAAATTTTAAAATTAGAATAGACTATAGAATATGATAGAATTTAGGAAACACTATGTTCATTTATCATTAATGATGACAATCATATACATATTTGTTGTTTGTCAAATATGAAGGCCAAGGTTTCCCCAAAAAACAGCCCATATCTTGCCTATTCCCCAGAAGAAGAAGGGGAAAAAAGTCCCAACAAGGGCCAAGGTGAGATCCAGAAGTCCTCTGGGTCCTTTCTGCAAGGTGAATGGTTTCAGATCATGACAAGTTGCAGGTCCTCTGAGAAGCACCTGCACTCGTGAGGCAAGTTAAGCATTGTCTCCTGGGAGGAGGAATAGGGAGATCCCTCACCACCCCACACCTCTGCTTCCAGATCCTTCCCCTCCTGAGGCTCAGGGCTAGCCACCTTGCAATTCTCTTCTCTAGAATGGAGAAACCAGATGCACAAACAGAAGAACGGAGACTTACCCCCCCACACACACCCAGGGGCCTCAAGAACCAAGCCAGTTCTCCCCTCCTATCCTCACCTGCCATTCATTCATGCCATCCTACTTCTCCCACTTCCCCAGGGGTTGTCAGGGACAGAAGGCCCCTCCTTCATCCCCCTCAATGTTCCTCCACCCCCCCCCATTCACTAGGGTGTCCAGGACATTGTGTGACTCAGGAAACAGCTCAGACATTAGGCTTGCAGCAGGCTGAGGAGGACGAGGAAAGGGCAGTGCGAGCCAAGGAGGTGGCCCTGCCATTGTGAGGGCTCTGAAGGTCCCTGCCTGAAGAGGGAGAGGAGATCTGGGCTTGGGGATGCTCTGGAATGCAGCCCCCTTCCCTGCTGCTGCTGCTGCTGCTGCCGCCGCCACCGTGTTTCCTAGTTGTCATGGCCAGAGGTGAGTTATGGGGTGGGAGAGGTAGGGGAGTCCCTTCTCCCTTAAGAGGATGTCCAGTGGGGTGAGAGAAATAGAGCTGACCCCCAGGTTTTGAGGGGACACTGGGTAGAGGAGATTTTCCCCCAAAATGCGCACAGCCTGGAAGGAGAGCCAACTGCCACAGAAGCTGCTCCGACCCAGGCTTTGGGCTGGGTGCCAGTACTAGTGACTGTTGGGGGGATGGGTGAGAGGGTGCCCATCCCCAGGGAAAACCCAGTTAGCCCTGGAGCTAGAGTTAAGTGTACTCTTGTAACCATATTGAGAAGGGAAGACAGAACAGACAGACCACCTGCTAGGGGAAAAGATGAAAGGAGAGCAGGAGGTGGAGATGTGGAAGGTCATGGGTCCACCATGTCCCTTTCCTGTCCAGCTGTCTCCACCCCCCGGAAGGCTTGATTCTGGGCCTTTCCTGGCCTTCCTGGAGGAAATCCCTTCAGTGTCTCAGCCATTCACCTCCTGGGGCCCCCTTGGCTCCCCCTCCTGATCCCTGTTGTCGTGCTTCCTAGGGATGGAGTCCAGGGCTGGACTTGGGAGGCCAGAGAATAAACAGGAAAAGCGGGTGTTAGGGAGTAGTAACTGAGAGGCCTGGGATGAAGGAACTGAGGCATGGAGACCACATGTGGACTGGAACAGGGGTATGAAGGACAGGGTAGTTTACAGCATGCATGGGGACTTGCTTTGAACAGGTCTCTTAGGAGCACCTGGAGAAAGAAGTGAGGCACAGCCCCCTGGCTCCCTCTCATTCTCCCTTTCCATCCGTAGGGCTGCTATGCGGGAGTTTTCCAGAACCCTGTGCCAATGGAGGCACCTGCCTGACCCTGCCTCAGGGGCAAGAGACCTGCCAGTGAGTGTGCCTTGTGGGACTGGGAGACTAGAAAGAAAGGGGGAGAGAGAGGTGAAGAAGCGGGAAGAAAGGAGAATGAGGAGGAGTGAAGGAGAAGAAGGGAAACAAATAATGGCAAGGGAGAGGGTGGGAGAGAAGGGAAGGAGGGGCCTGTGACGTAAGTTTTTCTCTCTCCCTCCTACCCAGGTGTGCCCCTGGCTTCCTGGGCGAAACATGCAAGTTTCGTGACCCCTGCCAGGATGCCCAGCTCTGCCAGAATGGGGGCAGCTGCCAAACCCTTATTCCCACACCACCAGGCTCCTCTAGTTCCCCCTCTCCACTGCCCCCCAGCTTCTTCTGCAACTGTCCCACTGGCTTCACTGGTGAAAGGTGCCAGGTCCGCCTCGAAGACCCCTGTCTTCCCTCCTTCTGTTCCAAAAGGGGCCGCTGCCACATCCAGGCTTCAGGCCGCCCACAGTGCACCTGCATGCCTGGATGGACAGGTAAGTTCTGGTGGGAGTGCTGTGGAGGGGACAGCAACAGCAGTGGAGTGGGAAAGATGGAACTGGACCCTGATAGACTGTGAGCCTTTTGAAGACAGAGGCCATGAGAATCAATAAGCCAATCCTTGGCAAGCAACTGTTACTCAAGACTGACATTCACCAGCATGTGACTGCTAAAACACTGAAGATTTCCAAACTATCTGAAATATTTCTAAGCTATGGAGCCTCCTTCGTGCTCCATCCTGATGCCTGTCCTGGTCCTCTTATGGTCTCCTGAACCCAGCAGCTAGAGGTTGTTGCCTATTCACCACGGGGTCTCCAGGCTCTGCATTCTGAGCATCTGAACAGCCCCTATTCTAAATGGTGGGTGTTCATAATAGTCCTGGAAAGTGTGATGACACTGGAGGGACCTGGTCCAGAGATAGAAGTAGAGATGCATCCCAAGAAGAGGGGTCTAACCCTGGGCAAGTATGCTGCTTTAGAATAGAGGTAAATGTCAGCTTTGCCACTAACTACATGAACTTGGATAAGATATTTAAAGTGGTCTGGGTCCTAGGCTGTCAGCAAACAAACAAGGAGAATAATGTCCATATTTCATAAGGTTGTTGAGAGAATTAAAGAGGACAATGCTCAATAAGTGCTTACTTAGCTCAAACCTGGCACATGGTATGTATGCAGTGTGATTGCCACTACTAAAGCTGCTGCTGCTGCTGCTGCCACCACTGCTGCCACCATTACCACTATTGTACATGCTGTAAAGTGAGTTTCCTTGTCATTATCCAGGTAAGAGGTACCAGGTCCAGATTAGGAAATCAGATCAGAGAGGCAAAGCAACTCATCCAAGAGTATACAACCAGTTTTATGGCACAAAAAGGTGCCAATCTGAATCTCCTACCCGCGGAAGCTGGGTGCTTTTCACCTCCTCCAAGAAGGTCACCACTGTAGGGATCCCATCATTGCTACTTGGCCTTTGGCTAAGATCAGGTGTTTTAGGACCCCATGTCCCAGGTTTTCCCAGGTAAGGCCAATTTGCAATACTCCCATCATTTTCAGTTTAGAAAATATGGTTGCTCCAGATATAATCCTACCAAGGCATGGCAAAACTAAGGCAGGGGGTGATGGAACAGGGTAAAGCAAGCATGTAAATAAAGACAGGAAAATTCAAATATTCAACCCAGAGATTATCTACAGGGAGATCAGAGTCATCTCAGATGGGCTGGAATTTCTGCAATGCTAGAAGCAGCTCCCTCTGCCCTCTATTGCAGGCGAGCAGTGCCAGCTTCGGGACTTCTGCTCAGCCAACCCTTGCATCAACGGAGGCGTGTGTCTGGCCACATACCCCCAGATCCAGTGCCGCTGCCCGCCGGGCTTTGAGGGTCATGCCTGCCAACATGATGTCAATGAGTGCTTCCAGGACCCTGGACTCTGCCCCAAAGGCACCTCCTGCCATAATACCCTGGGCTCCTACCAATGTCTCTGCCCTGCAGGGCGGGAGGGTCTACACTGTGAGCTCCGAACAGGACCCTGCCCCCTGGCAGGCTGTTCAAATGGGGGCACCTGCCAGCCGGTACCAGGGGGAGACACCACCTTTCACCACTGCCTCTGCCCCCCAGGTATGTCCTCATAGGGGCTTTTCTGTAGCCCCCTCTCCTTTCTGGGAAGGGAGGGTTTCCTCACTTGGGTTCCCTCCCCCGGTTGATCCCATGACCCTGTCAGGTTTCACAGGCCTAGACTGCGAGGTGAATCCAGATGACTGTGTCGAGCACCACTGTCAGAATGGGGGCACTTGCCAGGATGGACTGGGCACCTATACCTGCCTCTGCCCAGAGACTTGGACAGGTGAGTTGTTTAAGCCAAGTTAATGACACCAGTGGCCCAGCCAGCCAGCCTGTGTCTTCCCTTCCTCACAGGGATCCCAGCTCCAGCCCTTGTTCCCTTCCTACCTCCCTACAGGCTGGGATTGCTCTGAAGACGTGGATGAATGTGAGGTCCAGGGTCCCCCTCGCTGCAAAAACGGGGGTACATGCCAGAACTTGGCCGGCAGCTTTCACTGTGTATGTGTGAGTGGCTGGGGAGGCACAGGCTGTGAAGAGAACCTGGACGACTGTGCTGCTGCTACCTGTGCCCCTGGATCCACCTGCACTGACCACGTGGGCTTCTTTTCCTGCCTCTGCCCACCTGGGCGCACAGGTATGGGGAACTGAGGGGTCAGGGAAGAGTAAGGTGAAGGTGGAGGCTGAGAAGAACTGGGGCTCAGTGGGGAGGTCAAACAGCCTTACCCCCATCTGGTCCCCTCCAGGCCTCCTGTGCCACCTGGAAGACATGTGTCTGAGCCAGCCATGCCACGGGGAAGCCCAGTGCAGCACCAACCCCCTGACGGGCTCCACACTCTGCCTGTGCCAGCCTGGCTACTCAGGGCCCACCTGCCACCAAGACCTGGATGAGTGTCAGATGGGTGAGGCACCCCACAGCAGAGCCTCTCTGAGCCCAGGCAGGCCTCTGCACTGAACAGAGAAAAGGGAAAATTGTTTCTTAAATTAAAAAAAAAAAAAAAAGAAGAAGAAGAAGAAAGGAAATATCTCTTTTTCTTTGAATTGGTCCTGATGTGGCATCTCTTCCCTAATGGCCCTCTCTCCAATGCTTAGCCCCCCAGGCCCCATGGATCGTCCTCTTGGTCCTTCTCTATCCTAAAGATACAAGCCCTTTCCCCAGTTGGTCTTGTCTGCCTCAAATGGGCCCCACACCTCTCCTGACAGTCTGGACTCTTTGCCCTTCCCATCCCTCGCCCCTGTGAACTCCCAGCTCTTCTCTCCTCCCAGCCCAGCAAGGTGCCAGTCCCTGTGAACACGGTGGTTCCTGCCTCAACACCCCTGGCTCCTTCAACTGCCTCTGTCCACCTGGCTATACGGGCTCCCGCTGCGAGGCTGATCACAATGAGTGCCTGTCCCAGCCCTGCCACCCAGGCAGCACCTGCCTGGACCTCCTTGCCACCTTCCACTGCCTCTGCCCACCAGGTATTGCTTGATGGGAACTTGGGTGGGAGAGACACAACTAAGCTGAACCCACTAGGAATTGCACGTGCAGAACAAGGATAGCATCAGGCCAATGGGGGTCACTTACTGCAGGATGTTTTTCCTTTCTCTCCCCCAAGATGAAAACTGAGACACCCATGGCCCCTAGGAAAAGAGCTGCCACAGAGAGCAGTGAGGTTGTACACTGCTCAACTCTGGGGGTGGGAGGCTGCCATTCCTTTCATGGTCATCAGAGACAGCACAACATGGCCCACTGTACACTGTGGCCAAATAAGGGAGGATAGGACGATAGTTAATAAACTTTCCATGCTGCAGCCTCTGCTCATGCTTACCTACAATGCTCCCCCTAATCACACCAACTCTCCCATGCAGAGGTAAAGAGTAAAACCTTAAAATCCCAAAAGACCTGTGTGCTTGAATTTGATGCAGTAGGAAAGAAATGCTGCAAGGCTGCAGCCACCTCCAGACTAGTTTTAGCAGGGAAAAGTCTTTCAAAGAAAGAGAACTACAGAGCCAATACTGAGAGCTGGATGAAACCAGAAAAAAATAATAGCTGACTTTGTGCCAAGTACTGTCTGTCTTACATGTATTATCTACTCTTTTTTTGTGTGTGTGTGTGTGGTACCGGGGATTGAACTCAGGGGCACTTGACCACTGAGTCACATCCCCAGCCCTTTTTTTGTATTTTATTTAGAGACAGGGTCTTACTGAGTTGCTAAGTGCCTCGCCATTGCTGAGGCTGGCTTTGAACTCGCAATCCTCCTTCCTCAGCCTCCCAAAGTGCTGGGATTACAGGCGTGCGCCACCGCGCCCGGCTGTATTATCTACTCTTTACACTAATCCTATGAGGTTGGCATTCTTACTATATTCATTTTATAAGTGAATAAACATTCAAGTGGTTTGTCCAAGGTCATGCAGCTAGTAAGTGGCAGAGCCAAGATTCAAATCCAAGGTTTCAACATTAACCATTATACTACACCACTATTCTATGGTGACCAACATCCAAGGTTTGTGGCTCAGGCCACACATAGATATGTATACAAGAGTAAAGAAAACTGTTCAGTAATCCAAGGGACAAGGTTGTAGATGTGAAAGAGGGTTAGAGATAGGCTCCCTAAGCAAGAAAAGGAAAGTAGTGTGAGGTCCTAGTTCAAGATGAGACCATGGAGACTAGGTTAACCCCAAAGCAATGGGTTAAATATGAGAGTAACGCAGCTGCCCAAATGCCCTTCAGGTTCCCCCACATTGGGATCCCTGTTCCCTCTAGCATGAAGACCTGCCACGAACAAGAGGAGTAAATCATGCTCCAGGCAGACACCTGCTTGCCTAATTTGTACATCAAAGACCTCCAGGTTAAGCAGCCTGCCTGGGTGGGCCCCACACTGCCTTACACAGGGATGCCCCCAAGAGGCACTTCCTGGATGCCCCCTTACAGCTCCCAACAGGAGCCCTGCTTGCTTCCTGAGCTTTCACACCTGAAGGAGGCAGCACTGCACACCATAGCGGGGCTCAGGGTTCATCTACCCAACCCACCAGCAGACAGCAGAGAGAGAGGGGGGCCTGATGGGGACACACAGCAATTTTCGGGTGTGCTGGCTCTAGAACCCAGGTCTCCCAGGGAGAAGGGAGCAGGGCCAAGGCAGGGCCAGCCTGGCAGAGCCCCACCCTCACCATGCCCCTCTGTCCTCAGGCTTAGAAGGGCCACTCTGCGAGGTGGAGACCGATGAGTGTGCCTCAGCTCCTTGCCTGAACCAGGCTGACTGTCACGACCTGCGCAACGGCTTCCTGTGTGTCTGCCGGCCTGGTGCGTGCAGATTCCAATCCAGCCATCCTTACCCCCCAATGTTGGAACCACCAGAGTTCCATCCTCTTAAAGTTCTCTCTAGCCTGGTCAAAGAGTTTCCCCATTTCTCCAACTCCTATGCTCCTCAAACTCTCTTCTACTATATCCCCAGATCTTCCCTTACTTACATACCCACCCTCATCTCTGACCTTCCAAATCACCCAAATATCCCTCCTTTGCAGCCCTCCTGTGTAGTCCCTATGTACTCTGCATGTCAGGGGTCCTAGGCTGGTCTTGGCATTGCCTGCCATGCACACAGGGAAAGCTGCCCCAGGTCTTTCTTTTCCAGCTTCCTGGAACATCCCTCTGGTCCCTGCTATGAAAATAACTACATTTATTGAATATTTACTCCAGGACAGGCACTTGACTTTGTGCTTTGGGGGCATTATGTCATTTAATCCTTTCAATGGCAACATAAGGTAGGCTCCTCTTTATTTACTTTTCCAGTACTGGGGATCAAAGCCAGTGCCTCACGCACTCACGCCTGCTAGGCAAGCGCTCTACCACTGAACTACACCCCCAGCCTAGGTTCCATTATTGCTCCTTTTACAGAGGAGGAAACTGGGAGCTTAGAAAGTTTGAGCAGCTTGCCCAAAGTCACACAGCTGGCAGGTGGCTAAGCTTCACTTTTTCTGCATCACCCTTCTGTTGCTCCATGCCCAACTGCCCAGGTGTCTTCTCTGGGAAGAACTCCAAGTTCACCTTTCCTGGCAAGAGAAAGAGCTAAGTTGTGTCTTCCTCAATGACCTTGGCCTTCTCTCCCCATCTACTCCCTCCCCACTAGGATTCACTGGCACCCAATGTGAGGAGGACATCGATGAGTGCAGAAGCTCTCCCTGTGCCAATGGTGGGCAGTGCCAGGACCAGCCTGGAGCCTTCCACTGCAAGTGTCTCCCAGGTAAAATGAGCTCAGACATGGGAGGAGAGAATGGGAGGGGGCAGAAGTCTCTGCAGTCCCTGATTCTCCCCCTATGCCATAGGCTTTGAAGGGCCACAGTGTGAGACAGAGGTGGACGAGTGTCTGAGTGGCCCATGTCCCAGTGGAGCCAGCTGCCTTGATCTCCCAGGAGCCTTCTTTTGCCTCTGCCCCTCTGGCTTCACAGGTCAGCAGGGAAGTTTTTAGAAAGAGAATAATTGAGTCCATTTGGCTTGGGGCAGTAGTCATTTGTGGGTGTTTGAGAGTCAGAATGTGGGAACCAAATGAGAATGGCACCCCTTAAAGTAACTCAGGGCAAAACCTATACTACTGTGGATGTTATTAAAGAGCCACATTTATCCCAACATGAATGGGGGTATAATTAGGGCTTAGAAGCACAGATTGGGCTCAATGGAGAGCCATTCGCTTTTTTATATAGCAAGCCTTTATTAACGCTGGGGATGTGACTCAGTGGTAAAGTACTGGCATGATTGAGTCCCTGGGTTTTATCCCCAGCACCACAGAAAAAATAAATGCTTACTATGCCAGTCATAGAAGCAAATTTGAGTAAGTAGTTTCTATCTTCTAGTGGTTTTAAATCTAATGCATAGACCAACAAATCTCCTGTTGGTTATGGCCCAATGGCCCTGAGAGAGGAGAACCTGCTAACCCAGACTAAAGATGAGAACTCTTCATGGAAGAGGTGATGGCTAAGCTGAATTTTGAGAAATGAGCAGGAGTTTGTCAAAATAGAATCACAGATAATGTGTTGTAGTTGGAAATCACTACATTTATAAAAGCATAGAGGAAAGAAAAGCACCTTCATTTAAGGAACTGCACGAGATCCAGAGCTTAGAGTGCAACAGGGCAAAGATGAGAAACACAGCAGTTGTAGGAAGGTCATGTCACACCAGATCCCATGTGTCAGGAAGTTAGTATCCTTAAGGTAACAGGAAGTCATTGAAGGACAGGTCTATGGGGAGTAAGCCAGTCATACATAAGTGGCCTGTGGTCCCCCTCAAGGGCATAAAAGGTTTTGTTTTCTATCTGACTCATATCCCCACCCCAGGCCAGCTCTGTGAGGTTCCCCTGTGTGCCCCCAAACTGTGCCAACCTGAGCAGAAATGCCAGGATCAGGAAAACAAGATCCACTGCCTCTGCCCCAATGGAAGCCCTGGCTGTGCCCCTGCTGAGGACAACTGCACCTGCCACCATGGGCATTGCCAGAGGTAACATCTTCCAGGCCCTCTCCATTTGCCCCTTTGCTGGTCCTCCTCAGCTAGGGCGGGAGAGACAGCAAGTGAGGTACAGGTCTGTGGGAAATGACAAACGGCAACTATGAAGGAGATGACCAAGTCCTTAGGGCAAGTCGATAGGAGGACTCGTTACCCAAGGAGGGGAGAGCTCATATATGATGGGGGAAACAGAGGATTAAGGAATCAGAGCAGAAAAAGGAGCATAATGCCCAGCATCAGTTCATCATTCACCAGACAAATATCTATTGAATATCTACTTTGTGTGGACACTGTTCCAGACACTGGGGAAATGGCACAGAGCAAAAGAGACCAAGTGATGACTCTCATGGAGCTTTCATTTCTGTCTGGCAGAAAGACAGACAATGAACAAGTTATAGAAATAGAGACAGGGGCTGGGGTTGTGGCTCAGCGGTAGAGCGCTCACCTAGCACGTGCGCTGCCCGGGTTCGATCCTCAGCACCATGTAAACATAAATGCATTGCATTGTGTACAACTAAAGCAAATAAATAAATATTAAAAAAAAAGAAGAATAAGAAGAAATAGAGACAGAGCTAGGCACAGTGGCACACGCCTGTAATCCCAGCACTTGGGAGGCTGAGGCAGGAGGATCGCGAGTTCAAAGCCAGCCTCAGCAATGGCGAGGCACTTAGCAACTCAGTGAGACCCTGTCTCTAATAAAATACAAAAAACGGCTGGGGATGTGGCCCAGTGGTTGAGTGCCCCTGAGTTCAATCCCCAGTACCCCCAAAAAAAAAAAAAAAGTGATGGAGAGTCAGGAAAGTGAAAGGGCAATGATAAGAGGAAAGTCACTGAAAAAAAATGCCAGAGTCTCAGGGACAAAAAAAGAGGAGGTCACGAGGGCCTGGCCCACAGAGAAGGAAAAGCATACAACAGGAGAAAAGAAAAACACTCCCCTTTCTCTTTATGACCAGATCTTCATGTGTGTGTGATGTGGGTTGGACAGGGCCAGAATGTGATGCAGAGCTGGGGGCTTGCATCTCTGCTCCATGTGCCCATGGGGGGACCTGCTATCCCCAGCCCTCTGGCTACAACTGCGCCTGCCCCACAGGCTATACAGGTGAGACTGTCTCTAAACCATATACACCTGGGTTAGTCACACCCTAAGACAAGGGAAATGTATGTGGCCAAGGGCTCTGTGTATCAGTCACCACCAAGGAAAACTAGCCATGGGCTGCAGGGGACACAAATGATGTGTGGGAGGTGGTAAGAAAAGAAAAGGGGCTGAATAGGGGAGAATAATAGAGTTGGGGTGAGAAAGGGAGGGCAAAAGGAAGAAGAGGAGGATGGAGGGAGAGAAAGGATCCCCACTCTCAGATCCCACCTTTATTTCCCTCAGGGCCCACCTGTAGTGAGGAGGTGACAGCTTGTCACTCAGAGCCCTGTCTCAATGGTGGCTCCTGTAGTCCCAGCCCTGGGGGTTACTCCTGTATCTGCCTTCCAAGCCACACAGGGCCCCACTGCCAAACCATCATTGACCACTGTGTGTCTGGTAAGTGCCCACCATGTCCAGCACTGAACCACAGGGGATGAAAGATTGGGGCAGGATTCCTACATATTAAAAATAATTTTTTTAAACTGGAAGCTGTTGTTTTAATGGGAGAAAGGCATGTCCTGTGTGCAGTGTGACTGAGGTCACAGGCCAGGTTACAGGCAAGGAACCCAATCCCTCACAGCCTCCTCTCTCCAGCCCCGTGCCTCAATGGGGGTACCTGTGTGAACAGGACTGGCACCTTCTCCTGCCTCTGTGCTGTGGGCTTCCAGGGTCCACACTGTGAGGGAAGGATCCACCCCAGCTGTGCAGACAGGTGAGCAGGGCGCTGAGGCCCCTAGAGGAAGGGAAGGAAGACTTCCTGCCCTTCTTCTTCACTCCCCTTGGACTCCAGGTTGCCTCTGCTCCACACCCTTCATTCTGCCTCCCCTCCTGGTTAGCCATCTCCCCAGTAGTTGCCTCCCCATTACACACTCCCTCTCCCTTGTTCCCAGACCTCCTTCCCTACTGTGCCCTATCTCTGTCTTGTACAGCCCCTGTAGGAACAGAGCAACCTGCCAAGATGGCCCTCAGGGTCCTCGCTGCCTATGCCCTCATGGCTACACAGGAGGAAGCTGCCAGGTGAGGTGCAACGAGCCAGGTGTGCAGAGGAGGGAAGGGGCGGCGAGAGAGCTCTAGTAAGAATGTTCTCACGAACTAATAGGTAGGCAGCAGGGAAGCTCATGAGGGAGAGGTATAGAGGTCTGGGAGGTGAAGTTTCATTTGAGGTTTGTGTAGCATGAAGAAGGGAGGAAGGATTGAATGGAGTTATGATCCTTAGGGGCCATTCTGAAATGTGGGTATAGAAGGGAAACCAGGGAGGGTTAGCTGGTCCAGACCACTCATGAGAGAGTCTTAGAGGTGAGGGATTCTGAGGAACTGGAATTGGCAGAGGCCCATCTCCAGGCCTGGGAACCTGATGCCTCATGATCCCTCCCAACCCTCAGACTCTGATGGACTTATGTGCCCAGAAGCCCTGTCCACGCAACGCCCACTGCCTCCAGAGTGGGCCGTCCTTCCAGTGCCTGTGCCTACAGGGATGGACCGGGCCTCTCTGCAATGTTCCACAGTCCTCGTGCCAGAAGGCTGCACTGAGCCAAGGTACCAGCACAAGGCCCAACTGGGGAGCAGATGAAGAAAAACAAGTGTCCTCCTCCCCCCCTTTCCTAAGAGCAGCCACACAGCTTTTGGCCAAAACAACCACCGGAGAGTCAAAACAACATAGACCAACTATAGTTATTGTTTTTTTATATATTTTTAGATGTAGATGGACACAATACCTCTATTTTACTTATTTATTTTTATGTGGTGCTGAGGATTGAACCCAGTGGCTCACGCATGCTAGACAAGCACTCTACCCTCAACTATAGTTATTGATTCTACAGTTCAACACCCAGGAAGCCTCAAATAACCCAACTCCTGTCACAACATTCAGCACAACTCAACACCATCCAGCCCCATCAAGTAGACTCCAGCTTAACACAACCACCAGGGAAATAACTCCACATGGAGAAACTTGACGTTGTTATGATTGTAACTTAGCCGGAGTAGACTACCTTTAACCCAGCTACATTCCACACGCTTCACCCCACCCCTCTGAGGTTACACCAACCCTCTTATAAATAAGGTTTGATATGAGAAGAGCTCAGAGAAGATTACTGTGGGTGTAGGTTGGTGGGAATCACAGTGAGAAAACATCAAAATGGATGCAAATCCAGGGGACAACCTTGGGGCAGTAGTAAAGCCACATGTCCTCACCCTGAAATTTCCCTTGAGTTCATTTTTTTTAAAAACTTCATTTTATTTGCGGTGCTGAGAAATTGAACCAAGGCCTTGTACATGCTGAGCAAGTACTCTACCACTGAGCTACATGTCCAGCCATCCCTTGAGCACTTTCTTGTTTAAGGCTCAAGACAATAGTCACCTTATAACACTGATAAGCTTAAGAAATCTTTCCCATATTCTGGCAGAAAAGGTAGGTGGAGAAACCTGATGTTCTAACCTCTTCAGTGTCAGGAGTTACTTTACTTTCTCCTTGTGCCCACAGGGGGTTTCCACCCAACAATACTAGTGGCTCCCAAGGTAAAGGCCTCTCTGCTCGGGATCTGGAGTCCCTGAAACCCCTTCCAGCCCACTTAAGCTTCATTTCTCCCTGTTTGTCTTTTCTCCCCCAGGCATAGAAGTCTCTGCCCTGTGCCAGAATGGAGGCCTTTGCATCGACAGAGGCCCCTCCTATTTCTGCCACTGCCCTCCTGGATTCCAAGGCAGTTTATGCCAGGATAACGTGAATCCCTGTGAATCCAGGCCTTGTCAGAATGGGGCCACCTGTGTGGCCCAGCCCAATGGGTATCTCTGCCAGGTAAGAGGTGTAGAGAAAACAAGGGAGAGATGATAACTCTCCTTTCTGGAGATGGGAAAAGAGGACATGGCTAGAGATATGGAAAAGAGTAGTAATGGGAAGGAGAACATGGTATATCCAATTCTCCTCCATTTCCTTTACCCCACACATCCAGCTAACCACCAGGTTAGGCCATTCTACCTCCTAAATATTTCTCAACTCTATCCTTTCCCCTTCACCCTTCATCCCACTGCTTTAGTACAGGCCTTTGTTGCGTTCCACCTGAATAACCATGTCAGCCTCCACATCTGACCTTCCATTGGTTCAGTCTTTACCCCACAACCAGGAGATCACTGCAGATGTTAAGTTGACCTGTCACTCTCCTGTTTAACATCCTTCAGGGGGCTGTCCACTTCTTTATAAAGTCCAAGGCTCTGCCTAATACAGCCCTGCCTGCCTTTCAGTCTTCATTTGTCACCTTCTCCACTCTCCACTTCCCTACTCCATTCCAGAAATGTAAATCTTACACACCCCATACTGATTACTGATTCTTGCTTCTCAGCTTTTTCTTTTTTTTTTTTTTTTTTTTATCTGTACTAGGGATTGAACCCAGGGGCACTCTGCCATTGAGCTACAACCCCAGCCCTTTTTTAAATTTTGAGACAGGGTCCTGCTAAGTTGATGAGGCTGGCCTCAAACTTGCAATCCTTCTCACTCGGCTTCCAAGTTACTGGTATTACAGGAGAGCATCATTCTCGGTTTTTATCCCTGTCATTGCCTCTGCCTGGAATAGACTTCCCCACCCCTCTTCCACTGGATGGGGCCCAGGAAGCACCTTCCTTAGGAAGATGTCTCTAAGTCCTCTCTCAGACGGTCAAAGGCCTCTCCTAAGTGGTCTTCGTCACTATACCAGGAGAGGCAAAGCTGGGATTTAAGTCTGGGCAGCCTGATTCTGTGCTCAGACCACAACTTTTAATAGAAAGCACAAGACAGATCCCCTTTACTTCTTCTTCTTTTTTTTTTTTTTTTTTTTTTTTTTTTTTTTTTTTTTGGTACTGGGGACTAAAACCAGGGGGTTTTACCACTGAGATACTCCCCCAGCCCTTTTATTTTGAGACAGGGTCTTACTAAGCTGCTTAGGGCCTCCTTAATTTGCTGTGGAAACCCAGACAGTCCTCACCTATGAGACAGCCTATCTGTCTATCCCCTGCCTCTATGTGCTATCCCAGAGAAGATGCCCCAGGATCCTTTGTGCTGGGCCAACTTCCAGGAGTGAGTTAGGAGGTAGACAGTGACTGAAGCAATATCTAGTCTCATCCCCACCAAACTCGTGATCCTCCTGCCTCAGCCTCCCAAGTCACTGGGATTACAGGTGTGTACCACTATTCCTGGATCCTTTACTTCACTTTTAAATTTTAGTTTTAACCTTTTATTATGAACATTTTCAAATATATATAAAAGCAGTGTTCTTGATTGAAAACAGTGAATTTCTGTGCACTCATTTCTGTTTCACTTCCTACTTCATGAAACTCCCCCTTCCAGAGGTTTCCAAAACAACATTTAACTTGTTCCTACAAACCTTCTGGCCATTGCTCAGATTCTTTGTAGATTTTTTTCTCAACTCTCCAAAGGCTTCCTGTACTCCATTCTTGCATGCTGTCTTTCCTCCTGCAAGAACCCAGCATGTGGTACAGAGTCATAAATGACATTCTCTCTTAGCAGAGTGGCATGAAGCAACCAGAAAATGGTTATGGAATCATAGATTTGAACTTCAGGTCTGCCACCTACAGCCATATGACTTACACAAGTCACTTTACCTTTATGGAACTCAGTTTCTTTTCTGTGAAGCGAGAATCAAATGAGATAATCTATATAAAGGGTTGTTAGGAGGGTTTTCTGAGGTTATGTATATAAAGCATGTGATAAATGCTAGCTCCCTCTCCCCTCTGGTTGACTGATAGCTTCATAGAAACAGGAATGAGTTCTAATTTTGCCTGTATTTCTGGTGCCTAAAACAGAGATAAGTTAGGCATTCAATAGATGCTTATGGAGTAATAAAGTATGAGACAACCTGGAGGGTGTATTAGTAGAGGAAAGGGCTTGTTTGGGACTAGGGGAGGGTTAAGCTGTATGTTACTGAACAATAATGTATCATGTGGTGTTGAGGTAGAACAGTGAAGCTACATGTGGCTGCGATGGATAGTGAGTTGAGTGAAGCTGTTGGGCTGCAAAGTTGGGGACTGATCAGACTGCCTTGAGCTGCATTCATCCACTGGTTCCATCTCTGATCCTTTATCCCTGCAGTGTGCCCCAGGCTACAATGGACAGAACTGCTCAAAGGAAATTGATGCTTGTCAGTCCCAACCCTGTCACAACCATGGAACCTGCACCCCCATACCTGGAGGCTTCAACTGTGCCTGCCCTCCAGGTTTTGTGGGACTGCGCTGTGAGGGGGATGTGGATGAGTGTCTAGACAAGCCTTGTCACCCAACAGGCACTGCAGCCTGCCACTCTCTAGCCAATGCCTTCTACTGCCAGTGTCTACCTGGACACACAGGTGAGGCCTTGGTGCGTGTGCGGGGGGGGGGGGTGCAGACATCTGAACAGACCAGGGTGACCCAGACAGTCCTCACCTATGAGACAGCCTAGTCCCCTTGTCTATCCCTGCCTCCATGTGCTATCCCAGAGACAATGCCCCAGAATCCCTTTGTGCTGGGCCAACTTCCAGGAGTGAGTTAGGAGGTAGACAGTGACTGAAGCAATATCTAGTCTCATCCCCACGACAGGCCAGTGGTGTGAAGTGGAGATAGACCCCTGTCAGAGCCAGCCCTGCTCCCCATGGAGGGTCCTGTAAGGTCACCACAGGACCGCCCCGGGGTTTCACCTGTCATTGTCCCCAGGTAAGAGACCACAAAGCTGCCTTCTCTATTGCCTTCTATACTGATAAAAGGTGAGAATGCCTGAGCTGGAATCCTAGAGGGGAGCATGGGAGATCAACGAAGTGTGACTTATTGGAAGGAGCCACCTTAAATTCCCAGCAGTAAGTGGCTCTCAGAAGCAGTCAGGGGAAAGGTAGGATCAAGTAATGGCATGAAGGGAATGTTCAGAGACCATAGGCATTGCCTAAGGAAAGATCAAAAGCTCCCCAAGTGGGTGGCCTTGGATAAGGTATTTTAACTCTGTATGTGAATGTGTGGATCCCTAATGCATGGAATTGGAGTAATAGTAAGCCGTGGTTCATGATACACTCACATTGGCTTGTGCCTAACCTTTTTTTGTTTTGTTTTGTTTTTGATGGTGCTGGGGATTGAACCCATGGCCTTGTGAGTGCCAGGCAAGCACTCTACCAACTGAGATATATCCCCAGCCCCCGTGCCTGACCTTTCATTTTAGTTTTAACAATATTACACCCATGAACCTAACCCCAAAAGTTCAATATTAATAACTTATTTCTACTTATGTCCCCTCCCCTATTCTGTTTTCCTTGGAGAAAGAGGAAGGCATATGATCTTGTCTCCAAAAGGATGAACATAAGAATATAATAGAATTCAATTCTACTTTAGTCTTGCCAGGCGCGGTGGCGCACGCCTGTAATCCCAGCACTTTGGGAGGCTGAGGCAGGAGGATCGCGAGTTCAAAGCCAGCCTCAGCAATGGCGAGGCACTTAGTAACTCAGTGAGACCCTGTCTCTAAATAAAATACAAAAAAGGGCTGGGGATGTGGCCCAGTGGTCGAGTGCCCCTGAGTTCAATCCCCAGGTACCAAAAAAAAAAAAAAAAAAAAAAAGACTTTAGTCTTTCAGGACTTTTATTATAAAGCTAAAGTTCTGTCCTGTCATTGCATGAAATTATCATGGAACACGGTGCCAAAATTCATAAAATGATGAACTTGATGAGAATCTAGGACCCTCTGCACTATCTTAACCCAGAGTTTTCTTAGGGGAGTGGGAATAACATAAGGTCCTTCCCCAATATCTTCCCCCTCTACAGGGTTTTGAAGGCCCCACCTGCAGCCACAGAGTTCCTTCCTGCGGCATCTATCACTGTCACCATGGAGGCCTTTGTCTGCCCTCCCCTAAGCCAGGATTCCCACCCCGCTGTGCCTGCCTCAATGGCTTTGAGGGTCCTGACTGCCTGACTCCACCAGCTCCTCAAGGCTGTGGCCCCCCCTCCCCATGCCTACACAATGGCAGCTGCTCAGAGACCCCTGGGTTGGGGGGGCCAGGCTTTCGATGCTCCTGCCCTCCTGACTCTCCAGGGCCCCGATGTCAGAGGCCTGGAGCAAAAGGGTGTGAAGGCAGTGGTGGAGATGGGGCCTGTGACACTGGCTGCAGTGGCCCAGGAGGAAACTGGGATGGTGGGGACTGCTCCCTGGGGGTCCCAGACCCCTGGAAAGGCTGCCCCTCCCATTCCCGGTGCTGGCTTCTCTTCCGGATGGACAGTGCCACCCACAATGTGACTCAGAAGAATGTCTGTTTGATGGCTACGACTGCGAGCCCCCTCCATCCTGCATGTGAGCCTGAAGCCCACTGTGGCTGGGGTATAAGGGGATGAGGGAGATGAACATAGATGTCTGAGTTACAGGGTGACCATAGCCTCAAGCTCCAGGGAATTTCCACCCTAATTACCATTGCTAAGTAGGGCTTGAAGACTCTGGACTCCAACCCAGAATAATGGGATGGCATCAATACTTTATGTGGGATACAACCTCTTTCTAGACTCCTCTCAGAGTTCTGAGGCTTGGGCCTCAAGCTTGCCTCCCTACTTCATGTTGCCATGGAATCTCTCTCCTAGCAACCAGCATCCCTGAGGGAAAGGGGTTCTCCTGCAGGGAAAGAGAAGAGCTTGGGAAAGCAGGGAAAGGATGGTCTCAGGAAATGGTGTCAGGGTGTTTGGGCCACCATCCAGGGATGCACAGATGCCCCCACTTAACTACCAAAGTCCTAAGGGCTGTGGAATGTCAGGAATTTCCTCTGGATAAAGAGGTGTGTCAGGTTTTAGGGGGTCACCAGTTCCCCTCTTCTCACCCTGTAGTCCAGCCTATGACCAGTACTGCCCGGGACCACTTCCACAATGGGCACTGTGAGAAAGGCTGCAACACTGCAGAATGTGGCTGGGATGGAGGCGACTGCAGGCCTGAAGATGGAGACTTGGAGTGGGGGCCCTCCCTGGCCCTGCTGGTGGTGCTGAGCCCAAATGCCCTGGACCAGCAGCTGCTTGCCCTGGCCCGCGTGCTGTCCCCTGACTCTGAGGGTGGGGCTCTGGGTGAGGAAGGATAGTAATGGCAGAGACATGGTGTTCCCCTACCCTGGGGCCCGGGCAGAAGAGGAGCTAAGAGGAACTCATGACCCCTCACATGCAGAGGAAGCAGACCCTGATATGCAGCCCCTAGGCAAGGAGAAGGACTCCCTCAGTGCTGGGTAAGAAGTGGATGGGGGGAAGTACATGGGGGGAAGTCCAGACGCTATTTTGTTTTCCCATGGGGCAGAGGGTTGAGAGCCAGTTATTGACACACACGTCTCGTCTCACACGTCTCCCCTACAGGTTTGTGGTGGTGATGGGTGTAGATTTGTCCCGCTGTGGCCCTGACCACCCAGCATCCCGTTGTCCCTGGGACTCAGGACTCCTGCTCCGCTTCCTTGCAGCAATGGCTGCAGTGGGAGCCCTAGAGCCCCTCTTGCCTGCACCCCTGCTGGCTGCCCACCCTCACACAGGCTCTGGTAGGTGACACCTGCCACTTCTCTTGATCTTTGTGCTCATGTCAGCAATAGGCAAGAAATCAAATGAAACAGGATAGCTGGAACCAAAAATGTTTTGTGGGAACTTGCCCTCCTTAACAACTCTTTCTCTGGTTCTCCTCATGGCTTATTGGTTCTGCAAGTACTTTCTAACCTCTGACATAGCTCTCCAAGAAACCTCAGGTTCTAATTTAACTTCTTTACTAGATGTGGGTAGCCAGTCATCTCTGTATTAAACAGTAGTACATGAAAGAATAACTGTTATGTGGGTTAACCCAAGAGGCGGGTATTTCCTCCATTTCACAGATGAAGAAACTGAAGCAGAACAAGATTATTGCACTTGCCCATGAGTAGAACCAGTCTCACCAGGAATGACCTCCTTATCACTGTGTCTCTCCACTAGCACCCACCACCAGCCAGCCTCCCTGGACTGTGCTGTGCTTGCCAGTTGCCGGGGTGCTTCTCCTGGCCCTTGGTGCTCTTCTTGTCCTCCAGCTCATCCGACGTCGTCGGCGAGAGCATGGGGCCCTCTGGCTGCCTCCTGGCTTCACTCGAAGGCCTAGAACTCAGCAGGCTCCCCGAAGACGCCGGCCCCCACTGGGCGAGGACAGCATTGGCCTCAAGTGAGAATGAGGAGGAACTTGGGCTCGGGAAGGGGAATCTGTCCGTGGAGATATTTATGATCAAAGCAATAAGAAATGCTATTGCAAAAGTTGAAAACAGGGAAAGATGAGGGCAGGAAAGCTGCTGGAAGTCTTGGAGACTCTTATTCGTCCTAACTGGTGTAACCTGTACCCACTCACCCCCTTCCAGGGAACTGAAGCCAGAGGCAGAAGTGGAAGAGGATGGAGTGGTGATGTGCTCAGGCCCTGAGGAGGAAGAAGAGGTGGACCAGGTGAAAGGGCTGGGGGAGAAATATTATGGAGTTGATGGAGAGAATAAAGAACAAGTCAGTGGCCTTCACTGATTCTTGCTCTTGCCCCAAGGCTGAAGAAAGGGCCTCACCCTCCAAGTGCCAACTGTGGCCACTAAGTGGTGGCTGTGGGGAGCTCCCTCAGGTGGCCATGCTGACTCCTCCTCAGGAATCAGAGATAGAGGTCTCCGATGTGGATGCCTGTGGACCAGGTATGAACCAACCCAAACCAAGAAAATGAAAAATGCTTTTTAATCCTTTTAAAAGCAGAAAAGTCCTTTAGTATCAGAACTGGAGGAACTAACATTAGAGTTAGTGCCTTTAGAACAGTGATTCTCAAAGTATGGTCCTCAAAATGCAGCATCACCTTGGAATTTGTTAGAAATGCAAATTATCAGGATCCACTACACAGCTATTGACTCTGAAATTTGAGATATTGAGCAATCTGTGTTATAACAAGCCCTCTAGGGGAGTCTAATTCAGACTCAAGTTTGAGAATCACTGCCCTAGAATGTTAAAGAGAATTAAGGCCTTCTTACTTTTTACAGGTGAGGAAACTGAAGGTCAAAGTTGGAAAGTCACTTAAGGCACAAAATCAAAAGCCAGAGCCTAGCTTCCTCACATCTCCTCTTGTGATTTTCCGAGATCCAATGCTCTACCCTCCTCCTGTGTCCTTTTAATGGACCCATTACTCATTCTCACCCCACAGATGGGGTTACACCCCTGATGTCTGCAGTCTGCTGTGGGGGAGTGGAGTCCAGGACCTTTCAGGGAGCATGGTTGGGAAGTCCTGAGCCCTGGGAACCTCTGCTGGATGGAGGGGCCTGTCCCCAGGCTCACACAGTGGGCACTGGGGAGACCCCTCTGCACCTAGCTGCACGCTTCTCCAGACCAACTGCTGCCTGCCGCCTCCTTGAGGCTGGAGCCAACCCCAACCAGCCAGATCGGGCAGGGCGCACTCCACTTCATGCTGCTGTGGCTGCTGATGCACGGGAGGTCTGCCAGGTGAATATACACTGAGGTGATCTTATAAGTACCACTGGGTAGAAGCATCCCCTAGTGTTTGACAGAAGAAACTGATGTGAGATTGAGGACCTGAAACAAAAAATATGGTTGCATATGGATTGGTAAGGAGGTTAAAAGTCAGAAGGACCTGAGTTAACAGTCCATGGTACCCCAGGGGTCACAGGTTCTGTCCTTACAGCTCCTACTCGGCAGCAGACAGACTGCAGTGGACGCACGTACAGAGGATGGGACCACACCCTTGATGCTGGCGGCTAGGCTGGCGGTGGAAGACCTAGTTGAAGAACTGATTGCAGCCCAAGCAGATGTCGGGGCCCGAGATAAATGGGGGTGTGGAGGGGCGGGGGTGTTATGCCATAGAGTTAAGCAAACTGGGGTGTAAGATGAGGTGCAAAATACAGGGGCAGCAAAGAACAACTGCAGGAGCTGGAGGGCATACCCCTGCCCCCAACCCCCCCCCCCCCCCCCCCCGGTCTGGTGGTAAACCTGCTGCTGTATGGTGACAGTGTGGAGTAGCTGAGTTTCTCCCCATAATTCTCAACGTCACACACACTGTCCAAACCCACGGGAAACTGGGATATAGGAGAATGTCTGTGAGGAGGAGGAGGAGGAGGAGGAGGTCTCCCGGCCCCACCGACCCCAGAACAATACCCATTGTCCCTCCCGTGCTCCAGTGACGTCACCAGGGCAACGCTTCCTGCTGGCTGGCGGTCGCCCGGGCAACACTTCCCGCCTTTGAAGGGCCCAGGAGCCCTTCCCCAAGGCTAGAATCCGTGGGAAACAGGAACCCAGGCTTCTAGTCCCCAGCCGCTGCGTTAACACTCTCCCACCATGTCCCCTAGGAAAAACCGCACTGCACTGGGCTGCTGCTGTAAAACAACGCCCGGGCCGCCCGCTCCCTTCTACAAGCTGGAGCCGATAAAGACGCCCAGGACAGCAGGGTCAGAACGGGTATCAGGTTGCCCACATTTTAAAAAGGGGGGGTTACCAATGATTTGGAAAGCGCGGGAACCCCAGAAAACCTGAAGAGGGAGGGGCCGGCAACCAAGCAGTAGGAGTCTGGAAGGACACGTTCTGTGGGCGTGGCCTTTCCTGACCTCGCCCCCTGGCTGTTTCCTTCGGACAGGAGCAGACGCCGCTGTTCCTGGCGGCCCGGGAAGGAGCGATGGAGGTAGCCCAGCTGCTGCTGGGGCTGGGAGCGGCCCGAGGACTGCGGGACCAGGCTGGGCTAGCGCCCGGCGACATCGCTCGCCAGCGTAACCACTGGGATCTACTGACGCTACTGGAAGGGGTGGGATCACCAGAGTCACGTCAAAAAGCTACGCCGAGCCGCGATATTGGCGCCTTCCCGCGCGCGCGGACCGCGTCAGGAGGCGTGCCTGCGCATAGGGGCGGCGCCGTTCCGCGCTGCCGGACGCTGTCAGCCGGAGCAGGCCCGCGTGGGGGCGGAGCTTGCCTTCAATCTCGGACTTTGTCCATAGACTTGGCCGCGCGCGGGGCCAGGGCCTATCCGCATTGCCGGAACCTGTCGGGAGGAGGAGCAGGAGGAGGCCCGCCCTCCCGCGGCCGAAGGTTTTCTGCAAGCATGCGTGGGTCTCGGCCCAACCCTGCAATAGTTCGGGGAAGATCAGGAGTCGTGGCCGAACGCGGGGACAGGACACTAGCGGATGATTGGCCCTGTGATTGGGTAACCCTGGAGACCTGCGGCCCCTCCCCCAACATCCCAATCCCGCCTCCTTGCCTTACTCCTTCCCCGGAGCGGGGATCCCCTCAAGTTGTCTGGGGTCTCCCTGTCCAGCAAGTTATGCCCTTAAACTCGGAAGGAGAGGAGGCAGGGAGAGGAGGAATCCCAAAAATGATTACCAATTAAAAATGACTGGGTGTGGGGCTGGGGTTGTGGCTCAGTGGTAGAGCGCTCGCCTAGCACGTGCGCTGCCCGGGTTCTATCCTCAGCACCACGTAAACATAAATGCATTGCATTGTGTACAACTAAAGCAAATAAATAAATATTTTTTAAAAAATGACTGGGTGTCTGGAAGGCCCACCAGACTTTAAAATTAAGGCTCAAAAGTGGGGGTGGCGGGCTCAGTTTCCCTCCGAAACCGAGTGAATGCCCACGTCAACTGGCATAGTATTCCACTTAGAGAAGCTGAAGCATTAAAGGTTTAAGATGCTGGGATGAGGCAGGCCCAGGTCATCCTCTAGAAAATAAGAATGAGAGGCTACAAGAGGACAAAGTTCATGGGAGAAAAGTACCCCTAAATCAGAACCAGGAACAGCGAGCAGATGTTCGGAGCCCCCACCCCCCCAATATGGTTTCCAAAGGGAGCCTCCATCATCAGTTGCCCAAGCTGTAGTCAACAGAGCACCAACCATGTGCCAGGCACTGTGTAGATGCTGAAAGCCACTCCAGCTGATGACTCCTTGCTCTCCCTGACCCCATCAAAGAAACTCCATGCAGGGATGAAGCGCCTCCTTTCTAGTCACTGCCGTCTCTAGTGAACCCCAAATCTGTCACTAATAATAAAGCTGATTTAAAGCATTAGTTTTTTTTTTTTTTCTTTTTTTCTTTTTTTTTTTTTTTTTTTTAAGGGGTTGTGGAGTGGAATGGGAAATAATGGGAGCTTCTGCATAGTATTGGGGATTTAGTACCCCAGGCTCAACATTTGCATGGAGACTTTAAATACAGTTTAAGTGTAAGAATAATAAGTACAATCCCATGTTCATTTTGGATGTAATCTGAAAGCAAAAATTTCTAGTAGCCCAAGGAGAATACATATACACTAGGCCATGCACACCCCTTGTTCCTCACCCAAGTGCATTTGGTTATAGATGCTTAGGAGATTCCTAAGGCCTCAAGTAGAGGGAGATGGAGAGAGAACATCTTAAAGGAACCATCCACCTTTCAGCAACATGGTTACACCTCGTTGATATTAATAGGCCTGAGATGTGGAGGCCTGAGAAATTTTGAAAGCTAATAATAACTACCATTTATTGAACATTCACTATGGGCCAAGTGCTATATCACAATTAATCTTCACATCAACTATATGAGGTAGGTGCTATTAAAGCCCCATTTTACTCTCAAAACCTGAGGCACAGAAGATTTTATTTATACACAATTACAAGGTATTAAGTGGCAGATCCAGATCTCTCTATCACATTTCATAATCCAAGCCACTCAGCTGTGGCCAGGTAGCCATTTAAAGATCCCAAAAGTCTACTCTGTTCTCTCCTCAATATCATCCAGTCCAACATCAATCAAAGACCAAGCCAGGAGAGTTGTTCTCTCTCCATTTTTAGATCCCTCATTCATGACCTAAAGAAAGTTTTCTCCTGCCTCTTCTCTGCACTAAGCTGTGAATTGCCAAAATGAATCCTGTTTCTATTTTCTCACATCTGGTACACTTTTTGGGGATGGGGCAAGGGTTGGGGGTACCAAGGATTGAACCCAGGGGCACTTAACCACTTAACCATATACCCAGCCCCTTTTTTAAATTTTGAGACAGGGTCTTGCTAAGTTGCTTAGGACCTCACTGAGTTGCTGAGGCTGGCCTCAAACTTGTGATCCTCCTGCCTTGCTAGGATTATAGGCATGTGCCACTGCACCCAAGAGGTGCACATCCTAACCCTTAATAGCTAAACATCTAGAGGGCAGGAATATTATTCAACCCTTAATTCTTTTTAAAAATATTTTTAGTTGTAGATATACACAATACCTTTATTTTGTTTAGTTTTTTTATGTGGTGCTGGGTATCGAACCTCACACATACTAGGCAAGCACTCTACCACTGAGCTACAACCCCAGCCCTCAACCCATAATTCTTGAATAACTACTGCATGTTGGAACCAGTACTATGCATACATGTATACACACGCACGCACACACACATACATACATCCTGGTTCTGAGTGATCTGCTTCCCACTGGAACCATGCTCCTCCTAATCCCAGTAAGTCTTAGGGGAGCTGGGAAGGGCCAAATCCTAGGTCTGTTTTAGGGAGGAAAAGGACTTGGTTTGGGGGAGGGGGATCCTGAAGAGTGAAACCACACTTCCTGTATAGCTAGTTCCTGTGTTGACAGAAAGAGCTGGGGGGGGTGAGTGAAGGGAGCTAAATTGGGGGCTGGGGGCTACTGAGGCTCTGGAGAGAAGGCCAAAGTCTCCCCCCACCCCAAACCTCTCCACTCCTGCAGCTGGAGAAGTTGTTCCCAGTCTCTGTGTTTCCCTGGGGAGAGAGGTCAAACAAACTGTTTGGGTGGGAAAAGAGAATGGAGGAAGTTGACATGGATGGGCGGGGCCGTGGGGGGGGCTGACCAGGAACCCAGCTTCCTGCTCAGTGCCCAGGCATCCATCCCCCAGCTCACCCCCACCCCTTCCAGCCCCCACTCCCCTCAGGAACCCAAGGTTCCGGCCCTCCTCCCAAATCCCAGGCACCCCTCCCCCATCGGTTTCTCCCCGAAAGGGGATGGAGGCTGAGAGACCCCAGGAAGAAGATGGTGAGCAGGTGAGCTGGGTACTAAGTGGGGAAGCTAACTCTGGTCGAGAAGGGAAATGCAAGAACCCAGAGTAAAGACCTAGTGACGGGGGACCCAAAGGGCTTGGAAAGGCTTGGGCACCCTAAGGCAAGAACAGAAACACAGGAAATGGGCCACTAACCTATCCCTCTGCCCACCCGACTCCCTCCACCCACCTGGGCTTGACTGGAATGTATGTCTCTTGGCATCAGGGACCCCCTGAAGATGAGCCGGGCTGGCCCCCTCTGAACTCTACCATCCGACCTTGGCGATCTGCTCCTCCATCCCCTCCTCCTGGAACCCGCCACACAGGTACCCCAGTACACCTAGGGATCCCCTGACCCTGGTGCCCATATCCTGACCCCATCCCCACCTCTCCAGACTCCCCATCACACCCCCATGGCTCTGACATAAAGTCCCTAGTCACCTCACCCTGTCACCATCCCCCACCACTCCAGTCCACCAACTTCTCTGGGTCTCTGAGCCCTCCTCCCTCCTCTCCCCAGCCTTGGGGCCCCGTTCGGCCTCCCTGCTTTCCCTGCAGACTGAACTCCTTCTGGACCTGGTGGCTGAGGCCCAGTCCCGCCGCCTAGAGGAGCAGAGGGCCCACCTTCCGAGCCCCTCAGAATCCTTCAAGCCTAGCTCCAGCCACACCCCGGCCTCTCGAGGACAGAGAGCAGCTCTACAGCACCATCCTCAGTCACCAGGTGAGGCACCCCCAGAAGGCAACACCTGGTCTCTTGGCCCCTGTTCTGTTTGGATCTACTCTTTGTCTCTAGGCATCTGCCCCATACCAGCCCCTAGTCCCCTCATCCCCATCACAGGCTTCCCATCTGCACCCCAAGCCAGCCTTGGCTCTTCTCAAGAGTACCTACCCCTCAGTCCTTACCAATGCTCTCTCCCTCCACTTCTCCAGTGCCAGCGCATGGAAGCCCAGCGATCAGAGCCTCCTCTCCCACCAGGGGGGCAAGAGCTTCTGGAGTTGCTGCTGAGAGTTCAGGGTGGGGGTCGAATGGAGGAGCAAAGATCCCGACCCCCCACACACACCTGCTGAGACTTGAGTCTCCAACCAGCCCCTCCTTCCTCCTGGGGCTTAAAGCTGGGCAGCCAATGCATGCCCTCAACCCTTCATGCCATGGGTACCAGAGACTGGAAGACCCAGCAGAAATTACAGTGATCACCACCCTCAGCACCTTCCCTGGGAACTGGAGGGGGTGAAAGTCCTCAAATCCTGGGAATAGGCAAGGTAGGATGGTCATTGAACTTCCTCAAGTATGCTGGATCTTGAGGCAGTAAGAGGATCTCAGCCACCCATCTCCAGGCAGTGACTGGGAGTCCCTGTCCTGAGCTGTCCAACTACTAAGCAGGGTGTGAGGGCTTAGGCCTTTCCCTCTCAAGAAAAGGCAAGTCTCCCAAGGTTATCACTTGAGAGACAGCTCTACCCTCCTTCCCAATAGGAAGAAAGGGAGGGTGGGCACAGCAAAGAGAGATCCCACCCCTGCCTTGGGCACCCCCAGCACCCAAGACAGAGGGCCTAGCGGCTGTGAACGGACCTTTAGCCTGCCCACCCTCCCTCCCCCACTGCTGCTGAGTCTGTCTGATGTTTTGGTTGTATGAATAAATGTAATTCCCCTCTGGACTGAAGACTGGTGTCTGGGGTATGGGAGGGTGGAGATAGGAAGGTGAGACCAGAGGCAGTCTCTTTCCCCAGTCTGGCCAGAGGCCAGCTCCCCTCCCTAGCTGGTTAATTACTGGCTCATTAAACAGCGGCTGGAGACCTCCCTAATGATCTCCCCCAGCCCCCCTCTCCTGGTTTTAATTAAGTAGAACAGGGAGGGGAGTCATTAGAACAAGAAATATGAACTAAGCTGCCTGCCTGTGAACCCAGGCATTCCAGCGGCTAAAGTCTGTATCACCTAGGGTGGAGACTCAGAACCCAGGAGGTGGACGCCCTAGCCCCCAGCACGCCCCCCTCCCCGGCCACGGAAGTCCAGCCCCTGGGCCTTCCCTTAGTGCCCCAGACGTGCCAGTCTCCTCCCCTCCTCCCGTCTTCCCTCCCCCCCCTCCACTCGGTCTCAGTTCCTCTGTTTCAGTGTGTCTCTCTCCGCCCCCGGCTCCTCCCTGTTCCTCCTCTCTTCTCCCCTCCTCTTCCTCCCGGCTCCCCTCCCCCATCCTCCCTCCCTCGCTCCCCCTTCTCCCTCCTCCCTCCTCCCTCTCTCTCACACACACCCCCGCTTGGGCCTCCTCTCTCTCTCCGGCTCCATTTTCTCCGCCGCCGGGGGCCGGGGTCTCCTGTGGGGGGCCCAGCCGGTACCCCAGGTCTCCCTTCAGTGCCGGGGTGAACCCCCGGGGGAGCGAAGAGGGGGGGAGACGGGCGGGGGTTGGGGCGGAGGGAGCAGCGGCCCCAGCGAGTTTGGGGGGGAAGTAACCAGGCGGGGGGAGGGGCGGAGCAGGGAGGGGGCCTCAGGGCCCCCCCCCAGCTATGGACGAGCGGCTGCTGCTGGGGCCGCCCCCTCCAGGCGGAGGCCGGGGGGGCCTGGGATTGGTGGGTGGGGAGCCTGGGGGCCCTGGCGAGCCTCCCGGTGGCGGAGACCCCGGTGGGGGTAGCGGGGGGGTCCCGGGAGGCCGAGGGAAGCAAGACATCGGGGACATTCTGCAGCAGATAATGACCATCACCGACCAGAGCCTGGACGAGGCCCAGGCCAAGTGAGTGCCCCCACCCCGGGACCCCACACAGACCCACAGGACCCCATTCACAAGCTGAGTCTTCTGGGAGGCGCCCCACCCCCAACTCCAGGGCCCTCTCAGGATCCTACAGCTCTCTTCTCTCCCTTAGCCTGGGATCCCTGAGCGAAGTGATCTTTTTCAAAACCTCCTTTCACCCCCAGGCCCTGAAACCTCCAGATGGAACCCCAGGTGGTCTCCCCCTCCTAACCTTTTGCTGACCCCCCACACTCCTTCGCAACAGCCTCATCTCCAGAGCCCCCTTCTGGTTCTCAGACTCAGAAACTGTTCTTGGACCATGCTGTTTGGTCCCCTAACTCTCCACCCAGCCTGCCCCATTCTCTCCAGATCTGGGACCTCCACACCCCTCCCCAGAGGTCCTGACACTCCTTTGCAACCCATGGCCCCAGCCTCCAAGGGTCCTTACCTACCCTTCTCCCTCCCTTAGCCCCAGGACCTTCCCAAATACCTTATACTGAACTTCTCCCTTACCTGGGCACCCCCAAACCCTCTCTGCCACCTCAAATTCTGGTCCTTCTCCCCTTTAGCATCCATCTCTTTCTGAAATCTACCTAGTCACTCTCATTTCTCCAGTCACCCCCAAATCCCTCCCCGACACCTTTTCTTGACCAACTCCCAAAGTCCCCAGGCCACCCATGGTGCCTTTTGCCTACTTCCTATATCTGCTAATAAGCTGAGTAGCTTCCCCATGTTTGGAAGCTGATTGCTGCCCAAGAACCATCCCCCCAACTCTGCTTTCTTTCTCTGCAGATTTCCTCTTCTCCCTCCTTGCCCTCTCACACAGCTATGGTTCCCCTGCTGTTTCTTTAGCTCCTCAACTTTTCTTTCCCCACTCCCATTCTTCCCAAGGAAACACGCCCTAAACTGCCACAGAATGAAGCCTGCTCTCTTTAGTGTCCTGTGTGAAATCAAGGAGAAAACTGGTATGTGGGGGTCTCCCTCTTGATTTCTCAACTCTGGGGACAGCCATGTTCACTATAGGGCTGAGTTTGACAACTTTCTGGGAAGGAACCAAAGCCTATAGACTTTGGGTTTACAAGAGGCACCAGGAAGACTGAACATTGGGTCAGGGATGTCTGTGTCCCTAAGTCCACTTGCCTGCATGCTAGGCCTCAGCATTCGAAGCTCCCAAGAGGAGGAGCCGGTGGACCCACAGCTGATGCGCTTGGACAACATGCTGCTGGCAGAGGGTGTGGCTGGGCCTGAGAAGGGGGGAGGCTCAGCAGCAGCCGCTGCAGCGGCTGCAGCCTCTGGGGGTGGTGTGTCCCCTGACAACTCCATCGAACACTCGGACTATCGCAGCAAGCTTGCCCAGATCCGCCACATCTACCACTCAGAGCTGGAGAAGTATGAGCAGGTGAGGAGAAGAAACTAGGGTGGGTGGAGGAGGCAGCTCTTTGGAGGGAATCCCAAATCCAAAGGGTGTCTCACCATCTCACCTGCCCACTATAGGCATGTAACGAGTTCACAACCCATGTCATGAACCTGCTGAGGGAGCAGAGCCGCACACGGCCCGTGGCACCCAAGGAAATGGAGCGCATGGTGAGCATCATTCATCGAAAGTTCAGCGCCATCCAGATGCAGCTCAAGCAGAGTACCTGTGAGGCCGTCATGATCCTTCGTTCCCGCTTCCTGGATGCCAGGTGGGGTCCAGGGACTTAGACCAGCCCCAAGTACCAGGCTCTTTCCCATTCCTCTTCAAGACTCTGGGGCACCATGTTGCACAACATGGTACTCCACAACAATGATGCCCCTGGAGTTACGCAGCATGGCTGCCAGGATGGTAACGTCCTCACTACTCTTCTCCATCCTTTGTAGACGGAAACGCCGTAACTTCAGCAAACAGGCCACTGAAGTCCTAAATGAGTATTTCTACTCCCACCTGAGTAACCCATATCCCAGTGAAGAGGCTAAGGAGGAGCTTGCCAAGAAGTGCGGCATCACTGTCTCTCAGGTAATTATGGGGGTTTGGGAAGGAGTTCTGGGGCAGAAAGCTCTCAGATCCTACTCAGTGAGGGGTTTCCACCTGACTCGCTTTGCCTACCATCCCACAGGTCTCCAACTGGTTTGGTAACAAGCGAATTCGGTATAAGAAAAATATTGGAAAATTCCAAGAGGAGGCAAACATCTATGCTGTCAAGACTGCCGTATCAGTCACGCAAGGGGGCCACAGCCGCACAAGCTCCCCAACACCCCCTTCCTCTGCAGGTGGAGCTCACTGCCACCCTGGCTGTTTTACATACTTCCTGCTTTTGTCCCCACTTCCTATCTAGGCATGATCTTATCAGAGAATTTTGGGGGGGTGAGAGGGACCAAGCTGAAATGGGGTGGTAATGTCAGGGACAAAGGCCACTCCAATGAAATTGCTTCAGCCTTTCTTCCAGTGGGTGGCCAGGAAAGGCTTTGGAATCTATTCTGAGTGCTGGAACATTTTGTGGATAATTTGTATACAGCTGTACATATGTCCCTACAGAGCTAATTTAGAGGGCTTTCTGGAACCTGAGAGTTGTGTTCATCTCCTGTCTGCTATCACAGACTCCATTATACTCTTCCCTAATTCCCTCTTTGTTTCTCCAAGGCTCTGGTGGTTCTTTCAATCTCTCAGGATCCGGAGACATGTTTCTGGGGATGCCCGGGCTCAACGGAGATTCCTATTCTGCTTCCCAGGTCAGGTGCCCTATTTTCCTCTTGAGTGGGACTTTTCTAAACTCTTGTTTCCCCTCTTTAGAATACAAGACATCCTCTGAGGCTTCTTTTCACTGTTATCCCTTCCTCTGCTGCCTGCAGGTGGAATCACTCCGACACTCCATGGGGCCAGGGGGCTATGGGGATAACCTTGGAGGAGGCCAGATGTACAGCCCTCGGGAAATGAGGGTGAGTGAATCCTCAACTCAGTCTTGCTCACTCTCACCATGATGGGAGGGCCTTTCCCAAGCAGTGTTGCCCACCCCCACCCACAGAGTTTACTGGGACCCTACTCCTACTGTCATTCTTTTCTCCCTTTTTCCAGGCAAATGGCGGCTGGCAGGAGGCCGTGACCCCATCTTCAGTGACATCCCCCACAGAGGGACCAGGGAGTGTTCACTCCGACACCTCCAACTGATCTTACCCCTCAGGATCACTGGGGGTGGGGGCTCTTATAAGGCGACTCTTGAAGAGGACGCAGGCATCCAGAGGACAAACCCCTAACAGGAGAAGCACAAGAAAGAGAAGGGCGAATGGGGTCAACCCTCCCCAATTAGACTCTCAGTGCTGGGGATGCTGACTGTATGGCAGGGAGAATGGGGCCCTTTAGGGGAGAGTGGGGGTCTGTCTCCTCCTTTTTTCCTTTTTTTTTTTTTTTTTTTTTTTTTTTTTTTTTGTCTTTTTCCCCCTTTTCTCTTACACAGAAAAACAGACACCTATTTCTCAGTCCCCTTTTTCTCATCCCACCCACCCACCCCCAACATACCCACATATAACTATTCTGTTTTTCTCTGTGTACTCCCCCACTTACCCTCCCCACCCCGCTAATATGCTCTGGAATCTGGAGACGTCAGCCCTGCCCTACCCAGAGATGCCAAAAATGGGGGACTAGACTTCTGGACAAATGACATGGGCCACGCCCCCTGTGCATCCCCACACCCTTGCCCCTCCAGACGGCTTTATTACCTCATATGCAGCTCATCTTAAACCAATAGAATCGCTCGGTGGACGAGAGTGTCTGACTCAGATATCTACCTCGGAGGGAGTTTCTGCTACTTTAGGGAATTGTTGACTGGGCTTTGGGATTTTTTTTTTCTTTTCTTTTTTTTTTTTTTTTTAAAGAAAAGAAACCTGGGATCCATCTGTATTTTCTTTTTGTATTTTTAATTTTTTTGTTGTTGGTGGTGGTGGTGGCTCTTAATTTTTAGTATGGGGAAGTAGTTCTGTTTCGTTTTAAAATAAACATACTTTTTTTTAATATAATTTCTTGCTTTCCCATACTAGAGGTGATAGCCAAAGGGGTCTTGATAAGAGAAAGGGGAACAAACAAAACTAGTGAAGAAGCCCACCTGGCTCCACGCCTGCCCAACAGAAAGTGAATTTTACAGAACACCAAGCCCTACCCTCTAAAATCACTTAGGTGTTCTTTGCTTATGCAGGCAGTTTCTGTTGTATTTGGAGCAGAGGCAGTAAAGGGCTTGCTTTGCTGGCCCCCTATATTGAACCCCCTTCCCACAACCCTTGGGCAGGGCTGGACTCAGCAATTGAAGAAGTCAAAGTTGCCACCTTCCCCATGTGACACATCTTTTTTTTTTTTTTTTTTTTAAACTACTATTTGCAGATTGGAGGAGAAAGAACAGGGAGGGGGTTCTTGCCAAATATGTTAAATATGGGTAGGGTGCTTATATATGTATTTCCCTCAGTTTCCCCAAAAATGAGGTATCTTTTTTTTTTCTCACCAAAATCAAGGGGGTGGGGAGAGGTGGGAGGTTGCAAAAATCCAGGTATGGGGGAAGAAAAAACACTGTCCCATCCTTGGCCCTGAACCCTACTATCTAATCCCCTCAAACATCCTCAGGACTTTACAAGACTTGTCAAGAGCGGGGAACCCCTCCCATTAAAGATCCGGGCAGGGTTGGGGAACAGGTTGGGAGTGTGATGGGTTGGGGGGTGGGAGGCACGGGCCAGGGGCAGTTCTCTCCTCACTTGTAAACTTGTAGTTTCACAGAAAAGAAAAAAAAAAAATTTCAGTTTTAAATAAAGAAATTTCTTTTTTCCCTGGTTTAGTTGAGAATTTTTTTTCAAAAAATGAGAAATCCTAGAAGAAAAAATTTTCTCTCACAAAGCCCCAACAGATTTCTTCCCAATCCCCTACCCTATTCCTCACTGTTCAGGCCTCAAGTCCATCCCTGGAGACAACAGCTGAACCCTGTTGCTTAGCAACCATGCATAGTCAAAATGGGGCTCCAGGCAGCCCTCAGCGAAGGACTGATGGAATCTGAATGCAGTGGGGGGCTCTAAAAGAATGAGACCTTAAGAGGTACACCTGAGACCCTCACCCCCAGGGAAATGGCTGTGCCCAGAGGTTGGCAGTGCCCAAGGGTGGGGTGAGAATTGCTTCTCCTAGCACCTGAAGGACTCTTGTTCAAGAAGCATGAATTCCTAGCATTCCCTGTGAAGGGACAAGACTGGGAGATGGGGGCAGGGGAGACCGTGCAAGCCCCACCCAGGGCGGTGGCCACTAAAGAGAAAGGGACAGACAGGAGCCTGGGAAAGAAGCAGGATGGCAGCAGGGGCAACGGCTGGAACCTGGGTGCTGGTCCTCAGTCTATGGGGTGAGCCATTCCCTGCCTCCAGTGATTCTCCCTGGAGAAAACACTTTGCCCAGAATTTTTCTAGATCTTGGACACTGCTTTCAAGTTCTTAACCCATGTCCCCTAATTTCATTAGCCTATCTCCCTCCTGTCCCCTCTACCTTGGTGCTGTTTCCCAGGGGCAGCAGTTGGCGGTCAAAACATCACAGCCCGGATCGGGGAGCCATTGGTGCTGAACTGTAAGGGGGCCCCCAAGAGACCACCCCAGCAGCTGGAATGGAAACTGGTAAGCAGGGCCCCTGTTGCAGCCTCCCAATTTCCATAGAGGCCTGTGATAGCTTGCATCCCCATCACCCTGTAAGGTCAGACCTTTCCCAGAGGACTGGTATTGCTCAGGCCTTTCTCTGTCTCCAGAATACAGGCCGGACAGAAGCTTGGAAGGTCCTGTCTCCCCAGGGAAGTCCCTGGGACAGTGTGGCTCGTGTCCTCCCCAACGGCTCCCTCCTTCTTCCAGCAATTGGGATCCAGGATGAGGGGACTTTCCGGTGCCGGGCAACCAACAGGCATGGAAAGGAGACCAAGTCCAACTACCGGGTCCGAGTCTACCGTAAGGGTTCCAGGGCCTTGCCCAAGGCCCACTTCTCATCTAAGAAAAAGCCGTCACTCCCAGTCCTTGACTTCTTGGCCCTGGTGTGTGAAGACCTCTGACTTCACTACCCACACTATCACACCTGGAGAGTGGGAACCTTCAAAGCTACAACCTCTGACAGGATTTTTCCCTCCTTCAGAAATTCCTGGGAAGCCAGAAATTATAGATCCTGCTTCTGAACTCATGGCTGGTGTCCCCAATAAGGTAGTGGAAGGAAGCGGGAGAAGCAGAAAGTGGTGCTATGAATGTGGTTGTGGACCTGTATGGCAACTCACATTTTCAATGATGAGGTCACCACTCTTTCTTCAGGTGGGGACATGTGTGTCAGAGGGAGGCTACCCTGAGGGAACTCTTAGCTGGCACTTGGATGGGAAACCCCTGATACCTGATGGAAAAGGTGAGTCCCAATGAGCATGCCCCCTGCCCCACAGCTTCCTTCTTCTTGATCAATATCTCCCACCTGGGATGTCTTCTCTTGTCCTCCCTCCCATAGGAGTGTCTGTGAAGGAACAGATCAGGAGACACCCTGAGACAGGGCTCTTCACACTCCAGTCAGAGCTGATGGTGACCCCAGCCCGGGGTGGAACTGCCCACCCCATCTTCTCCTGTAGCTTCAGCCCAGGCATTCCCAGGCGCCGGTCCTTGAACACAGCCCCCATCCAGCCCAGTGTCTGGGGTGAGCAGAAGGGAAGGGCCCCAAGTTCAGGTGAACACATTCTGGAAGTATGGTCCTCCTGGAGGCAGTGGTCAAGCCCACACTCACTGGGACCACTCCCAGGTATAACACTCAAACTCATGCCCCTTCCTGCCCTCAGAGCCTGTGCCTCTGGAGGAGGTTCAATTGGTGGTGGAACCAGAAGGGGGCGCAGTAGTTCGTGGTGGGACTGTGACCCTGACCTGTGAAGCCCCTGCCCAGCCCCCTCCTCAAATTCATTGGGTGAAGGACGTGAGTGACCAGGGGGAGCTGGGAGGTAGAGTACCACTACTGGCAACTGGAAGAAAGGCAGAGGGCTAATGGAGGGAAAGGTGGGCAAGGAGCTGAGAAAGAGGACAGAGTATCTTAGGCAGTGGAGACAAAAAAGACAGAGTGTGGGACATATGGATGGGGATTTTGTAATAGCTTAGTGTCCCCCTTCCTCCACCAGGGCATGCCCCTGCCCCTTTCCCCCAGCCCCATCCTGCTCCTCCCTGAGGTAGGGCCTCAGGACCAGGGGACCTACAGTTGTGTGGCTACACATCCAAGCCATGGGTCCCAGGAAAGCCCTGCTGTCAGCATCAGCATCATAGGTAAGACCACTTCCCAAATCCCTGAGACCCTGGGGCTGGGATGAGGGACACAGTAGGCTCCAACTCCCTACCCCATTCTGGCTTTATCCCAGGAGCCATCCTACCCCACCCTTAATGCACCCACACCCAGGTATCTGCCCCACCCAAATCCTGCCAAGAGAGCAGCCCAGCCTCTCCCCTCTGAACCGGAGGGAAAGACTCCACTGGCGCTGGGATCCCACCAAACAGTCCTCTCCCAAACTGAAGTCTTTCCTTCTGACTTGCCCCAACTTTTTCTTCCAGAAACTGGCGAGGAGGGGTCAACCACAGGTGAGGGATTGATTGGAACAGAGTCAGAGAAAAGCAGACAGCCCCCTCCACGTGGACTGGGGGAGATGGTCAACAAGAAAGGAATGGTGGACTGTGAAGGCTGTGCCCTCGATATTCTCCATCTCTTTACAGGATCTGTGGGAGGATCAGGCCTGGGAACTCTAGCCCTAGTCCTGGGGATCCTGGGAGGCCTGGGGGATAACCGCCCTCCTCATTGGGATCATCATGTGGAGAAGGAGGCGACGCCAAAGAGAGGAAAGGTGAGTGAAGAAAGCCAGACACCTCAGATTTAGGGCTCCCAGGCAGCCACTGAGGGGTGTGGGGATGGAAAAATGGAGTGCTAGGAGCCATATGTGGAATTCTCCCCAATCCTCCTCAGGAAGGCCCCAGAAAACCAGGAGGAAGAGGAGGAACGTGCAGAGTTGAATCAGTCAGAGGAGCCGGAGGCAGCCGAGAGTGGAACAGGAGGGTCTTAAAGGGGGCCCCAGATAGATCCTGTCCTTCAGCTCCCTTGCTTTTTTCCCTTGAACTATGCTGGCCCCAAACCCCAATCTCTACCCCACCTCAACACACTTTCTTCCACAACCAGAGCCCTCTACAAACATGCTGAGTAAACACCTGAAACATCTTGCCCATACTGCTGTGTCTCTGTGTGTGTGTGTGTGTGTGTGTGTGTGTGTGTCTGTCTGTCTGAGAAAGAGAGAGACAGAGAGAGACTTATCCCCTGCACCTTGAGAGCCCTGAAGGAGAGGGGCTCATCCCCACACTGCTCTCACCATACCAAACATCTACTTAAGTTGGGGTAAAGAGGCTTCTCTCCTGGAAGGAAGAAGAGAAGGAAGAACTTGGGAAGAGTTCCCATCAATACATTTTACCTTTTTTATTGAATTTGTAATAAAGGAGGTAGTGGGGGGCGGAGCGGATGTTTAGAGTCAGAACTCATATTAGGCACTGGGGAGAGAAAAATTAAATTAAATCAACAAGAGGAATGGAGGAAAGTCAGAGGGAGCCTTGCCCATCTTTCAACATCAAATCAAGAAATCGGGGGAAGCAAAAAATTAGGGGAGAGGAAATGGGCACTCTTTTCAGTCTGCCCTCCTTGCACAGGGCTGAGAGTTACTACCCAGCAAGGGAGTGAGTGAGAGTTCAGAGGCAGGTCTCTCATCCTATGCACAGTTGTTGCTGCTCCTTCCCATGCCCTCCTGGAGAGTGGCCAGGGTTGGCCTCAGCCAACAGAAATGGAGGGGTCAGGGAATGGGGTTCCAAAAGTAAGGAAGGGTCAGCAGGGACCCCCAATACTGATTCTCCTCTGGCTGGAGGTGGGCAGGAAGAAGACATAGCTCAAATACTGAGCAGCCAGAAAAAGAAGAAGATGGCGAGAAACAGGAAGAGGGAATCCTGCCAGCTGGAGGCCGGGTGACCCTGTCCCAGATCCACACCTGTGGGAGAAAGGAAAGCTGCAGAAGCACATACTCCTAGGCCAGGAGGGAACCTGGAGTGGGTGGGGGTGGGGTCCCTGAGAAGAGGTAAGGGAAGACTCTTACCTGCACCCCTGCGGAAAGGCTCATGAGCATTGAAGACAGTGGTGAAAAAACCAAAGGGAAAAGCACCAACACCAAATGAGAAGTGAAAACCCCCAGTATCACCAAATGGCTGGAATCCCTAGGGAAGAGACAAAGTCAGGGCAACTAGGCATATCTTTGGCAAGGAAGGGACAAAACTGGACAAGAAAACTCACCCCTCTGCTCTCTGGAGCTGGTCGCTGGCCCTGGGGGCGGGGTGGAGTTTTCAATCTGATGGTGAGAAAAGAAGACTGTCAACAGGAATCTTCCCTCTTCTTTTGACACCCTCTTCCTGGGGCAGAAGACTTCAGCCTTCCCTCAACACTACCTCTAGTCTCTCACCTGGGATCCTGGGGCTTCTGGCTCCCTCGCCCATAAAGTGGGACAACCTTCTCTCTGCTGATGCCAGCTTTACACACTGGGCACTCTTGCCGCTCTGGCCGTGTCTCCAACCACTGGAGAGAAACAAATGCAGTGGTTTCAACTACACAGAAAGTTCTTCCAGCTCCTCAGACCTCCCCATTTCCTTTCCATCTCCTGAGTACGCACCTGATGAAGACAGGGCCAACTGGATGGGGGGGAAGAAAAAAAATGGTCAAACTAGCTACAAAAAAAGAGACACAGACCCCAGACTTAACAGAATCCTATCTCTCCCATCTTCCCAGATGTTACCTGCTATTTTTTTTTTTTTTCATATTTTCTGCAACCTTTACCACACTAGCCAACCTGGCCTTCCTTCTTCACTGATCTAACACCTAAAGCTCTATCCATCCTTAACACATTCAACCTTCTCCTCTCCAAACCCCCCTCTTTGTCTTTCAACTTAATTTTCCATTCTCTTCAACCCACCCCTTTCTAGACCTCTTTCAGCCCCAACCCCTTTTTAGCCCCCATCCCCCCAGGCCAAACCCCCTTTGCTAGCACATCCCCCCCCCCCACTGCTCTCACTTTCAAGCTCATTCAAGTTTCTTTTCCCACAACCTTTTAACTTCTCAATCCTGCCCCTCCACAGGCCGTGTCTCCAGGTTTGTCTACTACCCACTTCCAGATCTCATCTGAATGTGATCCCATATTCCCTGGATCTCCTCTATTCAACTGATGCATACCTGTCCCAACCTTTGAGTCTCCTCCATTTTTACCTGTTCAGTTAAGAAACTATTTGTTTTTCTTCTACATTTTTACTGGTGCATTACAGTTGTACACAATGATGGGATCTGCGGTTACACATTAATACATACACATAATATAACAATTGGGCCAATTTAATTTAAAAATTCTTAACTTCCTTGGGGTAAGGTGCCCTCAGGTCCTACCTGCACAGATGTGCAGTTGTCCCCATTCCGGTCCAGCCTCCTCTTTATAACACACCACACACGCACCAGCTCCTATCCTAGTTCTGAGACTCTCCTTTCCACAGATCTCATCTACAGACGATGCCTCCTCCCACACATAGCAGAAAAGACGTATGTTCCCCTCCTCAGGCCTCAACCACAGAAATGCGCCCTCTGATTATCGATGTGGTTGTAGGGTTCCCCGCTCCCGGCCTCCCTAGTATAGAGGTAAGCCCCACAGCCTTCAGCCCCGATCCCAGATTCTCACCAGTACAGGTGGCCACACACACTGACCACAGCTTCCCGAGCGGTCTCCAAACATATATTACATTCGAAGGTCGCGCCCGCCCCGCCCCGCTCGCGATTTGGCCCTTCGGGGCCCCCGTCCTCCTCTTCTGCTGCTGCCATGGCCGGTTCTGTTTCACCCCCACGTACCCCTCAGTCCCCCTAAACACACACGCCCCAAAAAACGAGAAACCGCCTCTTGCCCACGATCGTTGGGCAGGCTTCAAGGTTTTCTAATCGCTACTGGTCTGAATGCTTGCCAATCAAAGAAGATTCAAAAGAAGGGATTGGCCCAAAGAGTAGGGGCGGCAAAAGGCTTAGGAGGCCCTGCCCTTGAGCAATGATTATTGGTTGATACAGTCACGGTCAGTATGCAACACGAAGGGATTGGTAACAAGTCACTATACTCGGTCCTGTCACCCGGCCAAGGAGGGTTTTATTTGCCTGAGCAGATGCCACTCATAACTAAAGGCCACAAGCAATTGGTTCGGGACTACATGAACTCACCCACTGTATTAAGCCCCTTTCTTTCCTTCATTTCCTCTTTCAAAGAATGTCCGGATTCCTATTGGACTTTGGAGTGTATAAGTGATTGGCTGGAACTCCACGGAAAATGGTGGTGAGGCAAAACGCGCCTGCGCAGCACTCGGCTGTACGAGGTGGACCGACTCTATGAGGGTTGAGCCTTCTCTGGTCCCACCCCTTCATCTCTGTCTTGTCGCCATGGTGACTGCTCTACAATTGGCGGGTCTTGCAGTTCAAAGGCTTTGGCTCGGCCTCATCCGGGTCCTTCGGCTGTGGCCTCTCTAGGCTGATTGGGCTGTTCTCTTTGCCTCTGATTGGCCGAAGCCGGAAAAGCCGGCGCAGATCTCGGAAAAGAGGGCAAAAATACTAGGGTCGCGGGGTTCAAGATGGCTCCGGCCTCTTTGGGTGACGTAGAGGGCAGAACTTGGGTCCATCCCTCCCTCTTCGTGAAGAAGGGAACAGAACTGGGATTACCCCTACGTTTGGATGGTGCGAACTTCGACCTTCGGCGCTGGTGTTAACCTAACTCCTTCAGCTGGACGATTCAGCCCGCCCTGTTTAGGTGATCTACAGAACAGAATTGAGTTAAAGGCCCACCCCTAGTTCATGTGACACGGAGCGTAACAGTCGACCACAGCTCTGTCTTAAACCTTAACATAAAAGGTCTGGTTCCACCCCTTTATGAGTGGGTGCAGAAAGGGCAAGGCCCGCCCCATTTTAGGTGACCCGCGGCAGAATGGGGTTAGGCCCGCCCCTTCCTTCTTGTAGTTTGCCCTGCAGAACTGGGGTCTTCTTCCTGGGCTGGACCCCTGGGAGCTTGGGCCTTTCCTACAGTGGCCCTCACTGTGTGGCCCAAGGAGCAGAACTAGGTAACAGTTCTCTATCAGTGTTCTATACAACCTTTTCACCAGGGCGTGTAAACGCAAGCAGGGCATAGGAGTTCCTGGGGGTTGGGCAGAAGCTGAGGGCAGTTAAGCAACACCCTGAAAAAAAGGTCCCATGTGATTCAATAAGATGAGAAGCTGGGAGAACTGGGGAGGTGAGGATTTAGGAGACTTGAAGAGGTTTAGGAAATAAGGTATTGAAAGGGAGAGATGGAGACCCAGGAGGGAGGAGTGATGGGATGGATGATCCTGATAATGGGAATATGAGGAAGGGAGCAGGGACTGAGAGCTGGATACATGGCCACAAAATTTAAAGAGGAACGTTTATCCCAGAAGAATCACCATTCTTCCTCACTCCCCTCCACCCCGTCAGAAAGCAGTGTCTTAATGCCCAGTTTCCATTGGAAGAAAAAAATGCATCCAGATTCTCTGTTGGGGGAGGGATTGTCTCAGCTTGACTGAGAAAAAAGACTGACAGGAACTTGGAAAGATGTGCTGAGGTAAATGTGCATGGAAGTGATGAACTAGAAGGATAGATAGGGTAAGAGTGGAGGAAGGAGTCTGACTGCTGGGAGATGGGGGTTGGGTTGAAGGAGGGACAAAGGGCAAAGAGACCAGACCAGAGAGCTGGAGGGCGAGGTGGGGAGAGATGAAATCCTGAAGAGAAAAAAAGAGATGAACTTATTGCTTGGAATATAGTAGGTGCTTGATAAATGTTTGGGATTGAATGGGGGACAGGAGAAGCGGCCTTTGAGAAGAGTCGAGGGGGCAGGGAGGAAGCACAGATACAGAGTTAAGGAGGGAAAAAAATCAGAACAAGCAAAAGTGGCACACACCTGTAACCCCAGCCACTCGAAGGACTGGAGGATCGCAAGTTCGAGGCCAGCATGAGCAACCTAGCGAAAGACCACGTCTCAAAATTTTTAAATTTCAAAAAAAAAAAAAAAAAAAAAAAGGTGTTTTGTTTTTGTTTTATGTTAGGTATGTAGCCCAGTGCTTGTCTAGCATGTTCGAGGCCCTGGGTTCAATCCCCAGTACCACGAAAGGAAGAAAGAAAAGTAAAACTGGCAGTAAGAGGGGAGTTTATGAGGAATGAGGGAAAGGAATGTGCCGATGGAGGAATACAACAAGGGCTCTAGGACCGTGAGTGCTGAAAGGGGTTGGAGGAAAAAGATACAGCTGGAGACAGGCAGAGGCCAGCTGGGCTCTCCTGGGGCGGAGTTAGCAAGAGAACTGTGGTAGATGTGGAGAGCAGATGCCGGGTCTCTAAGAGGCGATTGGTAAAACAGGCCGCCCATCACCGCCCCTTACTTCCTGGCCAGCCCCGGAAACCAGCAGGCGTTGGGGAGGGGTGGGGGGGGAATAGCGGCAGCAGCAGCCCCAGCCCTCAGAGACAGCAGAAAGGGAGGGAGGGAGGGTGCTGGGGGGACAACCCCCCACCATTCCTACCGCTATGGGCCCAACCTCCCACTCCCACCGCCCCTCCATCGGCCGGGGCTAGGACACCCCCATTATCCTGTCGCCCCCTTGGCACCGACACCCCGACAGAGGCAGAGACACAGCCAGCCGCCACCACCGCTGCCGCAGCCTGGCTGGGGAGGGGGCCGGCCCCCCAGGCCCCCCACCCCACTGAGGTGTGGGCGGGAAAGGGATGGGAGGAAGAGGGAGGAGGGTGCTGAAAGGGACGTGGATGAGGGGATGGGGAGAGATTGGGGCTGGGAAGGCCGACAGGGAAGAGGGTTGCTGGGGAAAGGAGAGAGGGGGCCTGAGAGGAAGAATGAAAAAGACATGGGTGGGAGGAGAGATGGAAACTGAATTTGGAACTGGGGGTGTGGACAGGGAATCCTGGAGAGGGAATTCCCTACACATTCCCCAATTCCTTTGCCTGCCCTTTGGCCCCACATGACTCTTGGGGGGTGTGGGGGGAGAGGAGAGAAGGCCAGCAAAATTTGATTCCTAGGAATGTCCTCAGGCACCTCTCCCTCTAGGCACAGAACCTTATTTCTCAGTGGCCTTCCACACTGACACTGTAAATGCCTTATGGGGGTACATGTTTTCTATATTGACTGTGTCTTTAACGTGTTCATTAGCTTGTGTACAGCTAGGTTGTCCCTGTTATCCATACATTGTAGAGAAATAATGTTTTTTATTTTCCATCAGAATTGCCCATTCTGATATCTTGTGTCCTTGTGCCACGTCCAATTTTGACATGTTCCAGTCCTGCATTGTTTTTTATGTTGCACCTATTAATAGGCAATTTCATGTTACTTACATGTTTTATGCTTTTGCATGTTTAGCATGTAAAGCTTATATATCTTATTTTGTTTGGTCTCAAATGTCCATGGTCATGACATATGCAGGAGTTTGCCTTTGTGGGATCCATGGAATAACACACACTCTTATACTGTGATGGGATCAGCCTGTTACCCCTGTTATGACTCTCACCACGCGTGCATTCCCCTTCAAAAGATGCATGGATGTGACACATCCGTAGTGTGTGTGCTTATGGTTACACCTACCATTTATTTAATAAACTTATTGTCAGTATGTTTTGTGAGCTGTATGCTCATTAACCCATTTGGCATCCATTGTGTTTATAAATCCTTGGACATTTCTGACCAGAGAGAGTTATTTAATATCATATATTAGAAACAGTCCAAATCCCCAAAGGACCACGCCTTATCTTGCTGACCGCCTTGGCCTGTGTCTTCACACATATTATTTCTCCCTTGGCTATGTATAGTTTGTGTCTGTGGGCTTAATGTGTGTCAGGGGTTAGCCCTCCTGTGAAACCCCATTCATATTTATTTAAGGACATTATCTATGCCCCACTCTTTGTACTGTTGGCACATATTTGGTGATACCAGCATCCTTCCCCAATGGCACATTGATCCCATTCTCTCTTATGTGTGAGATGACATCGTCATGGTATTTACTCTGCCTTCACTGTGACCATGTATCATTTATGTTCAGAATAAGTTACTGTGAAACTTGACATGTTCCATATTTTACTGGTGACTTTTTATAGTTAATATTCCTCAAAAAGGTAGCTATCTGATTTGTGATCTGAACCACCATCTTGGAACTGGAGTGTTTAGCTTAGTGGCAGAGTGCTTGCCTAGCATATGTGAGACCCTGGGTTCAGTCCCCAGCACTGCAAAACAAAAACAAAACCATCTCTCACATTAATTTTAGTTGTGTGGGTGTGTATACAGCCTTATAATCTGTTCAGCAAATGTTAATATTGAGTGCCTACTCTACCTCTTACCTTTCTGGCATTGGGGATAGGACAGAATCCCTGTCTTCAAGCTTCTTACAATCTTGGAGAAGTGGTGGATGCCAGTGAGCTGTTAGACTTAGTGTGGTGTCAGTGTCTGGTTTAAGAACCCAAGTGCACATCAGATTCACCTGGAGAGCTTGTTAAAATACAGATTGCTTGTCCCAGTGCCCAGGACTTCTGATTTAGTGTATCTGGTATTTTCTGGGTTGAGTTCTCTAAGAATTTGCATTTCTATACTTTGAGAACCACTGATAAGAAAAAAATGTAATGAAAACACAGGCCTTGAGGGGAAGACATCCAGAAGGTGGAACTGAGCTGTGTGAGACTGGAAAAGAGTCAGAAAGGGCATTCCAGCCAAAGGGAACTGCATGTTCAAGGCACAGAAGCATGAAAGATCATGGTGCATTGAGAAACTGAAGTAAATCAGTTTGGAACAAAAAGAAAGCTGCTTTTGAGGATGTGGTAGAAAATATAAGCAGAAGTCAACTTGTGAAGAATGGCCTTTGGGCAAGACAGAAATATTCAGATTATGTTACAGAAACATTTCTGGTTGTCACTTGGAAGATGACTGCAGGGGAAGGGTTAGGAGCCTACAGGATATATGCCAGAGGAGAAACCAAACCATGCAGGTCTGAACTTGTAGAGGCAGTGGGAAGGAGCAGCTGAGAAATCCTCCCAGCTGGCAAGATCTCCTGTTTCCTCCATTGCCTCTTACCTTTGAGTAAGGTACCTTCCTGTTCGAGAAAGGGGAGTGCCTTTGGCCCAGATGGGAATAACAGATATATGCTTGAACACCCCTTTTGTCAATTGTAACCCTCCCTTCAGCAGTGAGGCAAAGTGGAGGAAGGAGGAAGAACCTCTGCATGTCTACACCTCTTCCACTTGAGTCCTTTTTTCTCCTGAGCAGGTGGTATGATGTCTGGACCTTTTATTCTCTGCCTTCCATTTTTTTACTTGATGAGGCCAGCCACATTGCCTGCAAGTGGCTAGGAAGAAGGGGAAAGGGTGGTGAAATTTGTTTACCTATCTGTGGAAGCAGGATTGGTATGTTGGCTTTATTGAAAATAGAGGAGGCTGCCTGTGGGGAGAGGGATTTTTCTAGGTGTGCATTTATGTTTCTTTATCTGTCACTGGATATGATGGTAAATTTTTGCATGTTTGTAAATGGGTCTGTCTCTGTATGATTATGTGTGTGTTCATTTGCATCTCTTATCCCTTAGTGTTTTGGGATGTTTGTTCACAGTCACTGTATCTGCTGTGTGTGTGTCATGTATACACATACACCACACACACACAGATGACAGCATAACAAAGTGCTTAGGACACAGGCTGCATAAATCTAGACACTGCTGTTTGGAATCTATATGACCTCAGGTAAGATCTTTAATCTCGGGGTTTATTTCCATGTAAATAATAATAGTGCTTTATATATATAGTGTGTATAGTATGTAAATGTCTAACATAATGTACAGACCAGCACTGTCCAATAGAAATATAATGTGAACCACGTATAATTTTTAATTTTCTTATAGCTATTTTGAAAAAGGTAACAAACAGTGAGTCAGGTGTGGTGGTGCATGCCTATAATCCCAGCAACTCGGAATGCTGAAGCAGGAGAATCACAAGTTCAAGGCCAGCCTCAGCAACTTAATGAGACCCTGTCTCAAAAAATAAAGGCCTGGAGCCGGGCATGGTGGCGCACGCCTGTAATCCCAGCACTTGGGAGGCTGAGGCAGGAGGATCGCGAGTTCAAAGCCTGCCTCAGCAATGGTGAGGCACTTAGCAACTCAGTGAAACCCTGTCTCTAATAAAATACAGAAAAGGGCTGGGGATGTGGCCCAGTGGTCGAGTGCCCGAGTTCAATCCCTGGTACCAAAAAAAATTTAAAAATAAAAAAAATAAAGGGCTGGAGATGTAGCTCCACAAAGTGAAATTAATTTTAATGGTATACTTTATTGAACACAGTATATCCAAAAGAAATTAGAAGATTATCAGGCAGTATTTTACACTTTCGTTTTTCACCCAAAGTTTTTAAAATCTGATGTGTATTTTACATTTCCAGAGTATCTCAATTTGGACTAGCCACATTTCAGGTGCTCAGTATCCACATGTGGCTGATGGGCATGCGGGTGTAGACTGTTATCTTTTCAGCTACAAGCGTTAGCTATCATTGTTTTTGTTGTTTCTATTTATTTGAATCTGGGGGTGTTTTACAACTGAGCAACATCCCCAGTCATTTACTTTTTTATTTTGAGACAGGGCCTTGCTAAGTTGCAAAGGTCTCACAAAGTTGCTGAGGCTGGCCTTAAACTTGCAATCCTCCTACCTCAGGCTCCTGAGTCACTGGGATTACAGGCATGCGCCACTGCACCTGGATTTGTTGTTTTGTTCTTGTGTATCTGTGAGTTGTGGATGTCCATGTCTCAGATCTTCTTGTCTCAGTGTATCTGGAGCCCTCTTGGAGGTGGTGGGGACAACTGTCTTGAGCTCCCCATCCTAGAGAGGCTTCCTGGGAAGGTTTTAATGGGAGCCCAGGCCTCATTCTGTATCTTTGGCCCTTATCCTAATAACACCCCCCAACCCTTTCTTCTGTGCCTTACTCTAATCTCATCCCCTCCAGAAACCAGGCCACTGTCCTTTGCCCATTCTCTGCAGGTGGCCAGAATGGAGCTGTGGCCCGGGGCATGGACGGTGCTGCTGCTGCTGCTCCTGCTGCTACTCTTCCTGCTGCCCACCCTATGGTTCTGCAGCCCCAGTGCCAAGTATTTCTTTAAGATGGCCTTCTACAACGGTTGGATCCTCTTCCTGGCTGTGCTTGCCATCCCTGTGTGTGCCGTACGAGGACGCAACGTTGAAAACATGAAGTGAGGGGCAAGGGGTGATGGGTGATAAGGGAACCTAAGGGTGAGAAGTAAATGGTAGATTTGTTGGGGAGCAGCATGATATGTGTAGAATAGACTGAGTAAGCCCGGGACAAGGAAGGGGGAGAAAATTGCAAAAATGGCCAGAAAGTAGGGTGGGGAGAACTGAGACAGGCAGGTGGACATCAGTGGATCCCATTGGGCCCCTTTGCCATGACCCCACAGGATCTTGCGTCTAATGCTGCTCCACATCAAATACCTGTATGGGATCCGAGTGGAGGTGCGAGGGGCTCATCACTTCCCTCCCTCGCAGCCCTACGTTGTGGTCTCCAACCACCAGAGCTCCCTCGACCTGCTTGGTGAGACCCCGTTCCTAGGCACATGCCATCCCTACTGGCACTTTGCCACAACGTGTTCCTTTAAAGGTCCTCAACTCCTCTCCTTTGGGATGTTGCTCCCTTGATCCCTCCTCAGGCTTTTTTTCTCCAGAGTATGTCTGCCCTGATAAGCAGGGTACCTTGAGTCACCCTTGTTTTTACCTGGGGTTTCTTCAATCCAGTCTCCTCCCTTTATCTCCAGTCCCTGCTAGTGTGGGTGATGACGTGGGTGGAGTGGGATGCCTACTGTGGCACTCTGCCTCTACCGTGATCCTTACCCCCATCCCCATCCCTGCCTAAGGAATGATGGAGGTACTGCCAGGCCGCTGTGTGCCCATTGCCAAGCGTGAACTACTATGGGCTGGCTCTGCTGGACTGGCCTGCTGGCTGGCAGGAGTCATCTTCATTGACCGGAAGCGCACAGGGGATGCTATCAGTGTCATGTCTGAGGTCGCCCAGACCCTGCTTACCCAGGACGTGAGTCATCTTGGGGAAATGGGGGCTTGGGGAGCTAGGGAGTGGAACAGTCATAAATTAATGGATAGACAGGGCAGGCAGGCTTCATTATGGCATTGCTCCTATTTTGTCACCTCCATATGTGCATATCTTCCTTGATCCTCTTCCTCCACCAGGTAAGAGTCTGGGTTTTTCCTGAGGGAACAAGAAATCACAATGGCTCCATGCTGCCCTTCAAACGTGGCGCCTTCCATCTTGCAGTACAGGCCCAGGTGACTACTACTTCACCTTCCACTGCTCAGTCCCCAACCCCCATCCTTCCTTCCTCTCTAGGCAACGGTTGGTCTCAGGGAGCCATGGACTGATCTATCCACTTTACCCCTTTTCCAGGTTCCCATTGTCCCCATAGTCATGTCCTCCTATCAAGACTTCTACTGCAAGAAGGAGCGCCGCTTCACCTCTGGTGAGGGCTCTGAGCAGGTCTGGGGTAGGGTGTGGCCAGAAAAGCCATTGGAGAGGCTGGGGTGATGTCCCTGGGAGCAGGGGATCATTCAGTGACAGAGCCATGAGACACACCCACATGATCATCCCACATATGATCCCACATCAGGCAATAAGTATCTGTTAAGCACTCACCATACCCTGTTAGGTGGACAGTACTTGGTCTCTAAGAGGGGCTGTTTTGATCTGTCAGGAAAGATAGTCTGTATGTGCAAAACATCAGTCAATAAACCTCCACAGTAAAGGCTAAACCAGGGTGATGGGAGATATCTGGACTGAGGTTCAGGGAAACCTTTGTACAGGAAGGTCTCAAAGAACAAGTGGTAGCTGGCAATCAGGAAGAGGTTGCCTAGGGTTAGGGGGAAGAAACCCACAAGTTTGAGAAAAGGAGTAGCAGCATTGCTCAGAAGCTGGGCCCTACCTGTGGGCAAAACCCCGGGAGAACAAGTCATAATGGTGCTCCTCATCTCACCAGGACGATGTCAGGTACGGGTGCTGCCACCAGTACCCACAGAAGGGCTGACACCAGATGATGTCCCTGCTCTGGCTGACAGAGTCCGGCACTCCATGCTCACCATTTTCCGGGAAATCTCCACTGATGGCCGGGGTGGTGGTGACTATCTGAAGAAGCCTGGGGGAGTGGGCGAGGCCCGGCTGTGAGCTCCCCTCCCATCTGTCCCCATCTTCTGCCCCACACCTACCAACCCATTGGCCCTAAAGCAGGGGCACTCTTCCTCATTTCCTTTCTCCCCACTCATTCTCCTCTTCAGAATCTTCAAATTCTGATGTGAATGTGCGTACAATTGTCACTCCCTGTCCCTTCCTGGCCCCACCCAGGAACTCTCCTGCCTAGGTGCAGTCTCCACTCTGATCCTCACTTCCTGCCATCTTGTCTGTGGGATAGTTGCTTCCCCTTCATCTTGAGTGGCTCATTGTACACAAGGGTGGGGGACATTCCATCCCATCCCATCCCCAGTGGACTCTTCCTTTGCGGTCTTCTCTCCCTCTCCATCCCACATTGGCCAGTGGACTCATCCTGTCTGTGGAACAATTCATCCCCCCATGCCCAAGTCCATGGGTTCAGTGGACTGATCCATTTGTGGGGACAACTCCTCACTCTGGCTGGAAGCTGATACCTGGAACACTCCTCCCAGGCTCATCCTGGGACTCTTCCTCAGCGCCTTCATCATCCCTCCCCATGGAGCCCATATCAATAGGGGCTGGACTCTTATAACTCAGAGGTCTCATCCCTCCCTCGCCGAGATGCCCAGGGTTGAGCACACACTCCTGGATGCCAGTTTGGCTCCACATTTCTGCTTCCCTCTGTCCCCATGGTACAGTCCTTCAGTAGTCCTAACCCCCACCCAGTCCCCTATTGTCCCCCTGTACCATCCCAACCAGACACAGGGGAAAGAGGCAGACATCAGACACTGCACTCACTGAACCCTGGGGAGTTGGGGAAAGGAACTGGACCCTGGCCAGAGGGGAGAGGAGGTTGTTTAATTTATTTCTCTTTCTTTTGAGGCTTCCCCCTCTCTGAGCCAGTTTTCGTTTCCTCCTGGTGGCATCAGCCACTCCCTGCCTCCCACTCCAGACCTGTTTCCTCAGCCCAGGAGGTGGGCTGGGAGCAAAAGGAGAGGGTGGCGCCCAGTTTTTCATGGTTGGTTTTTATTATCTGGATAACAGCAAGCAACTGAAAATAAAAAGAGAGAGAGATCTGGGTGCTTTCTTGCCATGTTAAAGATTTGAAGACACAGGCTTTGTCCATACAACCTGCCCCCAGCCAGAAGAAATGGGCAGGCTAAGACAGCTTGCCTTTCCCCATCTTCAGCTCCAAAATTTCCAGGTTCATAGCTCCTTGGTGGCAGACAGTCTTATTTGCAGCTCCCAATTGGCCAATCCCAAAGGATTAGTGGGTCCAGTTTCTATAAATTAGGGGATTGGGTGCTGCAAGTTCCTTATTGATTCAGTCCTGGGCCCAGGCTGTTGTCCTCACAGGAGCCTGGTTAATGACAAGGAGATAGTGTGAGGCCATGGCTATAGTCTATGGGGACTGCCCCAGTCTGAGGGAGGGGGCCACACTGCTTCTCTCACCCAGACTGAGGCAGGGTCCCAGATTAGAAGAAAAATGGAGATATCCGGGAGGGTATGCAGAGGAGGGGTTTCTGGAAAGAGGTAATGCGGAACCGGGGAGATCTCTGGAAGAGCTCAGGCAGTTGGGATAGGGTTTTGGGTGGGGAGGGGCAGAAGACTCACAGGTGCCCAGCCTCTCCTCCAGCAGCAGCACCTGGTCGCTGAGAGATTCGATCCTGTCACCCCGGCCCCATAGCTCAGCCACCTGTTCTGGCTGTAGCTCTTCCGGTGGCATGGGCAGCACTGCTCGGACCCAAGCTCCAGCCTGAGTGGCCCACTGCAAAAGAAGAATTACCCAAGGATGTTGGCGACTGGTCACCCTGCCCCGCGGGCTTGGCCCTGGGCACCTTCACTTACCTGCTCCAGCCGCTCCAGGCGCCCTCGCAGCTCACGAATCTCCTGCCTCAGGGCGCGCTCGTCATGTTCCGCTTCCCGAACTAGGACAAAGAGCGAGAACTTGACCACTACCTTGGCTCCAGCCGCTGCCTCGCGACCTCCTGCGCTTGGCCCATACTTACCCGCCACACTCAGGATGCTGGCACTGGTTGGGGGCTCTGGGGACCCTCTGCGCAGGCGCGCCCGTCAGGGCCCAGCACCAGGCCCTGCGGGCAGCCGCAAGTGAAGCTGCCCGCGGTATTGAAACAACGGTGAGAACAGAGGGTGACGCTGGTCCTACACTCATCCACGTCTAGTTATAGGAAAGAGGAGGGTGTTGAGAGGGGGACGGGGGCGGGGAGGCCGGGCGCCCCACTGGGGAGTGGAGGCTACCAGTGCCCCTCCCACCCGCTTCGGGGAGGGCCAGCTGACTCACCCACGTGACAGTGCTTCCCCCCCCAGCCAGGGGCACACTCGCATTTGTCCGGCCCAATACAGACGCCTCCGTTCAAGCAAGGCTTGGCGCAAATGGCTGTGGGGGGGTGGGGTGGGGGGCTTCAGGTCCAAACCTATAGCCCAGCTCCCCAGTACCCTGCTTCCCGCGGGCAGACCTCCAGAAAGGCCTGGAAGACACGACCTCACCTTCACAGGTGAGCGCTCCTGGGTGTCTCTTCTTCCAGCCCTGGCAGCATATGGCATGGGTCTGCTGCACTTCCCGTCTCACCTCCCGCCACGCCACGCGGTACGTGGTCCTGGAACACAGCATCGGGCTCAAACCTCAGATACAGATCTGGTAGAGGTTCTTGGGGGACACTGAGAGATCCCAGAGCCCAAGCTCCCCATCCCTCACCTGTAGGTGCTGCAGATACGCCTTCCAGGGCACAGGGTCAAGTAGGGCATGTATACTGGTTGACTGTAGGACTCATTGTAGCGTAGTGGGACCACCAGTGTCTGCTGGGAGCAGACCCCCTGACTGCATCCGTGCCAAAGGAGGAGATGGGAGACATTGACTGGGTCAGGTCCGTCCTAGGAGGCCAGGAGAACCACCTCCCTCAAGGGGCCACTGAGACCCTGCACCCTTGAGGTGACAGCCTCTAACCCCCATTCTGAATTTTCAACTTTGTTTTGCCTTCTAGGAAACCCCACTCCCCGCAAAAGGCTCACATGCAGACTTTACCCAGCCCCCCCCCTTCTGTTGTCACCTCTCTTTGAGGGATACACCCTTGGTCCCCTCGCCTGACATCAATAGCAGGAGGAATGAAAGTCTGCCAAAGAGTGTGCACAGCTCAGCCCTGGACCCCATGATTCTCTTTGAGTCCAGACTCTGTGGGCTACAGACAAGAAGAGGTTAATGGATGACCTTCCTCTCTCCTATTAATTTCTCCATCCCTAGCCCTTCCAAGAGAAATCTGTGGGTGCCTTCTAAGGGGCTCAACACATTCACTTTTACACATTAGCCATTAGGACTGTATACAATTGTGTGTACGTGTAACTGATAACATCTTTAGCATATCTGGATCCATTCAGCATCATACAGGCTCACCCCAGCACACTCCCTCCACTACCCCCGACACATCCTCTCCTGATGCTCTGCTCAACCTGGAGGGACACACACATGGTTAACCCTCCCCTCATGGTCCTCCTTAACATGGTCTCTTACAACTCAATCTTCATATTTTCAAAACCCCTGTTACACACCCTCACACCTTACATACAAATCCAAGCTCCTGGAACCACCATACCTTAAACATATTTCTACCCTTACACACCCACACCATCAAATACACCCTGGATGCACACCTTTCACTCAGACAATGCCCCCCAATTCACATCCACTCTAAGGCTCTGAGTAACCCCCACTCCTACCATTGACATTCCCTCCCCATCTGCCTCCCTCTCCCTCCATTCCCACCTGGCTTCCCCTCTCTTCAGGGAGACTTCAGGCAGACCAGCCTCAGCAGCAGCAGCTCAGACTGGTGGGTGGGCCCTCTGGGCAGGGAAGGAGAGGAGGGGCTAGGCCAGACAGAGGCCTCCCATTCCTACCCCCTCCTACGAGCCTCCTCCTTAGTTCAGCCTGGTCAGCTCAGTGGGGTCAAGTCCTACCACTCTCACCCCCACTCTAGCAAAGGGCTCCCTAGAAGAATTTTCCTAACCGTATGAGGCCCCCAAATTCTGGATTCCTAAATTAACAAAGACTCCTAGCTCTAACACCACAAATACCCTGTGACCTTTCCCTAGCCCCACTTCAATCCAAGACAGACTGCTGGAGAATTAGGGGGCAGGGAGAAGAGCAGGCTGGCAAGAAACAGCAGATCAGGTCATGGGAGAAGAGGCAAGATCAGCTGAGAAAAGAAAGAAAAGTAAGTTGTCCGAAGGGCAGGGAGCAGCCGAAGGAACCAAGGGGAAAAGTGCCCCCCATCTCTGGATGACATTTGTTAGGGCTTGGGGGACACAGAGTTGAGTCAGCCACCACCCCCCCATGCCAGAACAGACAGGGCCCTATTGTGTCAGCCAAAATTCCTTCTTTCAAGGAAAAGGAGGCTCATTGTATAGCCCCTCACCCAGCTCTGGCCTACAAAGGTCAAAAAGGGGCACAACAAATGCCCACCCTAACCCTTAGCCTCCTCGTCTAGCCTAGGGGTGGCAGGCACATTCCGCCCCTAAGACTGAGGCCCAAACCACTGGAGCCCAGGGTTCAGCACCCCAATCCTGGGCTGTGACAGGAAGAGAATTGTCTTTAGCAGGAAAGAACCCGCAGAGAATCAGGAACCCACACAGAATGGGCATTGAGAAGACGGAAACACCAAGGGGGTCCCCACCCAGCCCAGGCATCCGGGCACCCAGGCCCCAGGCTTTCCATTCCCACCCTCCTTGAGAGCCCAGGTCCCCTTCACCTGGAAATAAGCCAAGTCACTCTGAGGAAATGGAACTTTATTTCCATAAATATAGGGGACACACCCATTCAAGGGTAGTTAAAAGAGGGGCTGGGGCCTCAAAGAAATTAGGCCCCCAGGGATACCCCAACACTGATCATAGGGACTGGGGGATCCCAAAACCTGAGATGGGCCTCACAGGCCACAGATATTCCCCAACACTGACACTTCAAGAACGGAACTGTCCCCATAGGGGAGCCTCAGAACCCCACTCATGGGTGTCCCTCTTGTGGGTGGGGAGGGCTGACAACAGGGAAGTTCAGAGGAAAAGGGAACATGGGGAGAACATAAGCTAAAAATGTCCTGAGTGGCCTGGAAGGAGACCCCGTGGTGGGCAGGGGCTGGGTTCTCCTCCTGTACAGCCAGATACGGAGGAGCAGCAGCAGCAGCAGCAGCAGGAGCAGCCACAAGTTAAAAACCTGGTTCTCATTTCCCAACCTCGGTCTTGGGAGAAAAGGAGAGAGAGAGCATGGAGCCACCCCCAAACTATAAAACGTGAGGTAGGGGGACCAGGACTTGTCATTCATGGAGGAGCAAAGGATGGGGGTTCTGGGAGCCCTGGTTGGTGTGGGGGCAGTGTGAGAGCAATGAGGTGGTCATTGCCAATGCCAGAGCCTGACATCTGCTTTCCAAGGCCACCACTTGGTCTCTGGGCTGGGGAGTTCTGGCAACATCTGTCGATGTCCTCAGGAGAGCCATGGTTCAATGCAAGTCTCATAAAGAGTGCGGTTGGAATGCCAGGCCGTGTGGACGATCCCAGCCATCGGACACCTCACTATGGCCCCCCGAGCCAAGAGAGTCTTCAACCCAAAAGAATCCCGCAGATAAACCTTCAAGGTAGGCCAAAGGGCATGGAAACATGGAAGAAAGACACAAGGAGAGACAAAGTGAGTTACTGTTGGTGTCCTAGGCCCCCTCCCCACAAGGTGAACCTTTCAGCTCAGGAGTCAGTGGCAGGAAGGGCTCCAGAATAAGTGGGACAGTGGATGAAGAGAGGCGAAGTAATCCCAAGGGGCTCACCAGTTGCTCCTCCATCTCCAAGACTGTCTCATTGGCATCATAGAAACCAAAGAAGCTACAAAGAGATTGAGGGTGGGTATCAAAAACTGGAAATAATCAAGGTGGTCTAGGGTCCTTCAGGAACCTACAGCCTATTGGGGAGACAATCAGCAGGAAGGACACTCAAAAAATTTAATTAGATATCACATACCTCATGCAGTAATGCACTGAGGGTACTGCATCATTTCTGTAGAATTCTCACTAGAAATGCATAACCTGAATCTCATCATGAGGAAATATCTAACAAAACCAAACTGAAGGACATTCCACAAAACAGCTGGTCAATACACTTCAAAAATGTCAATGTCATGGACAAAGACTGAGGAACAATTCCAGATTAAAAGAGACTGAAGAAACATGACAAATGTAACCCCCAAGACTGAGTTTGAACTTGTATTGAATTTTTTTTCCCTATAAGGACAATTAGAGCCAGGTTTGGTGGTGCATGCCTGCAATCTCAGCTATGTGGGATGCTGAGACAGGAGGATCACGAGTTCAAAGCCAGCCTCAGCAATGGTGAGGCACTTAGCAACTCAGTGAGACCCTGTCTCTAAATAAAATACAAAAAAGGGCTGGGGATGTGACCCAGTGGTCGAGTGCCCCTGAGTTCAATCCCCGGTACCACAAAAAAAAAAAAAAAAAACCTTGAGGGCCAGGGGTATAATTCAATGGTAGAGTGCTTGCCTAGCATGTGAAAAGCCCTGGATTCAATCCACAGCACCACAAAAAAGTAAAAAAAAAAATAAAATTTAAAAAGGGGTGAGGATGGGGCCGGGGTTGTGGCTCAGTGGTGGAGCACTTGCCTAACACATGTGAGGCACTGGGTTCAATCCTCAGCACTACATAAAAATAAATAAATAAAGGTATGTGTCCATCTATATATGTAAAAATAAAAGTTTTAAAAATTAAAAAAGCCGGGCGCGGTGGCGCACGCCTGTAATCCCAGCATTTTGGGAGGCTGAGGCAGGAGGATCGCGAGTTCAAAGCCAGCCTCAGCAAAGGCGAGGCACTGAGCAACTCAGTGAGACCCTGTCTCTAGTAATATACAAAAAAGGGCTGGGGATGTGGCCCAGTGGTCGAGTGCCCCTGAGTTCAATCCCCGGTACCACAAAAAAATAAAATAAAAAAATTTTTAAAAAAGGGGGGCTGTGGATAGCTGGGCATGGAGGTGCACACCTGTAATTTCAGCCACTCAAGAGGCTGAGGAAGGAGGATTACAAGTTTAAGGCCAGCCTCAGCAACTCAGTGTGGCCCTAAACAACTCAGCGAGACCCTGTCTCTAAATAAAATATAAAAGGGCTTTAGATGTGGCTCAGTGGTTAAGCACTTCTGAGTTCAATCCCCAGTAAACCGCCCCCCCACCAAAATTAGATTACTATCTCTGTTAATTTTCCACTTTTGAAAACTACTGTGGTTACATAAAAGAACATCCTGCTTATAGGAAATATAGCCTGACACGCTAAAGTATAAAGGTGGAAAGAGATATCATGTCTGCATAATACTCTCAAAAGGTTCACACAAAAAAATAATATACATGTAAATGTTTAATATATTTAAATATTAACATATATGCATAAACATACATATATTTAAGGGGACAGAGAAAAAATGCTAATGTAAACATGGTAAAAGTTAACATTTTGGGAAATTTAGGTGAAGAGCATACAAGCCAGGTGCCATGGCACAGGCCTGTAATTGCAGTGACTCAAGAAACTAAGGGAGGAGGACCACAAGTCTGAGGCTAGCCTCAGCAACTTAGCAAGACCCTGTCTCAAAAGAATAAAAAAAAAAATTGCTTTGTACTATTTTGGCTTCCTTCCTTCCATGCTGGGAATTGAACTTGGGGTTTTACACATGCTAAGCAACCACTCTACCACTGAGCTACATTCCCAGCCCTCCCCCACCCTTTTCCTTTTTGTTCTTCTTTTAAATTTTGAGATAGGGCTCAATAAGTTGCCCAGAGTGGCCTTGAACTTGCAATCCTCCTGACTCAGTGTCCTTGGTATGTGGAATACCATACTACTACCATGCCTGGCTTTATTTTTCTTAGGTGTAAAATTCTTTCTTTCTTTTTTTTTAATATTTATTTGTTTTAGTTGTGTACAATGCCTTTAGTTTTACATGGTGCTGAGGATCGAACCCGGGCCGCGCACATGCTAGGCGAGTGCTCTACCGCTAAGCCACAATCCCAGCCCCTAAAATTATTTCAAATAAAATGTCTTAAAATTTTTTTTTTTTTTTGTAAAGCTGGGCGCAGTGGCACACGCCTGTAATCCCAGCACTTGGGAGGCTGAGGCAGGAGGATCGCGAGTTCAAAGCCAGCCTCAGCAATGGCGAGGCACTTAGCAACTCAGTGAGACCCTGTCTCTAATAAAATACAAAAAAAGGGCTGGGGAGGTGGCCCAGTGGTCAAGTGCCCCTGAGTTCAATCCCCAGTACCAAAAAAAAAAAAAAAAAAATTTTTTTTTTGTATGTGATTCTGGGGATTAATTACACATTTTTAAATTAAACAGTATTTAACTGGCATGGGCACTGAGTGGACCCTCACTGTGAATAACTTCACAAATGGTAATGATGTTAAGTTCAGTGGACTGGGGGATCAGAGGAGAAACCACTACTTTAGTTTTTAAAGCATCAACAAAACTTCCCTGTGGTGTTCCTACACTGGTGTCCAGATAAAGGAAACAGCAAGAGCAAAGGCACAGAGACACAGCTGGGCACATAGAAAAGCTGGGCTGGAGGAGGTCAGGGAGGCTGGGGCTATACTGCAGAAGGTATAAGAAAGTGGTAGGAGCCGGGCGCGGTGGCGCACGCCTGTAATCCCAGCATTTTGGGAGGCTGAGGCAGGAGGATCACGAGTTCAAAGCCAGCCTCAGCAATGGCGAGCCACTTAGCAACTCAGTGAGACCCTGTCTCTAAATAAAATACAAAAAAGGGCTGGGGGTGTGACCCAGTGGACGAGTGCCCCTGAGTTCAATCTCGGGTACCACAAAAAAAAAAAAAAAGAAAGTGGTAGGGACACACAGGCCTGAATTTGAACCCCAGCTCTGCCACACTCTCCCCATGTGTGTGTCTCAGTATGTTATTTGTCCTCATTGTCCTATAAAGAATACCTCCTTTATCAAGAGGAAGTAAAACATTGTGATTAAAAGCCAGACAGCCTGACCTCACCACTTACTAACTCTATAAATGTAGGCAAGTTATTTAATCTCTTTGCCCCTGTGTTTCTTTATATGTCAAGGGAAGATAATAATAATAGGTAATTACCCATTGGGTTGTTGTGACCATGAGCTATTACTATCACTCATAGGATTTTTTTTTTTTTTTTTTTTTTTGAGGTACTGGGAATTGAACCCAGGGGCACTCTACCATAGAGCTTCATCCTCAGTCCTTTTTTATTTTGAGACAGGGTCTTGCTAAGTTACTGGGGCTGGTCTCAAACTGGCACTCCTCCTGCCTAGTCTCTCAAGTAGCTCAGATTACAAGTATGCACCACCACACCAGGCCTAAAATGTTTGTTTGTTCATGTATATGGTACTGGGGATTGAACCCAGAGGCCTTCTACCAGTGAGGCACACCCCAGCCCTTTTTATTTTGAGACAGGGTCTCACTTAATTGTCAAGGCTGTACTCAAACTTGTGATACTCCTACCTTAGCCCCCTGAGTCACTGGGATTACAGGTTTGCACTGCCACACCTGGACTAAAATGGTAATTTTTGTTATCTGTTCATTTTTTTCCCCTGGTGCTTATGATCAAACCCAGGGCCTAACACAAGTGCTCTACCCCTGAATTATATCCCCAACCCATTGTTATCTATATTTTATCACATACAAAAAAGGAAAAAGAAAAAGTAGGGCCTTACTTTGACCTGAAAAAACTCAACACAACAAGTCCTCACTATTTCTCTTTCTTCCTCTCACTAGCTCTTTGTGCTCTTCCTATACCAGCCTCATTATTCACCCCAGGGCCTTTGCAGGTGCTGCTTGGGTCTTCTTCCTCCATACTGTTATACAACTCCCTCCCTTACTTCCTTCAGCCTCTGCTCAAATGGCAGCTCTTCCAGAAGGACTTCTTTGAGCACTAAAACAGGCCCTAAGCATCCTCTGATGCTTCCCCTGCCTTCCTTTATTGCCACCTGACATATATGTTTATATTTATTATCTTCTCACCAACTAGAAAATAAGCTACATAATAGCAGTGATTTCTTTTTTATTTACTGCTGCATTCCCAGAACCCAGAATAGCAGATGGGTACATAGTATTCAAAAAATATTTGTTAAGTAAAGTAGCTCAGATCACTCATGATGACCTACAACAGAGACAAGCACATAGTGCCACGGAGGGGATGAGGCTGGAGGTATTACAATAGTCTTGGTAAATAAAGTGCTGGTAGGAAGTGTGATAAAATGGCACAGAACCACACACATACATTGTACCAATGTTAACCTTCCTGGTTGGTTGGTTGGTTGGTTGGTTGGTTGGTTGGTTGGTTGGTTGGTTTGAGATGGGGTCTTGCTGTGTTGCCCAGACTGGTCTCAAACTCCTGGGCTCAGCTGATCCTCCTGCCTCAGCTTCCTGAGTGCTGGAATTACAGGCGCGTACTATCATGCCAGCTTATTTCCTGGTTTTGATATTGTGCTTTAGTTACCTAAGATATAACCATTGGAAACTAGGTGAAGTGTACATAGGACCTCTCTATACCATCTTTAAGACTTACTGTGAATCCATAATTATTTCAAAATTAAAAGTTTTTTTTACAAGGACTGGGGATGTAGCTCAGTGATAGAGTACTTGCTTAGCATGGGCAAGGTCCTGGTTCAATCCCCACCACTGGGGGGAAAAAAATCTACAAAGAGAGCTGAATGGTAGGAATGAAGAGGAAGTAAATTCAGCAAGACTTGTAACTAATTAGACATAGGGGTTGGAATAGGACTCCCAGGTTTTACATTTGGGTGATAAGATGATTGGTGTGAGGGTGGCACTAACTGAACAGTGAGAAAAAAAAAAAAGCCAGTACTAGGCAGGAGAGAAAGACTGGTGAAGGTTGGATGTGTCTTTAGCCAATCTTCAGCCCACACATCCCTTATTACCTGGACTGCCAGGGAGTAATAACACCATCATCAGGGCCCCCAATGAGCACCAGGCGACCCACACGAAGAAAGTTTTTCCGCCATGCTGCAGGGTGGGAAGAAGAGAGAGTGAGTTAGCCACAACCTGAGTCAGGCCAAGTTGGCTAGAGGGATATAGGGGATCAAAGAAGCATAAAGAGATCATAGGTAGGCACTTGGGATCTTACCAGTGGCATTGGGATGGTCTCTTTCTCCATTGATCAGAGCCAAGAAGCTGCTGGCATTGAGGTACAAGTCATCGTGGTGGGGGTCTGGGTGTAAACAGCAGTTAGAAAGACAGTCAGAGAAGCAAAGAAGGGAGACAAGACCAAAGTCTGGAAAACCAGTCAGGTGACTGCAATCATAGTCAAGGTGGATAGCAATATAATAGTAGCTATAATAATTGTATACACAATAAAAGGCACTTGTATCTTTTTTTATCTTTTTTTTTTTTGGTACTGGGGATTGAACTCAGGAGCACTCGACCACTGAGCCACATCTCCAGCCCTTTCTTGTATTTTACTAGAGACAGGGTCTCACTGAGTTGCTAAGTGCCTCCCATTGCTGAGGCTGGCTTTGAACTCGTGATCCTCCTGCCTCAGCCTCCCAAGTGCTAAGATTACAGGCGTACGCCACCACACCCGGATAGAAGGCACTTATATCTAGCCACTACTATGAACCAGGTACTGTTCAACGTACATCAAGGAAAAAGTCTGTCTGATCTCTGTATCAGACTGTACTCTCTGAGGCAAGGTATTACACATGAAATATTTTGGTGGTGATTCTTCCCCCCTGTTCTGGGGATTTAACCCAAGGGCACTCTACCACTGAGCTACATCCTCATCCCTTTTTTATTTTGAGACAGGCTCTTGCTAGTTTTCCAGGTTGGCCTCAAACTTCGCAGTCCTCCTACCTTACTTTTGCAAATTGCTGGGATCATAGGTATGTGCTGCCATATACCTAGCCACATCAAACATTTTTTAATAGTGCCTCTTCAGATACTGTAAGTGCTCAGTAAACAGAAGTTACCACTATTTTTGTCATTGTTATTGGTTATGGTATGCTCCCTGTTCAGCATCCCCCACTCACCATGCCAGTAGTTGCAGATGGAGAATTCCTGACCCCAAGGGCTATAGCAGATCCGGTAGAGGTTAGACCGCATGGAGGTGGGAAATAACCACTTCAAATAGTCTGTGTCTGGCAAAAGAACATCAGTGCCAAGTGACCACAAACGTCTGTGCCCCCCAAACTTGGGGCCTTCTATGCAGCCCACAGTGCCCACTCACCTCCATACTGTCCCATCTGTGGAGAGGAGAGTGAGATGAAAGAATCCACATTGTGCTCATCCATGACAGAGAGCAGTGCCCGGCACACCAGACCCCCTATAGGCAGAACACCAATATTGGGCAGGAAATGAAGGACAACCAGGTCAACAGCTCTTGCTTTCTGTGCCCCACCCCACCATCACCACCACACTGAACATAAAGGAGACTGAGGCTCAGAGAACTGACACACCCTGGGCCAAAAGATCATGTGTCATGTGACACAATTAAAATATAGGTTTCCTAGCCGGGCGCGGTGGCGCACGCCTGTAATCCCAGCACTTTGGGAGGCTGAGGCAGGAGGATCGCGAGTTCAAAGCCAGCCTCAGCAATGGCGAGGCACTTAGCAACTCAGTGAGACCCTGTCTCTAATAAAATACAAAAAAGGGCTGGGGATGTGGCCCAGTGGTCGAGTGCCCCTGAGTTCAATCCCCGGTACCACAAAAAAAAATAAATAAATAAATAAAATAAAATATAGGTTTCCTGACTCTAGCTCTAGAATACCTTTAACTGCCCCTATTAGTCATTAAATCCAAGAATCATGGGTAATGGACAAAGTAAGAGCAGCAGTGCAGGGAGCGTCCCTCCCATTCAGGACACAGAGAGAAGACCCAGGTGCTGAGGGAAGTCAAAATAGAAGGGCTCAGGCTAGAGCGATGTGGTTCAGCAATATGGTGTTGAGGACACTAGGAAGTATCCCTCAGACACTGATCAGGAGTTGGGAATGGGGAATTGCCTACCCTGGGAGTAGCAGATGAGATGTACCCCTTCAGGGGCCTTTGCCATGATGGGGACCACAGCCTCTCGGAACCCTTGTACCTGTTCCCACAAAGGCCGCAAACTCTCTCTGCCATCGAAGAGATCGAGCACTGTCACCACAGTCCCAGGGTGTGTCTGTGGGAAAGGGGCAATACAATGACTGGGGATGGACTATGAAGCCCCCACATACCAACCCCTGGCCAGCATACATATTTCTATTGTGTTTGCCAGAACCAGGGATTCCCGTCTCCCAATTATCCCCATGCCAGGATGGCAGGAACTGGCAGGCAGGAAGCGTGGGGAGGGGGCGCGGGGGAGGTGGCTTTCAGCTACCCACTTCCTCCCCAGTCAAGGTAGCCGCCTCCAATGTCCTCCACCGGGTGGCCCTGACAGACCTCATTGATGTATTCCAGCAGGTGGCGGAAGCTGTATGAGCTGTCAAAGAGCCCGTGCACCACGATGACCGGCTTGTAGGAAACGCTGTGGGACGCGGGGACTGCGGGCAGCAGCAGCTGCAGGAATGGCAACAGGAGCAGAACCCACACCGAGGGGAACCTTTGCCCCCAGAGCCCCAGCATGCTCCCGCCTAAGAAGGTGGAATGAGGGCCTGTGAGGAAGATGACAACACCCACTATCCTCGGAACAGATGCCCAGCAATCAAGCCTCCCCCTCCTGCTCCCACACCAGGTCCTTTCGCCTGCTTTTAACTTACTCCAGTTCTGCCCCCAACAAACACACCCCCCACCGCGTTGACGCACCAACGCTCACCAGAAGTCCCGCCCCCAACTCCGCGCTCCGGGACTTGGTCCCTAGGCCCAGGATCTTCTTTATGCATCCCCACCGCCAGGCTCAACCCGGCGTTCCACAGGACCCCTGAACAGCAGCCCAGGCCCCATGAAGAATGCAAACCCCCACCTGGCCTGGTCTGTAGGTCTCACTCAGCCAGATGTTTACTTCTCCCTAGTCTGGAACCCAAGGGGGAGGGAAAGCGTGTGAGGAGAGAGCGCAGGGGGATGACGGGTGGGAGGGGGGAGGGCTGCTCGGGGTCGCGCAAAGCCGTCACGTCCGGGCTTTCCCTGGCAACCGTGCGAGCGTCCCCTGCAACATAGGCAGGGGACCGGAGAGACATTGGAACGTTCCAATGCACTCTAGAAGGTGGGGAGGAAATAGGCGGAGCAACCCATTTAGACCAGTGGGGAGAAGCAGCAGCAAATGTATCCTGGGAATCGAAAGAAGGCCACTCCAGGCCCGGCTGCACCCAGAGAGCCAAGGGTCCGACTTCCCCTGCCTTGATTCGCCCGGTTTCCCAATCCAGGCGTTTGGCTTCGCAGCCGAACACGAAGTTCTTGGTCCCCATGGGGCGGTGTGGGGATGGACTGGGAAAAAGTCGTTCTCCGTATTTTGCCGTACGCTGGGTGAGTGGCCAGATGGCGTGAAGGGCTGATGGCAGCCGATGCGCGCCCCTAGACGCCCGCCCCCACCCGCCCCAGGTCAACGTCTTACAACTCTTCATTCTGAAGTGCATGTAGTTTCCCTTGTCTCCAGAGACGCGGAGAGTCCTCAAGGCCCCTCGAGCTAAGTGCAGCCTGGCCCAGTTTCTCCGGCCCTACTCCATCTACCTCCCTCCCAACGAACGAACCACCCTCAAAGGGCGGAGGGCCCCTAGGGCTGCGCTGACTCACGCCTAGAAGATGATGCCGCCTGGTCGTTGAACTTGAGCGACCCCACAATCCCGCCCTCCGAACTCAGTGGGCGGTTCCCGATCCAGACCCTACTACCCAATCCAGACTTGGAGCTCCAGGCGCCTGCACCTCTCAACCTATCAGTGACCCCAACCCGATGCCCTAATGCCCCGGTTAGGGCCCTTATTTGTTTGAGCGTTTACTTAACAATTAAAGACGTTTGTTTCCCTTGAGAAAGGGTTTCTCAGCGTGTCTGAGCTTCTCCCTCTTCACAAGGTCTTTGCTGGGTCTAAACTCGTTTTCTCCCAATAAAACTAATGTACGCTCAGAAGTGTGTAGAGTGAAGGATGAGGTGAGAGTAAGGTATTCGGGAGTAAGGCATTAGGGGCCCCCGCAAACGCCTGAAAAACCAGAAGGACCAGGTAAGGCTATGATCTAAATCTGGGGCATGGGACTGGGGCGCGGCCCTCCTTATTGATCTCCTCTTGGACATGGACCGGGAGGGACACAGCCCAGAAAACGACTGCCTCAGCCGGAGGCTGGGAAGTACTAATCTTAAAAGGGGGAGAAGGGAACAATGCTTTTCTGGCCGTGTTTCTGCAACAAGCCCAACCGGTGTAAATCTCCATAGACTGCCTTTCGTCATCCCTCCTCCCCACCCACGCACTTCCAAGATGCGAAGAGCAAATAAAAAGAGCAATAATCGCTTTGCCTTAGGTCGACCCTAAAGGTGGAGTTTTCGTCTTGGCGGGTGTGTGTGTGGGGGGGGGGGATTTGTATCTGAACACTAACCTGCCTCAGAACTCTAAGCACACCAACAAGCAAAGGGGGCACAAGCATACATTTCCAAACCGACCTGCCAGAAATGAGCACCCTTTCCTGCTTCCAAATAATTTCAGCTCCTTAACCCTGGAAGAAGATAGCTATGCATCCCCCTAACCACAACTCTCTTCCCCCAGCCAGCAGAGCTATCCTCAAATTATAGACCTGAGCCTCCCACTCTACTGCCAGGATCTCAGGTCCAGACTGTGAACCCTGGGAACTCTTCAGACCATCTCACTTCTGAGCTTTGAACAATTCTCTCTCACACAAGGTTGTCTCTCCTAAAGAGAAACTAGGGCCAAGGATTTGGGAGACGATGCTGGCACCTTGCAGGGAGCTGAGGGAAACTAAGAAGACCTGCCTGGGTGAACCAGATGTAGAGGAAACTGGCACACTGAATCCAATGAGCACTGCTGCTAGCTTCCTCCCACAATATAATCACTACAGCGAGTCTTGGAGGGGGAGACTCTAGAGAGTTCTCTCTCCCTCCTTCCTTCCCTTAGTCCCACCCTCCTTGCCTGGTCTTGCCTCCTGTTTCCATGACAACTCCAAGGGAGCCTAAATTGGGGGCTTGAATGCCAGGGTGAGAGGAGGAGAGAGGTGGTCCAAGAGCAGAGACGAGTTGGGGAACGTCTAAGGCTCTTCCCCCTCCCTTGCCTCGGTCCCTTTAAGCTCCCCCCCCACTCCAGGCTTTCCCTCCGCCCCCCGCCACAGTCTTCATCTCTCCATCTCTGTGCTGCTGCCGCCGGCTGCGCCATCCGGACCCAGACTCCGGTGCCAGCCAGGGGCCACTGACTCCAGGGCAGGGACCCTGTCCCAGCCAGACTGCAAGCATGTCATCGGAAAAGTCAGGTAAAAAAAAAAAAAAAAAAAACACCTTCCCCCCCCCCTCCATCTTCTCCTGATCCACCCCCTCCCTTAACCCCTTTCCTTAGCCTTCCCTAGTGTTTCGGTTCCATTCCCCTTCTCTCCAGCTCTCTACCCCCACCCCCTCGTCTACCTCTCACCCTTTTCTTCCTTTCCTCTTTCCAGTCTCAGCCTCTGCCCCTTGCCAACAACATGGGTAGGAGGACAGGTTGAGAGGTTGAGAGAGGTAAAGAGAAGCTTAATATCAGCAGGTACTGCAGAGATAGCATCACTGAAAGTGACAGATGGACAGTCAGTGGCTCGCTGGCATAGACACATTCGGTTGGGAAATATGGAGACATGATCAAATTGGGGGTTGTCAAGGGAGTCAAATTCAGAAGACTCTTCTTTATGGGCACTAAAAAATGGCCCTGAGGTTGCCAAAGAGGCCAGGGCAGAGTGGAACATGTCATCCCACATGTGTGTATACAACTGATGAAATAAGCACATATGAACACAGTGTTGCATGTTTACACGTGTGCACTCATAGGACTAGCTCAGGTAGGCCTGTCCAAAGGCAGCCATCGCTTAAAAGTAAGATTGTGTTTGTCTGTGGGTGAAAGCTGAGTGCGTGTTGCTTAAAAGGAAGAAGAGGAGGGGAGAGTTGTGACCTCAAAACTAGATGGGGGGGCAGATGGCCTAGATACAACCCCTCTCCTGCCCCCCAAATGAGAGATGGCTTCTTGTCACCCCCCCTCCTTCTCTCCCATTATCTATCTCCATTCCTGACTGTCTCCTTCTGATCTTATTGCTGTCTTCTCTCCCTACTTACCCTCTCCTCGGCTTACTGCCTCCAGGCCTCCCGGATTCAGTTCCACACACTTCTCCACCTCCATACAATGCCCCCCAGCCCCCTGCCGAACCTCCCGCCCCGCCCCCACAGGCAGCCCCCTCCTCGCACCATCACCACCACCACCACTACCACCAATCTGGCACCGCCACCCTCCCCGCGCTTAGGCGCAGGAGGCCTGGCCTCTTCCTCGGCCACAGCTCAACGCGGTCCCTCGTCCTCAGCCACGCTACCCCGCCCCCCCCATCACGCCCCGCCCGGTCCGGCCGCCGGGGCTCCCCCACCCGGCTGCGCTACCTTGCCCCGCATGCCACCCGACCCTTACCTGCAGGAGACTCGCTTCGAGGGCCCACTTCCCCCGCCGCCGCCCGCCGCCGCCGCCCCACCCCCGCCGGCGCCTGCACCGACTGCTCAAGCTCCTGGCTTCGTGGTGCCCACGCACGCGGGGGCGGTGGGCACTTTGCCGCTGGGGGGCTACGTGGCGCCCGGCTACCCGCTGCAGCTGCAGCCCTGTACTGCTTACGTGCCGGTCTACCCGGTGGGCACGGTGAGTGAGGGGGATGACAGGGACTTGGGAGGAGGGGAGCACAGTGGAACAGGACTTGAAATTGGGGACACACCGGGGACTGAGGTAATAGAGAAATAGAGCCAGAAAACCAGGCTCTGTTCTGGGGACAAGTCCCAGAGAGAGACAGAGAGAGAGAGAGAGAGAGAGAGAGAGAGAGAGAGAGAGAGAGAGAGAGAGAGAGAAGAGGCTAAGAAAAGGCTTGGGAATGTGGAGGTGAAGGACCTGGGGATCCTTTGGGGTCAGAGGTCGGGACCTGAGAGGAGGAGGGGAGAGATTAGAGATCAAAAGGAGGTTTGAAAGAAGGAAACCATCTGGAGGGAGGGAAAGAAATGGAACCCGGGAACCAAGGGACACAAGGGAAGCCAGGTAGGAACAGGTCCCAAGTGAGGACAGGACAGCGCCTGTGCTCCGTGGCTAGAGGGAAAATGCGGAGATCTCCAAGAATATGATGCAATGAATGGAGGAGAGGAGCCTAGGCGAAATTTATGGGTGTCCTGCAAGGGCAGTGGTTAATCAGTTTCTTTGAGAAGCAAAGGTTAAGAATTGTGCTATTAAAACCGATTTGCCAGAGGCGGGACGCTGGTGGGCTGTGGGAAGTTCGGAGCAACATCCCTCCCCCAACTTTCCTTTTGCAGCCCTACGCAGGCGGGACCCCAGGGGGAACCGGAGTGACCTCCACTCTCCCCCCGCCGCCCCAGGGCCCAGGGCTGGCCCTGCTGGAGCCGAGGCGCCCGCCACACGACTATATGCCTATTGCAGTGCTGACTACCATCTGCTGCTTCTGGCCTACGGGCATCATCGCCATCTTCAAGGCAGTGCAGGTGTGGGGAGCCGGGGTTAGGCTTACGCTGGGAGTGTTGGGCCTTATGGGGATCATCTTAAAGGAAGGCTGAGGCATGCTAGAGAGCAGCGGCACTCTGACCGCGGTCTTCCACCCCTCCCCCGCAGGTGCGCACGGCCTTGGCCCGCGGAGACATGGTGTCTGCGGAGATTGCTTCACGCGAGGCCCGGAACTTCTCCTTCATCTCCTTGGCGGTGGGCATCGCAGCCATGGTGCTCTGTACTATCCTCACCGTAGTCATCATCATTGCCGCACAGCACCACGAGAACTACTGGGATCCCTAAAAACTCCCTCTGCCCATCCCCACTCCGCGCCCCTCAACCTCCCAGACTCGTTCTGCAGTCATGCTGCGGACCCAATAGGCGCCCTGCACTTCTGCCTCGGGGGCAGCCGGACTTCCAAACATCCTAAAACTCCGCCTTCACGGAACCTCTGGCCTTGTGAGCACGCTCCTAATCCAGTTCCTCAGGAACCCCTACAAAACCCACAACCCCAGGGACGCTGCTTCCCAGGATCCCCGCCACAAGTCGGGCTCCAATACCCTATCCCCTCAAAGTGCAGCGCCCGCAGCCGTGCTCCCTGTGCTCCCCAGCCAGGAGTCTTGTCCCCAAAGTCCCACCTCCTTTAAAAGCTCCACCCCAGCTCTGACAAAACCCCGCCTTCAGGTCGGCAGGCTCCGCCTTCTTTTCCCTTCTCTACGGGGCGAGTCAGTCAGGTGATTGGGTTTGTGGCTTTAGGCCTAGCCCACTGACAAACAGACTCTTCCCCTTTTCCCGGCAAGAGGGCTGCGACCCGGGATAGCCACGCCCCCACGCTCACTCCAGTTTTTGCCAGTACAGTTTGGTTCTCCTCCTCTCGATTTTCTTCGTTTGTTCCCCCAAATTCCAGACCTCTCCTTTAGATTTTTGGAATGAGATTTGGGAGATTTCTGGTTTAGGACGCTTCACCCAGAAGAAAAGTACCCATTCTTTGTAAATACTCCATTCCACCCGTCTTATTCCTGGGCAGCCGGGCTGAAGGGAATCCCAGGATAAGAACCTCCCAATCCTGGGAGGAAACCGGCCCCATTCCTGTTCCTTTCAGCGGTCCCTGACTTGTTCTGATCTGTGTGTGCGTGTGTGTGTGAACTTCTGAAAGACGATATTAAAGAGACTTAATGGATTTATCACCCGCAATTCCAAAGACTCTGGCACCACGAAGATCTTGCCCTTTTGGTTTCCCTTTCCACGTCTCTCCATCTCTTCCAGGGAGAAAAAAGGGGGAAACTAACTAACAAATGCAAGTGGGAGGAGACAAATATGTGGAACAGAGAATAGGTCCTTGGGTATCCACTAGAGAAGATAACGGTGCTATTCTCTTCTTAATGGGTCTCGCTTTGCCCAACGCCCCTTTTCCACTCCTTATTAGGCTGGGTTTAAGGCTTCAGAGAGGGAAGATTTGCAAGGAGACGCAGAGATCTGGCCTCAGAACTCCAAGAACGCAGGAGGAAGGAACGTGGCAGACCATGATGAAGAAGTTGGTTGAGGATAGGATAATAGGGGCAAGGAAGAGATGCTACCTGCCCATATTGTTCCTGTGTGCTGAAGGGTGAAAATTTTGGATTAGAGCCCCACATGAGGTTATAGGGGAAAGGAAGAATGCAGAGAGCTTGGGAGCCCTAGAGAGGAGGTCAATAGCCTCTCAAGTGTCCTGGGGGAGAATTACCTTCTCCTACCCTGAGGTTAACCAGGAGGCCTCTGTGTTAGGATGCAGAGGAGACAGGACTACTACAAGCAATGGATTTAGCGTCTTTCATTGTACATCTGAGGGACAGGTCCTACCCTGAATATGCATCCATGAAACATGCAGACACCATACAGCATGCTGGTGAGACACCTGCCTGGACAGCAGGTGCTGCCCTGACTTCATGGAGCTTACTATCTGTAAGGAAAGCTGAAATCGGAGACATGGAAGGAGGAGGAGGTGGGGCATGGATATCATGAGTTCTCCTTGGGATAGTTCAGGTTTAATGTGTCTTTCTTTTTTGTTTTTTGCTGGTACCGTGAATTGAATCAGGGCCACTGTGAGCTACATCCCAGCTTGTTTTAAATTTTTGAGACAGGATCTAAGTTGCCCAGGCTGGCCTTAAACTTGTGATCCTCCTGCCTCAGCCTCCCAAGTTGCTGGAATTACAGGGTGGGCCATCATGGCTTAATGTGCCTTCCTTACCAAACTTCCTCAAAAAAGAAGTCCAAGTTTTCAGCTTCCATTTGTTCATCCTCTAATCTTCTGTTTTTCTTAAACAGGGGAGTATCGCTATCAGAGATGTGTCTGTGTCATCTTTATTCATACTGTCTTGATTCTTCAAAATATATTTTTACTCCCTGATCTACCAAAACTTCTCTCTCAAATGACATCCAAAGACAAGAGTTTACCTGGACCAAAATCAATGGCATTTTCACAGAATCTTCCTTTTTGTGCCCTCTCATGCCTGTCTCTTTTCTTCTTCTCCTTCTCCTTCTCCTTCTTTTACTGGGGATTGAACCAGAGGTGCTTCACACTGAGCAACATCTCCAGCCTTTCTTATTTTTTATTTTGAGACTTGGTCTCACTGAATTGGTTAGGGTCTCCCTAAGTTGCTGAGGCTGGCCTCAAACTTGTGATCTTCCTGCCTCAGCCTCCTGAGCCACTGGAATTGCAGGTGTGCTCCACTGCACCCAGCTGTCCTTGAATTTAATAATCCTGCCTCAGCCTCCCAAGTAACTGGCATTACAGGCATGTACTACAATGCCCAGGTTCCTTCTTGCTTTTTCTCCTCCCTTACCTAAGTGATGTGTGGATTTTTTCCTTCTCTGGGACTTTTCCTTAAAAGTTCATCCTTTCAACATAGTCATATGTGTTTGTTTTGGTGCTGAGGATTGAACCAAGGGCTTTATGCTAAACACATGCTATTCCCCTGAGCTCCCCACCCCAAAGATTCCAATTCTGGCCATCATCTCTAACCAAATGCTTCTCCAACCTATCCTATACAGACCTTCCTCCAGTGTCTGAGGAACATAGTCACATGGACCCTGCTGCTCATCATCTAAACTCAACATGTTCCAAACCAAGTTGATGAAATGCCACCAAAAACCCTGTCTCCTTTAATAGCATTATCTTGTCAGTCAGTCACCTTTCCTTACCTGAAAACTTGCTGCCTTCACCATTCTCCTGTCTTACCTTTGGTGTGTTGTCAAGCTGAGTAAATTCTACAGCCACAGTATCTTTTAAATCTAACTTTTCCCCAGCGCTTGCCAAAAATATTAACTCATCTAGGATTATCACAACAGCTCCCTACTTCCTACATGTCTCTCTACTTCAAGTCTCTCTCAACTCTGCTGTTAGATATAACTCCAGCCGGGCGCGGTGGCGCACGCCTGTAATCCCAGCACTTTGGGAGGCTGAGACAGGAGGATCGCGAGTTCAAAGCCAGCCTCAGCAATGGCGAGGCACTTAGCAACTTAGTGAGACCCTGTCTCTAAAATAAAATACAAAAAAAAAAGGGCTGGGGATGTGGCCCAGTGGTCAAGTGCCCCTGAGTTCAATCCCTAGTACCACCAAAAAAAAAAAAAAAAAAAAAAGATATAACTCCACTGCTCAACAGTCTTTTGAAAAGCTAACACAGCGGCATATGCCTATAGCCTCAGCTATTCAGGAGGCAGAGGCAGGAGGATGGCTTGAACCTGGGAGTTTGAGACCAGCCTGGGCAACATAGCAAGATCCTGCCTCAAAAAAGTGGGGGAGGGGCTGGGGTTGTAGCTCAGTGGTAGAGTGTTTGCCTAGCATGTGTGAGGCACTGGGTTCAATCCCCAGCACCACATAAACAAAACCAAATAAACAAAATAAAGGTATTGTGTCCATCTACAACTAATTTTTTTTTAAAGTGGGGAAAGGGAGAGAGTGTAATTCAGTAGTAGAATACTTACCTTGTGTGCCCAAGGCCCAGCAGTACAAAATAATAATCATAGTCACAATTAAATGCCCTGCATGATTGTGGGTTATTTATTCAATTATTTAGAAATTTTCAATCTGTCCTTCAATTACTTCCATAACTTAAAATCATCCAACTTTCTCTATTCAACCTCATTTGCAACCAAAATGAATTATTCATCATTCCCACCCCCAAGGTCTTTACCCAGCTGTACTCAAATCTTAGACCTCCTCCTCCAATCTCTATTATAAACCAAATTGCAGCTTGTCATGAGTTTCAGACCACCTCGTGGCTTCTGACCACCTCTAGACTTTTGCTTATGATGTTTTTCCCCCTTCACATCTGCCTCTCTACTTGGGGTCAAAATTTTCCTGCCCTTCAAGACCCAGATCAATCCGCCACCACCGCCCCCAGCACCATCGGTAAAAAGGTCTCAGTCTTCTGGGTTGTATTAAAGCAGTGGGTTTCAGCCCTGCGTGGTGGCGCACGCCTGTAATCCCAGCACTTTGGGAGGCTGAGGCAGGAGGATCGCGAGTTCAAAGCCAGCCTCAGCAATGGCGAGGCACTTAGCAACTCAGTGAGACCCTGTCTCTAAATAAAATACAAAAAAGGGCTGGGGATGTGACCCAGTGGTCGAGTGCCCCTGAGTTCAATCCCCAGTACCACAAAAAAAAAAAAAAAAAAAAAAAAAAAAGCAGTGGGTTTCTTTCTTCTTTTTTTTTTGGGGCGGGGTACCAGGGATTGAACCCAGGGGTGCTTAACCACTGAGCCACATCCCCAGCCCTTTTTATATTTTATTTAGAGACAAGGTCTCACTAAGTTGCTTAGGGTCTCACTAAGTTGCTGAGGCTGGCTTTGAACTCACAATCCTCCTGCTTCAGCCTCCTGAGCTGCTGGGATTACAAGTGTGTGCCACCACTCCTGCCTTAAAGAAGTGGGTTTGTGAACAGAGCCCCAGGAATTCCTTGGAGCAATTCTTAGAGACAGGTTCACATTAGAATCATCTAGAGAGCATTTAAAAATCCCAAAGCTCAGGTCATATACTAAACCAATTAAATCAGAATCTCTGGAGGTGGGACTCAGGGTCTAGCCAAGTTGCTCATGCTGAGGCTGGCCTCCTACTTAAGATCCTCCTCCCTGAGCCTCCCAAGAAGCTGGGATTACAGGTGTGCACCACCATACCTGGTGGCAGATAGTCTTTTAAAGACATCTCCAGATGATTCTAAAGGGCAGCCAGGGTTGGGAATCACGGACTTAAGTCATCTCAGAACTACTTAAGAAGAGGGAAGAGGCCAAAATGTAGTTTGAGTCAAGACAACTTTCTTTAGAGGAAAAGTATCCAGATTTGAAACCCACCCATCCCACCTGTTTTTGGTGGTGTTGGTTTTTGTTTGTTTGGTTTTGGTACTGGGGATTGAACCCAGGGGTGCTTACCCACTGAGCTACATCCCAGCCCTTTTTTATTTTTATTTATTTATTTATTTGGTGCCGGGGATTGAACTCAGGGGTGCTCGACCACTAGGCCACATGCCCAGCCCTTTTTGTATTTTATTAGAGACAGGGTCTCACTGAGTTGCTAAGTGCCTCACCATTGCTGAGACTGGCTTTGAACTCATGATCCTCCTGCCTCAGCCTCCCAAGTGCTGGGATTACAGTCGTGCGCCACAGCACCCGGCTCCTTTTTTATCATTATTAATTTTTATTTTGAAACAGGGCCTCCCTAAATTGCTGAGCCTGGCCTTGAAGTTGAAGTTCTCCTGCCTCAGCCTCCTGAGCCACTTGGATTACAAGCATGCATACCATACCCAACCCCCACCTGTTTTCTTGATGTATAACACCTTACCTTGTGAACTATTCAAAGGCAGGAGCCAAATCTCGTTCATCTCTGGTTTTCAGTTCCTCATTTGATAAAATCTCTTTTACTAATCTTAGAACTCAATTACATTGAAAGTAATTAGGCAGAAGGAGAAATGAGTAAACATGACTTCTCCCAGATCGCTTCACCTCACCTTAACTCCTCCCTGGAGAGGAAATAAAATACTGCATTCCTATTTGATTCTACTCCCACCTAACCTCAACTCTCTCTGCACATGGTGTCCTTTGCTCTTAGACCCCTGTTGACAGATTCCATCCTCCAGGAGAGAGTCTGCCCAACTTTAACATCTACTTGGGTGCTCTGATTCCCCCATGACTAGTTTCAGGGTCAGCATTCCCACTCACTCATTGAGAATTTGGCACATATAGGGTGTGGGTCCTGTAATCCGGTAATGTTAAAGTGTTCTGCATACGCACAGCTGCTGAATTTGGCAAGTCAGATCTGATAGACAAGAAAAACACTCACTTTATATGAGATAGCATTTGTTTTAGCAATAATATGAAAGCAAAAGCAAACATGAGAGAGAAAGAGAAGAAAATAGATCACCAAATCAGGGGGAACACCAACACCTGAGGTCATGTAGTTGGGGAGTCCCAGAGCAACTTTTCAGGGTCCCAACTGAGAACTTCCTGGGCAGAGCATCCTCTCCACTGGTGAGACTCCAAACTCGTATTCCCAGTGGGGTTCTTTAAATACAAGTTAGAACAAAGAAACCTCGATTCTAACAACCTACATGAGCTAGTGATCTCCTCAAGGACACTTCAACCCCCAAGGACTAGCCGGATCCCTGAAGGGAGGGAGTGTTAGCCTTGAAATAAGTGAACATCTCTGAGTTCTTGTAAGTAAGCCAATCCCACCGATAAGTCAGTATTCTATAGATGTTCCATCAAAGATGTGCAAAGTCACAGCAGGCACATTGACAGGGAAGATCTTTAATATTTTCCTTAGCCTTTTAAACCCGGCTACTCAGGAGGCTGAGGCAAGAGGATCTCAAGTTTGAGGAGAGCCTGGGAAACTTTAGGAGGTCCTGTCTCAAGATAAATAAAAAGGGCTGAGGTTGTAGTTCAGTGGTAGAGTGCTTGTGTCGGATGCATGAGACCCTGTGTTCAATTGTTACGGAAAATGCAGGAAATCATGGCACTGGAAAGAGACAAGCAGTGCTTGGAGATGGAGAAGAGCAAGGTTTATTCTGCACCAGCACAGGCTCAACGGAGTCTTTTACAAAGGCTTAGCACAGGCTTTTAGTTCTTAGTTCTTTTTTTTTTTTTTTTTTTTTTTGTACCAGGGATTGAATTCAGGGGCACTTAACCCCTGAACTACACCCCCAGCTCTTTTTAATATTTTATATAGAGACAGGGTCTCACTAAGTTGCTTAGGGCCTCGATAAATTGCTGAGGCTAGCTTTGAATTCACGATCCTCCTTCCTCAGCCTCCCAAGCCGCTGGGATTATAGGCATGTGCCACCATACTCGGTTGTTCTCAGTATTTTTTTTTTTTCTCAGTATCTTTTATACAGTACAGACTTTCCGGTCTCAAGACTATCTCACACAAGTAGCCTTGGTCCCTTTTTCCCTCTTTCCAGGCAGCTCTGGTTCCTGCCACAGCTGCTGAGCAAGCATGATTACAGAAGCAGAGACTAGCAGGTTGCAGTTATTAACAGAGATAAAAAGAAAAGAAACATCTTAGGAAGGAGTTGCTGCTTCACAATCCCTAGTACTACAAAAAGAAAAGAAAAAAATATTGGCACCTGGCTCACTATCTTCTAACTCCACACTTTTTGTGTGTGTGTGTGTGTGTGTGTGTGTGATGCTGGGGATTGAACCTAGGGTCACACTCATAACCAAACAAATACTCTACCACAGAGCTACATCCGGGTCTCTCATTTCTTTTCTTTTTTCTTTCTTTCTTTTTCTTTGGGGCGGGGGTCGGGTGCCAGGCAGGGGATACGGGGGATTGAACTCAGTAGCACTCAGCCACTGAGCCACATGGTCAGCCCTCATTTCATTATTATTATTTTTTTTTATTTGCTTTTAGTTGTACACAATGCGTTTTATTCAATGCGTGTTATTTGTACGTGGTGCTGAGGATCGAACCTGGGTCGCCCACGTGCTAGGCGAGCGCTCTACCGCTGAGCCACAATCCCAGCCCATCATTTCATTATTTTTAATGTCTTCAATATCCATGTAGATCATTCAGTTCTCTGGTCAATTTCTGACCTTCCCTGCCTCTGACAAGCTGATTCTCCCTGCTCTCCACCATTCCCTTGTGTCATACCTTCAACTTGGTTGCCACCAATAACTGCCACCTTTCCAAAAATTTCATCCACAATTTTTTTATGCCAACCCCCAGTATTATACTCCAAAAATTCTCAACCCTATCTGGACTTCCCATGCATTGACTCACTCTACAAATTATTTTTGTGTGGGGAAGGGGATTGAACCAAGAGGAGCTCTACTACTGAGCTACATTCCCTACATCCTCAGCCTCCCTTTTGTAAATTAGTTCATTATAGTTGTTGTAAGCAAAAATAACCAAAACAGTTTCAGCACCATAATGAAAGCACAAATAACTAGGATGGGAGCAGACTTCAGGGATCAGCTATGCCTTTTAATCAGCAGCAGAGTCAATCAGTCAGGCATTGGAGTTTCTTAGAAAATGGCCTGAGGTTACAGAAGTATGGGTTTATATAGGTTACACTGGGAGGTGACTTAGCCTTTGAAGACTTTAACAGGACATGGGCAAAGGGTTGCAAACATTTGGAATTTGTTTTTACTGGGTACTGTTTTTACTATGTTTTTGGTTTTGGGGTTTTTAAAATATTTTTAGTTGTAGATGGACACTTTATTTTATTTATTTATTTTTATGTGGTGCTGAGGATCAAACACAGCGCTTCACATATGCTAGACAAGCGCTCTACCACTGAGCTACAGCCCCAACCCCATTAGGCAGTGTTTTTACAGGGCAGGGATGGAGGGTTTAGAGCTCAGTGTTCAATGCTTATCTTGTCCTCCAGGAGTCAATGCATTGTCACAGGGACAGGATTAATGTGTAGTTTCACTGTCATTGGGAGAGAATTTACTTGGGAAAGGATCAATACTTGTCCTCTTCCCAGGGACTGCTATTTTCGGAATGATGGTTATCTCCTTACCTGGGTTTGTTTTGTCACTGGGAAAGAATTTTGGGGGGAAGAATCAATGTTTTGGCTACCCCCTACCTCTTCCTGGGTCATACATTGTCTTGGGGGGCTGTCATTTCGGGTGGTCATTTCCCTATCCTTCAGTTATACATAACATTGAGGTTAATTTTGACATAATTATATAAGCATGGAATATAATTTTCTCCAATTCCATTCATAGTACTTCCTCTTTCCCTCTCCTCCTCCTTCCCCGTTTCCTTTCCTCTATTCTGTTGATCTTTCTTCTATTTACTTGTAGTTTTAAAAGTGCATCTTGTAGTTTTAAAATATGTAGTTTTAAAAGTGCATCTTGGACATACATAAAGGCGAAATAAAATCTACTGTGGTACATTCATATATATATATACAGGAAAATTAGGTCAGATTCATTCCACCCTTCCTCTCCTTCCCCGTCCCTCCTCCCTCTCCCTAAGTCCTTTTCTTCTCCTCAACTGATCCCTCTTCTATTTTCATGGGATCCCCTCCACTTTTCTATTTTCCCTTATTTTGGTCTAGCTTCTGCATAGGACAGAAAACTTTCAACCCCTGACACTCTGAGTCTGGCTTATTTCATTTAGCCTGACATTGTCCAGTTCCATTTACCAACAAATGCCATAATTTCATTCTTCTTTATGGCTGAGTAAAACTCCTTCATGTATATGTGCATTTTTTTAAATTCATTTGTCTGTTGACAGGCACCTAGCTTGGCTACTATGAATTGTGCTGCTATAAACTTTGATGTGGCTTCATCCATATAGTATGCTCATTTTAGATCTTTTAGATATATATCAAAGGGTGAGGTAGCTGGGTCATATGGTGGTTCCATTCCTAATTGTTTTGAAGAATCTCCATACTGCTTTCCAGAGTGGTTGTACTAATTTGCAGTCTCACCAACAATGTATAAGTGTACCTTTTGTTCCCCCATATCTCAGCCAATATTTATTTGTATTCTTGATAATTGCCATTCTGACTGGAGTGAGATGAAATCTCAATGTAGTTTTATTTGCATTTTCCCAATTGCTACAGATATTGAGCGCTTTTTCATATATTTTTTGGCCATTTGTATTTCTTTTTTTCTTTTTTCTTTTCTTTTTTTTTTTTTTTTTTTTTTTTTCTTTTCTGGTACTGGGGATTGAACTCAGGGCACTTGACCACTGGGCCGCATCCCCAGCCTTTTTTTTTTTTTTTTGTATTTTATTAGAGACAGGGTCTCACTGAGTTGCTAAATGCCTCACCATTGCTGAGGCTGGCTTTGAACCCGCGATCCTCCTGCCTCAGCTTCTCAAGAGCTGGGATTACAGGCGTGCGCCACCGCGCCCGGCTTTATTTCTTCTTTTGAGAAGTGTCTCTTTAGTTCTTTTGCCCATTTATTAATTAGGTTATTTATTTCTTTGGTGTTAAGGTTTCTGAGTTCTTTATATATTCAGGATATTAATCCCCTATCTGAGGAGCAGGTAGTAAAGATCTTCCCCCCATTCTGTAGACTCTCTCTTCATGCTCGTTTCCTTTGCTAAACAGACACTTTTTAATTTGATGCCATCCCACTTATTGATTTAGGGGTTTATTCCTTGAGTTTTAGGACTCTTGTAAAGGAAGTTGATGCCTGTTCCAATCTGTTGGAGTGTTGGGCCTACATTTTCTTCTAGCAGTTGCAGAGTTTCTAGTCTAATTCCCAGGAATTTGATGCCCCTTGATTTGACTTTTGTGCAGGGTAAGAAAGAGAGGGATCCAGTTTCATTCTTCTACATATGGATGCCCAGTTATCGTAGTACCATAAGACTATCTTTTCTCCAATGTTTGTTTTTGGCACCTTTGTTGAATATCAGATGACTGTGGCTTCATCTCTGTGTCTTCTATTCTATTCCATTGGTCTTTATGTCTGTTTTGGTGCCAATACCGTGCTGTTTTTGTTACTATAGTTCTGTAGGATAAATTAGAGGTCTGATATTGTGACGCCTCTGGCATTGCACTTTTTGCTCAGATTCGTTTGGGCTATATTGGATCTCTTATTATTTCAAATGAATATTAGAACTGTTTTTTTTTTCCTAGTTCTGTGAAGAATGGCATTGGTATTTTAATGGGGATTACATCGAATCTGTATACTGCTCTTGGTAGTTTGACCATTTAAAAGATTTTTGTTGTTTTTTTATTTTATTTTTAGGTGGAGCTGAGGATCGATGCCAGTGCCTCATGCATGCTAGGCAAGAACTCTACCACTGAGCCACAACCCCAGCCCGAGTTTGGCCATTTTGACAATATTAATTCTTCCTATCCAAGAACATGGAAGATTTTCCATCTTCTAAGGTCTTGTTCAATTTCTTTCTAAAATTTTCATTGTAGAGATCTTTCAATTCCTTGGTTAGATTATTCTTAAGAATTTTTTTTAGGTCATTGTGAATGGGATAGTTTTCTTGAATTCTTTCACGGAAGATTCATTATTGGAGTATAGGAAAGCAATTATTTATGCATGTTAGTCTTGCATCTTGCCACTTTGCTAAATTTGTGTATCAACTCTAGAAAGGCTTCTGGTGGAGGTTTTTGGGTCTTCTAAATATAGAATCATTCCCCAGCAGAGATAATTTGACTTCTCCTTTTCCTCTTTGTATCCCTTTAATTTCCTTCTCTTGCCTGATTGCCCTAGCTAGACTTTTAAAATTATGTTTTAAAAAATATTTTCAAATGGGAGTGTTGAGAGTGGCTAGCCTTGTCTTGTTCCTGTTTTTAGAGGAAATGCTTTCAGTTTTTCTCTATTCAGTATGACGTTGGCCTCGGGTTTGTCATACATAGCCTTTACAATGAGAAGTAAATTCCTTCTATTTCAAGTTTCTCTAGTGTTTTAAACACGAATGGATGCTGTACTTTGTCAAATGCATTTTCTGCATCTATTTAGCTAATCATATGATTCTTGTCCTTAATTCTATTTATGTGGTGAATTACATTTATTGATTTGCATATGTTGAATCAACCTTGCATCCCTGGGATGAGATCCACTTGATCATGGTGCACTATCTTCTTAACATGTTTTTGAATACAGCTTGACAATATTTTATTAAGAATTTTTGCTTCTGTGTTCATCAGAGATATTAGTCTGAAGTTTTCTTTCCTTGATGTGTCTTTTCTGGTTTTGGTATCAGAGTGATAGTGGCTTCATAAAATGAATGTGGCGGTGTTACCTCCTTTTCTGTTCCAAGGAATAATTTAAAAAAAAATTTTTTTTAGTTGTAGATGGACACAATACATTTATTCATTCATTTATTTATTTTAAATATTTATTTATTTGCTTTAGTTGTGCACAATGCATTTATTTGTACATGGTGCTGAGGATTGAACCCAGGCCGCAAATATGCTAGGCGAGCACTCTACCGCTGAGCCACAACCCCAGCCCTATTTATTTTTAATATTTATTTATTTGTTTTAGTTGTACACGATACCTTTATTTTTACGTGGTGCCGCGCATGTGCTAGGCGAGCACTCTACCACTGAGCCACAACCCCAGACCCAATTTATTTATTTATTTTTATGTGGGTTGAGGATCGAACCCAGTGCCTCACACGTGCTAGGCAAGCACTCTACTACTGAGCCACAACCCCAGTTCCATGGAATAATTTTTGAGACAGAGTCTCACTAAGTTGCTAAGGCTGGCCTCAAACTTGCAATCTTCCTGCCTCAGCCTCCCAAGTCACTGGAATTACGGGTATGCACCACTGCACCCAGCTACCTATCACATTTTTGGGGTTTTTTTGCCCACAACTTTTTATTGGTGTTTTATTGATTTCCTCAATTTTTAAATTTCCTCATTATTCAGTTTACCCTCTGAGGTTCAACACTATGGTAATTTCTCAACCTCATCTTGTACACTTGGCCCCTTCTCCTGTGAAACATTTGTCCCTGGTTAAATCACACTCTGAGGGCTTCACACTGAATTCAACAGCTGAATTTAGCTGGGGAAAAACACACAGTCATACTGGAAGGTCCCACTTCCTATGGGCCCTCAGTGTGACCTGTTATCTCACATTTCTCTAGTCAATTCACCTTCCCCAGTCTGAGACCACAATTTCACAAGATGATAACCTTTCTTCCTATTTCAGTGAAAAAACAGAAACTTTCAGAAAACAAATTCCTCATGGTCTCACCCCAAATCCACTAGCCTGCCTGCATTTCTACTGCAGAGAGACTAACCTACTCCTGGATCCCACCTCATCTGAGTCCCAAGATTCTGTTCCTTTTCACCTGTTTAGAAACAGGACTCCTGAAATTATCCCATATCTCTTCTGAATAATCAGTACTCCCCACTTTGTTGAAACATTTCCATTGTGGCACAAATATTCTATAATAAAATCTTCTTCCTTATAAAGAAAAAAATCATCTTTTATTACTTGCCTATAAAGTACAATATTCATAATAGTGCTTACCTCTTATCCATTTGTAGGCAGGAAATTCTGATTAGAATGAGACATACAAGGGGTTTCAGCAATACTGGGAACATTTTACTCCTTTTTTTTAAAAAACAATACTGGGAATTGAACCCAAGACCTGGCACATGCTAATCAAGTGCTCTACCACTGAATTACATCCCCAGTCCTTTCTTAAAATTTTTTATTTTGAGACAGAGTCTTTCTCACTAAATTACCCAAGCTGGCCTCAAATTTGAGATCCTCCTGCCTCAGCCTCCTGAGTAACAGATATGGATAATTGAGCCAGTTAAATTTTGACTTCTTAAGTTTTCATCATATTTAACTATTCTTTGTTGTATATATGCACATATCCATATGTATTATAACTTTGTATGAAATAGCTTACATTATTTATTTGTAGTGGTACTTAGGATAGAACTGGCACCTTGTGCATGTTTGGCTAGTGTTCTACCACTAAGCTACACCCTCATCTATACATTTAGTTCTTTATTATTTTTGCAGTACTGGGGATAGAATTCAGGGTATTGAACATGTTCAGCACATGCTTTAACAATGAGCTATTCCCTCAGCCCCTCATCTCAATTAGAGTCTCAATCAGTTGGGAACTATTGACACTTTGGGCCAGATAATTCTTCATATCTTTTTCTTTTTCTCAGTGCTGGGGATCAAACCCAGGGCCTTGCTCATGCTAAGCAAGTGCTCTACTGCTGAGCTATATCTCCAGGTGGGCCAAGTGCTCTATCATTGAGCCACAACCCTCGCCTCTAGATCACTCTTTGTTGTGGAAGACGGACATGTACTTTGTCTTGCCAAATATCTCCTGGGACATCTTGAGCAGCAGTTTTCAAGAGTGATCTTGCCACCCCCAGAGACATTTGGCAATGTCTAGAGACACTTTGGTTCATCTCAACTGATGAAGTGCCCCTAGCAGCTAATGAGTAGATATCAGGCATAATGCTAAACATCCTACAATGTGCAGGACACAAAAAAGAATTATGTGTCCCAATTTTTTTTTTTTGTACTGGGAATTGAACTCAGGGGCACTCGACCACTGGGCCACATCCCCAGCCCTTTTTTCTTTTTGTATTTTATTTAGAGACAGGGTCTCACTGAGTTGCTAAGTGCCTCGCAATTACTGAGGCTAGCTTTGAACTCGTGATCCTCCTGCCTCAGCCTCCCAAGTGCTGGGATTACAGGTGTTCGCTACTAGGCCCGGCTGTCCTAAAATTTAAATTAATGCTGAGATTGAGAAATCTTAGTCTCAGCTCATTAGCAGCATTGACACAGTTGATCACTCCTTGAAATACTTGCTTCAATTCACTCTTTTTTTCTTTCTTTTTGTTGTATTTTATTTTTCCACTACTGGGGATTAAACTCAAGAATGCTTTTACCATTTAGTTATATCTCCAGGCCTTTTAATTTTTTTTTTTTTTTGAGACAAGATCTTGCTAAGTGATCCTCAAGAGTCTGGGATTACAGGCATGCACCACTATGCCTGGTTCAAATACTTTCTTGGGTTGGTATTGTAGTTCAGTGGTAGGGTGCTTGCCTAGCACATGTGAGGCCCTGGGTTTGATTCTCAGCACCACAAAAAGATAAATAAATAAAATAAAGGTATTCTGTCCATCTACAACTATAAATTTTAAAAATACTCTTTCTGGATCCAAATAAAGAAAGTGTTCCTGGGCTGGGACTGTAACTCAGTGGTAACATATCTATTTAGCAAGCCTTGGATTTGATTCCTGGTAAAGAAAGAAGAAAAAGAAGGTGGAGGAGGAGGAGAAGGAGAGAAGGAATGGAGGGAGGGAGAGAGGGAAGAGCACCCTAGTTCCCTATTTGCTGTTCCTTATCAGTTTCATTGATCAAAGCTCCTTTTCATTTTTTAGACCCCTAAATATTAGAGGGCCTCAGGAGTCTACACATGGCCCTCTCCTTAACTTTAAACCAAGCTCCTATGCAACCATTGTCCCTTGACTGGATTCTTTGCTTCCATTCTTGACTGATATAATCCATCTCTTATGCAGAAATCAGAGTGATTTTTTTTTTTTTTTTGTACAGGGATTGAACCCAGGGGCACTCAACCACTGAGCTACATCCCCAATCCTTTTTTGTATTTTATTGCTTAGGGCCTCAGTAAGTTTCTGAGGCTGACTTTGAACTCTTGATCCTCCTGTCTCAGCCTCTTGAGCTGCTGGGATTACAGGCATGAGCCATCGCACCTGGCTATCAGAGTGATTTTTTTTAATTACCAGATATCATTAACCTGCTCAAAATCCTCTGGTGACTCCTGTTCACACACAACTATTGAGGTTCAGGACACAATATCCCAAATTATGCTACCTTGTCTTTCTGAATAATTTGAACTGAAGGAAAAGAAACTCAGAAGCAAGACATTTTAGCTTTGTGCCTGCCCTTTTTTCTCCTCCTTTTTCTCCTTCAAGGCCAGCCATAGAAACTAGAAACCTGCACTCCCAAAACTAACTATAAAACCCAGAGATGGCCTGGGGTTGTGGCTTAGCGGTAGAGCGCTCGCCTGGCACGTGCGTGGCCCAGGTTTGATCTTCAAGCACCACATAAGAATAAATGCATTGTGTACAACTAAAGCAAATAAATAAATATTTTAAAAAACCAGAGATATTACATTATCCTCTACTGTCTTTTTGTATAAGAGCTGCCCATAAAGAAATGCTCTGGTGTTCACTTTGGCAGACATATACTAAGATCAGCATAACCCCTGCTCAAGGATGATACACACATTCATGAAGCATTCCATACCTTAAAAAAAAAGGAAGGAAAGAAAGAAATGCTCTGACTTGACATCATAAGACCCTTGTTCCAAAAAGAGGTCTCGCCCCATATCCAGGAGGAACAAATGCCATTCAGGTCAAGGAGAATCTGAACATGTAGACCTTGATAAGTGTCTCCCTTCTGTTTCCATTAGGTCATACCCTTTTTGTCCAATTACATTTCTACATCATTTTTCATTCTTCATCAGATCCAAGCAGAAAAAGACAGTTTTCCTTAGTCTTTGGATTGTGGTTTCTGAAGATTCCTGTGTCTTGCAAAACTTTGATTAAATAAATCTGATAACTTTTTCTCTTATTTACCTGTCTTTTGTTATAAGCTATTGACCATGACCCTTATGATGGCTGATGAAAGGAAATACACCTTTATGTCCCTATAAAACAAAATACTGGGCTGGGGTTGTGGCTCAGCAGTAGAGCACTCGCCTAGCACTTGTGTGGCCAGGGTTCCATCCTTAGCACCACGTAAAAATAAAGGCATTGTGTACAACTAAAAAACAAATAAATAAACATTTTTAAAAATACTAAGTCCACACCATGGCCTATGAAGCCTACCTGGCCTTGTTCTTCCCCACTTCTCTGACTTCATCCCCTCTTTTCCACCCACTCTGACCTCCTTTCTGTTCTTCCAGTTGTAATGATTTAACATAAAGCTCCAATTCCTTCCTGCCTTATGGCCTTTTCACTTCCTTTTTCACTCCCCAGACATTCTTCCTCCAGATACCTGCATGGCTACTCCCTTACATCAGTTATGTCATTGCATAAATATCACCTCCATAAGGAGGCATACCCTCATCACTGGATTAAAAATAGCACCACACACACCTGGATTTTCCACCTATTCCCTTAACCGATCAGGGCTTCTATTTCATTGCCTTCTTCCCAGCCCCTAGCACAATGCTTGGAACAAAGGAAAATTTGAATAAAGATTTGTTGAATCAAGGACTGGGGGTATAGCTCACTGGTAGAGCACTTGCCTAGCATGCCTAAGGTCCTGAGTTTGATCACCACTAAAGAAAAAAATAATTTGTTGAATAACTTACTGAATAAGTAACTCATAGAGCTGTGTGAGGAGAAAATGGGATAATATATGTGAAACACTTAGCACAATGCCTAGTATTGCAGTCATAGTGCATGGTCAGTGTTTACCAAAGAACAGTTCGTATTAAACACTTCATTGCAAAATTTTAAAAAGTCTGCCTTTCACTTGCAAACTCTGCCTACAAGGGAAGCACACACAAACTGCTTTGGGAGAAAGAAGGAAAAATTTTGACACAAATTCCAGCAGAACTACAAACCACAGAAACCAAAACTAAACAGAAGGGAAAATTTATTTAACCTTTGGAAAGCTAGAATTTTTGTCTCTTGTGCTGATGATAAATGGCAGAGTGTTAGTGCAGCATATGGTTCCATATGGTGAATGTGGAATGCAGAGGGATGTGAGAGTATAAAAACTTCAGTCAGCTCCTTTCTTGGTGACAGGGCAGCACAAATGGGTATTGGAATAGCCTGGGAAAGTTGAGATTGACAAGGTGAATATGAATAATGCTGGGAGTAAATTGGTTTCCCTTTACTTATCTCTTTTGCCTTGTGTTGCTTCTGCACCTACAATAAATCTCTTTGGTCTCCACAGGTCAAAACCATGAACATCTGTCAAGGCTCAACTTTCTGAACCCCTCCATGAAGACTTTTCAGATGAGTTCATCCCTGATTAGAATAACTTCCTTGCCACTTAAAAAATTTTCCCCTTGCATCTGTAGCATTTAGTAATATAACTCTTTACATTTATTAGATGACTAGTGGGAATCCACCACATCTGTTTTCATATTTAATTGACGAGTTCTGAGTACTTGGTTAAGAATTTTTTGTTTGTGTGCTGGAGATTGAACCCAGAGCCGCCTACATGCAGGCAAGTCATCCACCACTGAACTACACCCCCCAGTCCTATATAGTATCTTTTTTTTTTTTTTTTTTTTGAGATGAGATCCCACTGTGTTGCCCAGGGTGGCCCCAAACTCCTGGAATCAAGAGATCCTTCTGCCTCAACCTCCCCAGTAACAGGGGCTACAGGTGCACACCACTGCACCCCCTCTACACTCTTAGATATTTATCGAAGGGAAAGAGAGGGCAGATATATCATTCGTTCCTCATTCCATAGTCCAAGCCTCTCTCCTAAGTAAGTATTTTTTCACTTATGTCTTTTTATGTCTTCTTCAGATCCCATGTTCTATAGCCAGGCCTGGGGGTGTAACTCTCCTGGCTTATTTCTCTCTTTTGTCATGGTTCCTTGGTGACTACCCCCAGACAATATAATGAGGCTCAGCCAGGAGAGAGCAAACACTGTGAGTCAGTCAACATTCAGGCAGTATCTATGCTTTAGGGGAGATCCTATACTTTTCCCTATTTCTGTATCTTTACATGTTGAGGCCTGGGAGAATCTATGGGTCCATGGATGTCTTCACTGGGACCTCTGAGTCCTTTTCCAAAAATGTAAAATTCAGCGTTTTCATCTTTGTATGTTTATATGATGGTAGAGATGGAATTCAGGGCCTTGTGCATGTTAGGCAAGTGCTCTACCACTGAGCTACACTTCTAGCTCCTTTTTAAATTTTATTTTGAGATGAGCTCTTACTACGTTACACAGTCTGGTCTTGAACTTGAGGTCCTCCTGTTTTAGCCTCATGAGTAGTGGGATTGCAGGTGTTTGCAGCAGTGCCTGGCTTGTGCTTTCATCTAGAAAGGCCGTCTTTTTTTTATTTTTGGTACCTTGGATTGAACTCAGGGGCACTCGACCACTGGGCCACATACCCAGCCCTTTTTTTGTATTTTATTAGAGATAGGGTCTCACTGAGTTGCTAAGTGCCTCGCCATTACTGAGGCTGGCTTTGAACTTAAGATCCTCCTGCCTCAGCCTCCCAAGTGCTGGGATTATAGGCATGCACCACTGCACCCAGCATAGAAAGGCCATCTTTTAATGTGTGTTTTTTTTTTTTTCATTTTTTGGGGGGTTATCTTTTAAAAATAAAAATGTTTTTATTCATGATTTAAATTATTTTTATTTTTTAGGGCATAAAACAATAAAAATATGGAACACTTTATGAATTTGTATGTCATCCTTGCACAGGGGCCATGCTAATCTTCTCTGTATCGTTTCCATTTTAGTATATGTACTACAAAAGTGAGCACTTGAATTATTTTTAAAGAGGTTTGTGCCTATGTTTACATTTGCACTTATAATCACAATAGCAACAAAGGATCCCTTAAAAAACAAAATAGACTATTTAATTCAGTGTTTCTCAATATACAGCCTATGGGTCTATTCTCTGAGGTTCAGCTCCAACTCATTCTTACAATGTCGGTAAGAATATCTCAGTCTCAAGGAAGTTTCCCTCATCCCTCATCATTCACTCCCATAGCATCTCACTGTAATTACTGAGTTTCTTTGGCCTGACTATAAGTTTCATGAGGGCAATAACTAGGACTGTCTTGTTCATCTATGTATCCCCAGTTTATAGCATGTTGCTTGGCATATAGCAGGTGATCAACAAATACTTATTGAATGGATGGAGAAGATAACACACACACACACACACACACACACAGAGTCACAACCCTGTGAAATCTGAAATGTACAGACAAAGCATGCTAATCTTCTCTGTATCATTCCCATTTTAGTATGTGCTGCAAAAGTAAGCACTTGAAATATTTTCAAAGAGGTTTGTGCCTATGTTTACATTTGCACTTATAATCACAATAGCAACAAAGGATCACCTAAAAAACAAAGAGAACATTTTAAAGCACAGATTTGTAGCAGGGAGCGGTTTCTTTTGAGAGAAACTATCTTTATCTAGAGATTAGGGTGTGATTTTTTTTTTTTTTTTTTTGGTACTGGGGATCAAACCCAGGGGTACCTAACCACTGAGCAACAACCCCAGCACTTTTTTATTCTTTATTTTGAGACAAGGTCTCACAAAGTAGCTTAGGGCCTTGCTAAACTGCTGAGGCTGGCCTCGAACTTGTGAGCCTCCTGCCTGAGTCTCCAGACTGGCTGGGATTACAAGCATGCCCCCCCACACCTGGTAGGGTGTGATTCCTTTGTGACTCAACTTTAGACTGCTTTGAAATCCCTGAAGTGGAAAGAGGAAGATGGAGGAAGAAGAGATGGACTAATTTTCAATAGGATCCCAGGGATTCCGGAATCAAAGTAGTTAGCCATGGGGGTGGAAGCAGTGTTGACTAAGATTACTCTGGCTCAGAACCCAGAAATACAAATTAAGGGAAAAAATGTCTAGGTTGATGACCTGAGGCTCAACACAAAACAGGAGAGGGTCATTTTAACCCAACTCTGTAGCTAATGATAAAACCAATGTGCAGTGCACACATACACCATCCTTGCATGGTCCTTATAATCTAAGGCACAATGAGACAAACTGAAGAGGGAGTCAAAGTGAGGTACTGAGAAGGATTCCTTCCCCTGAAGAGTTGTGGTGGCTCAGCCTGTGCAGGTAGATGGCCAGGCAAGCCTGAATCACAAAAGAAAAGAAACTTACACCTACTTAGAGGAGGAGGATCAGTTTCCCACTGCTACACTCAATGAATGGAGCAAGTTATACCAGTTATGCATGCAAAATGTAGAACAAGCTGAAGGGGCACAGAGCAAGGGGTGAAGAGAATGGGATGAAGTTATGCTAGAATCATTCAAAGAGTGGTTGAACCAGCAGGAGCATCATTTAGGCGCTTGTTGAAATGGAGAATCACAATCCTCGTCTCAAACTTCCTAAATCAGAATCTGCAATTTAACAGCTTCTTCAGTTGACGTGTATGCATCTTAAAGTTCGAAAAGCACGGATTTCTTGATTAAATGGAACTTGAAAGGCAACGATGAATAAAATTTAAAAGGTAAGGAAAAGCCTCAGGTGGTCCCCTTAAGGGAACAATGCCGGTGGGAGGAAAAGAGGCCAGAGGGTTTATCTTGAATGTAATGGGCAAAGGACCGGGTAGGAGTTGACCTCTGCTGGGATCCCCAAATTTAGGAACAATAGCACAGAAAGGCCTGAGATTGTTGGATAAAAGGACTGCTGCCACTCTCCACCACCATTCTCTATTCTATCCTCAATTGTCCTGGTTTCCCACTCCAGGATTTCTTCCCACTTTGAGTAAACAGACCAGCTGGACCTCGGCGGGTTCGGTTCAATTTCCTCTAGTTCTGTTGCTTGGGCCTACTTCAGTTGCTAAGGCCCGGAGCTTCACGGTTGCGAAGGAAATGATGTCATGCCCAGTAGGCGGGCCAAACAGATTCCTCCCCGCTCCCTATTGGCTGCTAGAAATTTGGGTACGCAAGTCTCGCGGGCTCCCGCGTTAGTTGTCAGTATCAGCTGCTCCTAGCTTCTAGGCATTCTGCGTCCAGCACTAGACTCCGAGGACTATGTTCAATAAGCCCTTAGCTTCGGAAGGAGAGAGACTCGAATAATCCGGCTCTTGCCACCATGCTAAGCGTTTTGGATGGTCAGGTAGTTTTTGACCCCATCGGGTGTCCGTAGTTGGGGCAGCTACTCGAACCGTAGGGAATTGTGGAATTTATAGTTCTAAATCTGGTCTGGGTGGAACCGAAGTTCGAGGAAGACAAGAGATTTTGGGAGCGGGGGAATAAAAGCGGAGGAGGGGAGACTTTCAGACTAGGGGCCTTGGTCTCAGAAGGATGAGAAAGAACGAATAAGAATCTAAATTAGGACTCCAGCAATTAGCATTGCTATGATTTTCTTTTCAGTTGCTGACCTGAACCTGATCTATTCCTTTCAAATCAAAACTGTTCATCCATGGTGGAAGGGACCAGGCAGCCAAATGGAGACACCATCAGTAAATCCAACGGGAGAGAAGGACACCTCTCAAGTGCAGCAACAATGGGAAAAGAACTCTCAGGAAAACCTTGATTCAACTAATGTGTTTAGGCAGCAGATCCAAGACCTTCCTACTGAAACCCTTGATCTGGGAATGAGTCCAGATCCAGCCAGCCAAGTTATAGAGAATCCTCAAGGGACTGCAAAACTTGAAGGAGACTCTGAGAAATCTCATGAATCAACTCATGAGATGCCAGAGTTCCTTCAAGCTTCTGATCTCTGGTACTGTCCTGATGGGAGCTTTATCAAGAAGATCATAATCCGTGGCCATGGCTTGGACAAACCCAAGCTAGGCTCCCGCTGCCGGGTACTGGCTTTGGGGTTCCCTTTAGGGTCAGGGTTGCCAGAAAGCTGGACAGAGCTAACTGTGGGTGTTGGGCCTTGGAGGGAGGAAACTTGGGGAGAACTCATAGAGAAATGCTTAGAGTCCATGTGTCAAGGTGAGGAGGCAGAACTTCAGCTCCCTGGGCACTCTGGGCCTCCTTTCAGGCTCACACTGGACTCCTTCACTCAGGGCCGGGACTCCTGGGAACTGGAGACCAGCGAGAAGGAGGCCCTGGCAAGAGAAGAACATGCAAGGGGCTCAGAACTATTTCGAGCTGGGAACCCCGAAGGGGCTGCCCGATGCTATGGACGGGCTCTTCGGCTGCTGCTGACTTTACCCCCACCTGGTCCTCCAGAACGAACTGCTCTTCATGCCAATCTTGCTGCCTGTCAGTTGCTGCTAGGGCAGCCCCAGCTGGCAGCCCAGAACTGTGACCGGGTGCTGGAGCGGGAGCCTGGCCATTTGAAGGCTTTATATCGTAGAGGGGTTGCCCAGGCTGCCCTTGGGAACCTGGAAAAAGCAACTGCTGACCTTAAGAAAGTGCTGGCAGTAGATCCCAAAAACCGAGCAGCCCAAGAAGAGTTGGGGAAGGTGGTCATTCTGGGGAAAAAACAGGATGCAGGGCTGGCTCAGGGTCTGCGCAAGATGTTTGTGTGATTAAAAGTTAAGCTTGACAGGAAACTGTGAATTGTGTCTATTCTGTGATATTTTTAGGGGCCCAATGGGAGGGTTTCAGCCCATATTTTATTTACAATTTTTGCCTTACTGGGGGGAGACAACAGTATTCTCAGACTCTCTTGGGGGAGCTTATCTATCTCCGAAGACGTCGAGAAGCTGTCTCAACTCGTAAGTTCAGGACTGGCTGGGGGAGATGCTAGACCTTTAAGTCCTGGGAACTACATCTCCCAGGCTCCCTGTCGCCGGGGCCTGTTTGGCGCGTGCGTCAGTTTTACAGCCGGCTACCGAGGAACTACTACTTCCACCGCCGTGCTCCCATTGGCCCTGCCTGTACAGCCATTTCTTTTCTCAATTTATGTACTCAGCATCCAGGTCTCTTACTGGTCGGTAGGACTTCCGGGACGCCCCCTTTTTTAAAAAAGTCAACTGATTAGTTGTTGATGGGGAGAGGCGGGCCTTGGGAACTGTCTCATGGTCGGGGGGTGGGGGGGTAAGATGGCGGAGCTGATGCTCCTCAGCGAGATTGCGGACCCGACGCGTTTCTTCACTGACAACCTGCTGAGCCCGGAGGACTGGGGTGTGCGGAGTGAGGCGTCGGGGAGGGAAGACGGCTATGGCCAACTGTGTCCCTGAGGCACGCGGGAAGGAAGCGAAAGCCAAAGAGGAAGGCTGGGCGAATACGGAATCCACCGTCCGAAGGAGGGCGGAGCAGGGGGGGGTCCATGGTTTCTGGAGATGAGGGAGTTGGGGGAAGACCTCTGCTCCCCACGGGAACGTCGAGTTGTTCCGGGGTCGGGGAAGGAGGGGCTGAAGTTCTTTGGCTGTATCACTTTTCAAGTGGGCGGGCGGTGGGTCTGGCCGAGCAGAGCCAATGAGGGATGGGGCGGGGGCTTGTGTGCGATCCGTAGGCTGGGCGGTTGGACGACCTCCTGACACTCCGCACTGCTTGCAGACAGCCCCTTGTATACTGGCCTGGATGAAGTGGCCGAGGAGCAGACGCAGCTCTTCCGTTGCGTGGAGCAGGATGTCCCGGTATTGCTCCCCTAGCCTTTCTCTAACCCTTGGTGGGTGGGAGTGGACCGAGAATTAGGATTCATTTCAAGGCCAGAGTCACCTCTACTTTTTATGGAGGCACTCCTACTTTCTCTCATTTCTTCTCTCCGGTATCCCCCTTATTCAGTTTGATAGCAGCTCCCTGGATGTGGGGATGGATGCCAGCCCCCCTGAGCCCCCATGGGACCCACTGCCTATCTTCCCAGGTAAGATAGCCTTTGTGGTTGCCTTATCCTTCCAGAATTCCTTATCTTCCCACTGTTTTCTAAAAACTGTGTCATTCCCCGAGTCCTCACACCTCCTCACATAAGTGCCTATACACTCGTCTCCCCTTTGATCCCTTCTGTGTATTCCTTCCTCCATGCTCTGGTGGGGATATCTCCACCCGCCCTCCCCCCATGTCCCTGAATAGTTTTTAGACCCTTCTCAGGCTCTGCTTCTTGGTTATTACCTCACCCCTTTTCCTCCAGATCTTCAGGTGAAGTCTGAGCCATCCTCTCCCTGCTCTTCCTCCTCCCTTAGCTCCGAATCATCACATCTCTCCACAGAGCCCTCCAGCCAGGTGAGAGAACAGTCTTCTTTCTACTCTGTATCACAGGGACTCTTCTCCATTCCTTTCACCCATGGACGCTGAGGAAATCATTTGTGTGCTATGAGTCATGAGGTGGTAGTGGGGGTCTTTTCTTCTGCCTCTCCATTTCCTTAATAGCCTCATTTTCCATATTCCTCTCTAGTTGTCTAGAAGTGAAGATGGAGTCTTTTTATATACAGAGATATGTGGCAGCAGTGATGTTGGGCTGGGAAGAAGAAAGGTGTTACTGCTGAGAATTCTGGACTGTTCTTGCCCAAGTTGTCTACTGTATAGCAGTATTGAAATTTCATCAGCCTTCCCAGGAAGAAAGTAGAAAGAAAAAGCAAAGGACAAGAGACAGCTTAGGGAGATGCTCAGTACCATTCAGACTACAATGTCAAATAATTGATAAGCTCTAAAACTTCTGTTTTTTGCTCTTACTCTCAACACCTTCCTTGTTTTCTCTTCTGGTTCCCTGCTCCACCCTGATTTTCATCTAGGTCCCTGGAATAGGGGAAGTGCTGCATGTGAAGACAGAGTCCTTAGCACCCCCACTATGCCTCCTGGGAGATGATCCAACATCCCCATTTGAAACCGTCCAGATCACTGTGGGCTCCACTTCTGATGATCCCTCAGGTAATAACAACCTACCATTGAAGGGCATGGTGGCCCATGCCTGTAATCTTAGCTACTCGGGAGGCTGAGGCAGGAGGATCACAAGTTTAAAGCCAGACTCAGCAACTTAGGGAGACACTATCTCAAAATAAAAAGAGCTGTGGATGTAGCTCAGCAATATAGTACTTACCTAGCTCATATGAAGCCCTGGGGTTCCATCCCCCAGCACAGCAAAAGCAGGAGTGGGGGAGGGGCAGCTGCCATAGTTTTGGGGCTTTACCAAGGTAATCTACTTCTGTGTCTCTGTATAGATAGAAGAGGGGGTGTAAGCAACAGGACAGGAAGGACAAGGTGAGGTGGGAAAATAGCAGGTAGCAAGGAATGAAAGGGAGAATTTTCAGAAACTGAAGCAAAGGTGATTATTTCTTTTTTCTTGTTCTAAGTGTCCTGTTGTATCATCCAACTTAGCATTAATTTGCATTTAAAAAAAACTGTGGACAGTTTAGGACATATTTATTTGTGTCATTTTTCCCCCAGACTTTTCTTTTATCTTTTTTCTCTTTTTTTTGAGCTGAAGTCTCACTGTGTTGCCCAAGCAAACCTTGAACTCCTGGCCACAAGCAATCCTCCTGCCTCAGCCTCCAGAGCACCCCTCTACCCATCTTCTGCCAACATTTAATTATAAAAATTTTCAAACATACAGAAAGGTTGGAATACCATGTACTAACCCCTAGATTCTACAGTTAACCTCATTTGTACTATTTTTTGTGGTTTTTTTTTTTTTTTTTTTTTTTTTTTTTGATACCAGCGATTGCACTCAGGGGCACTTGACCACTGGGCCACATCCCCAGCCCTTTTTTGTATCTTATTAGAGACAGGGTCTCACTGAGTTGCTAAGTGCCTCGCCATTGCTGAGGCTGGCTTTGAACTCGAGATCCTCCTGCCTCAGCCTCCCAAGTGCTGGGATTACAGGCATGCACCACCACACCTGGCTTATTTTTTGTGATTTTAAGTTTATTATTCATGAGCACATCCAGCAAATATTTATCAAGTGCCTAATTCAGGCTAGATACTGGACAGCATGTTGGGGATGCAAAGATGAACAAGATGTGACCACCACACTGACTTAGGAGCCCTGTAGTATAGGAGGGAGAAAGACAAACATGAGTTAGTACAGCTGTGGTCATTCTAGCCTAAAGATCATTAGATGGCAGGAGGAAAGCTCATGAGAGAGGGCTGCTTACCCCGGGTGGGGCTGGATGTGGGACTTGCTCCTAGAGAAAGGTTTCCTGAGCTGAGACTTTGTTTTGTTTTACTTTGTCTTTTTTGTTTTGGTTTTTAATGGACATAAATTATTTGTACTTATTTACAGAGTACAGTATAATACATGTATACGATATGTAATGATCAGATCAGGGTAGGTAGCATTTATATCTCCTCAAATGTTGTCATTTCCATGTTTGTGAACTGAGCTGAGTTTTGAAGGACAGATAGAAATCAACCAGATGAATGTGGGGTTGACTTGTGAGTATTTGAGGGCCCTGCAGCTCTTTGGAGTGGATGTAAGGAAGGCAAGGACCTACAGAGGCTAGAGGACAAAGTGGGCAAGGGGTTTCTTGGCTTTCATCCTGTGGGCAGTTGGGAGCCTTTGAATAACTAAATGAGGGGGAAGGCATATGATTATAAAGATGGCTTTGGTGGTAGAGTGGAGAGAATGGATTGCAGAGAGGCAAGACTATAATGAGAAGGACTAAGGAAGAACTTCATGCCATTAATCAAGGGAAAACATTCCAATGCTGAGACAAAGGCAGATTTGAGAAAGAATGAAATGGAAGGGATGAACTTCGTTGATCCTTGGCATTGAAGAGAGGTAGGATTCAAAGAGGGTGCCTCGGTTTCTGAATGGCCAGGTACCAGTGCTTGGGGGTACTATTTTTGGGATGGAGACTGCAAAGGCAGGAATTTTCTGGTCAAGGAAAATGATGCTACACTTGATTTTAGCCAAAAGGCTGAGAAGCAATCAAGGAAGAGGATTAATTCAATGTTGGACATGATGATTTTTTTATTTCAAAGTGCCTTTCACACTGGTTGAACTCTAACAAGAAGCTAGAGGGCAAGGGAGTTCACTGCTGCAGTCCATTTAGATTTTCTTCCTGGACCTTAGCAGGTCAGGGAAGAGTGATTTGGAGGGACAAACAGATCATATCTAGCAGATTATTAAATGTTACAAAAGGGCACACACAATAAGAATTGAAAGACTTTTAGCAGCAAAGATTGTCTGTGACTTGGCAAAGGTCATTGTTATTAAAGTCAGACTCTTCCCTATTTTTTAGGTATTTTTCAAGGTCCTATATTTTATCCATTACTCTGATAGGAAACATAGTCCCAGCGTTTGAAGAGCTTTGTCAGAGATATAGCACACAAATAATAATAGTGGTCATCTCATGAATTCAGGTGGCACACACTTGTAATACCAGATACTTGGGGGTCCAAGGGAGGAGGATCCCAAGTTCTAGGCAGCCTGGGCAGCTTAGCAAGATCCTGTGTCAAAGTAAAATATATATATATTTTTAAAGGGCTGGGGTAAATTTTTTTTTTTTTTTTTTTTTTTTTTTTTGGTACTGGTGGGGATTGAACTCAGGAGCACTTGACCACTGGGCCACATCCCCAGCCCTTTTTTTTTTTTTTTGTATTTTATTAGAGACAGGGTCTCACTGAGTTGCCAAGTGCCTCTCCATTGCTGAGGCTGGCTTTGAACTCGCGATCCTCCTGCCTCAGCCTCCCAAGTGCTGGGATTACAGGCATGTGCCACCGCGCCCAGCTTGGGGTAAATATTTTTAAAGGTACTGCTCAGGGGTAAAGCACCCCTGGGTTTAATTCTCAGTACAAAAAATTATAACAGCAGCAGCAATAATAATGATAGCAGTGATTTCTGAGGAGGAGCTTTGGGTGGCTGGGAGACAGAGAAGGGAAGGAAATTTAATTTTTGATGAATTCCCCTTTGTTCTTTTGGACTATATATCATATAACTATTAACTATTCAAAATATAAATTGAAAACTTTAAATAGCAATCATATAATTTAAAAGTACCAAATGAGTGGTGTGGACCAGAGGTAGCAGTGAACTTTTGCCTTTTGACCTGAATCTGGGTTTTTTATTTCAGCCATGTGGGTCCTACATTTGTTTTCCTGGAGTTATCACAAAATGTGAAGAGATTTAACAGAAGCTATGGAGGCTCAGAAGTGCCTGAGGCTTTGTAATTTAGTGACAGGGAAGCTAACAGATATCAAAAGGGAACTAATATGAAGGGAAAAGCAGTGAGCCTCACTTAAGGACAGGTGAATTTGGGTACATGGAGGCATGAAGGTGAAAGTGACCAGAAGTCAGCTTGCAAGTCAGGATTGGGTGCAAGTGATAGATTATTTGCAAGCTGGGCAGTTCTTAGCATGGGAGGTACTCTAGACCAGTTTGGGTGGAAATACAGCAAGATAGGAACATGGGCCATGTCTCCATGGCTGGAGACTAACTCTGTTTGGGCCTCTTCTATGTGAATGAACAATATTTATGAAAAAGAGGGAATAGCAAGGACAGCCTTGAGGAAAATTAGCAATGGTGAGAAAAAATTATAGGAACCACTGAAGGAGAAAGAGTACTGGAGAAAGGTAGAAGAAGAATCACCAGGTTTGCAGCTTCTGGCCCCTTCTGAATTACTTGCCTAGGGCCAGAGTAGTATTATGTCTAGATAGAATGAGAAATAACTCATTTCCCCATCTGAACCCTCTTCCACATTCTGTTCAATATTTACCTGATACCCAGCTTTTATTTCTTTCTGCCACCCCACAGAGATCCAAACCAAGGTAGAACCAGTCTCTCCATCCTCCTCTGTTAACTCTGAGGCTTCACTGCTGTCGGCAGACTCCCCAAGCCAGGTGAGTGTAACTTCCCTTCCTCCTGGAACTCCTCTGAGCCCTTAGTGCCTCAGGGCTATGAGAACTTTTCTCTCTTCAGCTTCTTCTCCTTGACTTATCTGATACTCCTCCTGACTAACATCTCTCTGGACTGCTTCACATAGGCTTTTATAGGAGAGGAGGTGCTGGAAGTGAAGACAGAGTCCCCATCCCCTTCAGGGTGCCTCCTGTGGGATGTTCCAGCCCCCTCACTTGGAGCTGTCCAGATCAGCATGGGTCCATCCCCTGATAGTTCCTCAGGTAATGGAGCCTCTTGACCCCTGAGGTCCCTGGTAAAAGGCCCATAGTCCTGAAATTCCATCTTCCTCCCTTTCAACTTCATTTAGGCAAAACTCCACCCACAAGGAAGCCACCGCTGCAACCCAAACCTGTGGTGCTAACCACCGTCCAAATGCCACCCAGAGCCGTGCCTCCCAGCACCACTGTCCTTCTACAACCTCTTGTCCAGCCACCCGCAGGTACCAAAGAGACAGGCTGGATTGACCTGGTCAGGGAACTCCTAGCCATGGAAGCCCCCCAATCCTTGGGTGCTTTTATGCAGGGATGGACATGGACCCCATCTAACTCACAGCTCTCTGACCTCCTGTTCACTTGCCCCAGTGTCCCCAGTTGTCCTCATCCAAGGTGCTATTAGAGTCCAACCTGAAGGGCCAGCCCCTACTGTTCCACGGCCCGAGAGGAAAAGCATTGTTCCAGCTCCTATGCCTGGGAACTCCTGCCCGCCTGAAGTGGATGTAAGTATTGGAGAGAAGAGGAGTAGAGCTCATGATAGAAAGGAATGAGGGAAAGCCGGGCGCGGTGGCGCGCGCCTGTAATCCCAGCACTTTGGGAGGCTGAGGCAGGAGGATCGCGAGTTCAAAGCCAGCCTCAGCAATGGGGAGGCACTTAGCAACTCAGTGAGACCCTGTCTCTAAATAAAATACAAAAAAGGTCTGGGGATGTGACCCAGTGGTCGAGTGCCCCTGAGTTCAATCCCCAGTACCACAAAAAAAAAAAAAAAAAAAAAAAAAAGAAAGGAATGAGGGAGGGCTGAGGATATAGCTCAGTTGGTAGAATGTCTGCCTTGCATGCACAAGGCCCTGGGTTCAATCCCCAGCACCACAAAAAAATTAAAATAAAAAGGATGAGGGAAGTCTGTCTTGGAGAGAATGGTGGGATGAGGAGGGAGTTGAGATGGGGGGTGGGCAGAAAATGAAGATGCAGACCTGTAGATGATCCTGGAGGTCAGAGTACAAGGCTAAACTTTGTGCAAGTGCAAGGCTAAACTTGGTGTCTGTGAACAAGGGCTAGGAAGAAGGAAGACCCACCAAGTATAGAGGTTTTACCTCTTGCAGTCTAATTTCTCCCACCTCTGAGTGACAGAGGGTGCAGGGAATGGTTGAGAGAAAGGCTGCTTCCATGGAGTATTTTAGTTGAGGAGGAAGTCCCTCTGGCTGTGGAGGTGGAAGGTAGGAATGGCCCTTGGGGGATTTGGGTAATTAGTCCCTAAGGCCTGGGGACATTGGCCCCCCTTTACAATTCATCTTTCTTTTTTTTTTTTGCCTCCTCCCCTCTGGGTACCTAGGCAAAGTTGCTGAAGCGACAGCAGCGAATGATCAAGAACAGGGAGTCTGCCTGCCAGTCTCGTAGAAAGAAGAAAGAATATCTGCAGGGGCTAGAAGCACGGTTGCAGGCAGTGCTGGCAGACAACCAGCAGCTGCGTAGGGAGAATGCTGCCCTCCGGCGGCGGCTAGAGGCCCTGCTGGCTGAGGTCAGACTGGACTGTCCTTGGGAGATGGGTTGGAATACAGGCTCCGTGGGATGACTCCCTGTCTCTTTTGCTTCTCCTTCTGCACCTTAGAACAGCGAGCTCAAATTAGGATCTGGAAATAGGAAGGTGGTCTGCATCATGGTCTTCCTTCTCTTTATTGCCTTCAACTTCGGACCTGTCAGGTGAGACCCTCCTCACTTTCCTAGAACCCTCTTGAGTGGAGCTGACCCTCAGAGCTGTCAGATTGCCTGCTTTGGCCCAGTCTGTTTCCTTCTACTTACACACAAACAGTTCTGGTGTCCTCAGCAATGGTGGTATATTCAGCAGTCTTTTTTTGCTCTACTGTTTCTCTCATGGATATCACATTGTAGTATAGATAGATGTTGGTGATAATGTTGATAAAAATAATCATATTGAACTGGGAATGTAGTTCAATGGGTAGGGTACTTGCCTGACATGTTCAGAGCTCTGGATTTGATCCCTAATACCACCAAAACAAACAAACAAATACAGTGACTGTCAAGGACTTACTGAGTTCTAGGTTCAAGGCTAAGTACTCTTTTTCTTGTTTCCTGGACCTGTGAGGTAAAGATGGTTCCTATTCCCATCTTACAGATGAGGTGACTTGGTCTTATTGGAATCCAGGCCATCTGACTACAGAGCCTTTACTCTTTTATTTTTGGTACCAGGGATTGAACCCAGGGATACTTAACTACTGAACCACATCCCCAGCCCCTTTTCTTATTTCTTATTTTGAGACAGTGTCTTGCTAAGTTGTTGAGGTCCTTCTAAGTTGCTGAGGCTGGCCTCAAACTTGCAATCCTCCTGCCTCAGCCTCCTGAGCCATTGGAATTACAGGGATGTGCCATGCCTGGCAAGCCCTTATTTTTTTTTAGTTGTAGACAGGCACAATACCTTTATTTTGTTTATTTTTATATGGTACTAGGGATTGAACCCAGTGCTTCATATGTGCTAGACAAGTGTTCTAACCACTGAGCTACAACCCCAGCCACAAGCCCTTACTTTTTTTTTTAAATATATATATATATATATATATATTTTAATATATATATATATATTTTTGTTTTAGTTGTAGCTGGACATTTATTTATTTTTATGTGGTGCTGAGGATCAAACCCAGTGCCTCACACATGCTCTACTGTTGAGCCACAACCCCAGCTCTAAGCCCTTCTCTTAAGTAGATACTTGATAAAGCTGGACTTCCTCATCCTGCTCTTTCCTTCTTTGTCCATAGCATCAGTGAGCCTCCTCCAGCTCCTGTCTCTCCTCGGATGAGTGGGGAGGAGCCTCGACCCCAGAGACACTTGCTGGAGTTTTCAGAGCATGAGCCAATTCATGGAGTTGAACCCCTCCAGGGATCCTCCCAAGCCCCTGAGGAGCTGCAGCCTAGCTCCAAAGACTTGCCCAGTTTCAGGTAAGGAGAAAGAGGGCCACTTCTCCTTTGTGGGTAAAAGCAAGTGTTCTCCCTAAAAGCACTTTTGCATGAAGAGGGAGCCAAAGCTACTCTCCGGCCACTGGCACCTTCCTCATTGATGTGGGAGTGCTAGGAAGTCTCTGATGGGTGCTTCCTCCATGCCTCACTCCAGGAACCTGACAGCCTTCCCTGGGGGTGCCAAGGAGTTACTACTAAGAGACCTAGACCAACTCTTTCTCTCCTCTGACTGTCGGCACTTCAACCGAACCGAATCCCTAAGGTATGGGGGAGTCAGGGCTAGGCTCTGACTCCAGAGAGATGCTAAGCTCAGAAGCCCTCCACAGCCTGGCTCTCCTCATGTACAAAAACACCAACTCCCCCTACCTTATCTTCTCACTCCTGTGTGCAGGACAGGAAAGCATCTAGGGCATCTAGGCCTGGCCCAGACATGTTTACCCTGCTGTGCTTCTCTAGGCTTGCTGATGAGCTGAGTGGCTGGGTCCAGCGCCATGAGCGGGGCCGGCGGAAGGTTCCTCAGAGAACCCAGGAGAGACAGGTAGAAAAGGGCTAAATGTTCTGGGGAGGCGTCTCGTTCTGGAGGTTTCAGGGATTGTTAGGAGAAGTGGAGGAATGGGCATGAGATGGGGGCTGCCTGTCTCTTTTCTTTTCCCTTCATCTTCCAAAATAGATACTTCTTCTTCTAGAAGTCTCAGCTATGGAAGAAGTCACCTCCAGTTAAGGCAGTCCCCACCCAACTCCCTGACCCCCCAGAAAGGTGAGTATTGGAGTCCTTATTTACCAAGTGAGTTTCCACTCCACAAAGAGCCATACTGTGCTTGTCATCATTGTCACCAATGGGATTATGCCCCGCTTACCCTCTGAAGTCTCTGTCTCTTCCTCATACTCTTTCACCCTGGCCCAGTGGGAACTGGGCATTGGGTTTAGCTCCTCCCAAATCCTGTTTCCCCACCTGCCTAGGGATTCTGTGGGCCAGCTGCAGCTTTATCGCCACCCAGACCGTTCGCAGCCAGAGTTCCTGGATGCAATTGACCGCCGGGAAGACACATTTTATGTTGTATCCTTCCGAAGGGTAAGTACTCCTACCCCTGTCTGTCATCCCAGACTCTCTAGCAGCCTGTCTTCAGTGGGAAGATAAAGAGTAAAGCTGGAGTGCCTGTTTTCTGGCATATTTTCTTCCACCTCCCAGCCTGGCCCCTCTGTTCTCTAGGACCACTTGCTGCTACCAGCCATCAGCCACAACAAGACCTCTCGGCCCAAAATGTCCCTGGTGATGCCTGCCATGGCCCCCAATGGTAATTTTTTCCCTCTTGGGTGTAGGGAGGGGTCCTGAAATTAAGGAAGGAGGAAGTTCTGGTAGGGAGATCCAGCAGGGCAGCTAAGGGAGAAGGGAAGAGGAGTGGGACATGAAGAGATGCTAAGCTCAGAGGTGAGAAGAAGCTGGAAGTAAGTGGAGAGAAAAACAAAACTCAGGAGATTATAATGGGAGGAAGCTAAGGGTGTGGGTCCTCCCTGGTGAAGGTGCTTGGGTAGGTGGCTGGGCAGAGGGGCATGGGCTGGGAACCTGCTAGACTCATGTCCTTTTTTTCCTCTTGACATCCTCTCTTATATGACCCCCTCCCCCATCAATATCATCTTCTTTTCCTACCCCTTTCCTCCTCCCTGCACCAAACTCCATCCCTGCCATCCTGTTTCACCCCTATTGTGGGTCCACCTCCTTACCGTTGCCTTTTCCTTTCCTCCCTACTCACCATGACTTTTCTGACCACACCTCTGTCCCCCATTTGCCTCCCCTTTTCCTCTTTCCTGACTCTCCCCTTCTCACAGAGACCCTGTCAGGCCGGGGGGCCCCAGGGGACTATGAGGAAATGATGCAGATCGAGTGTGAGGTCATGGACACCAGGGTGATTCACATCAAGACCTCCACGGTGCCCCCCTCACTCCGAAAACAGCCGTCCCCAACCTCGGGCAATGCCACAGGTGGCCCCTTGCCAGCTTCTACAGCCAGCCAGGCCCACCAGGCCTCCCACCAGCCCCTCTACCTCAATCATCCCTGACCTCTGTAACTCACACTAAGAATTGGGGGTTGGGGTGGGGGGGTATAATGTGACCAAGTGGGATTGTTTCGGATTCCCCTGATCCCTGGATTTGGGGCAGTTGGTAAATGAAAAACAGGGTATGGGGGTTAAAGCACTTATTTGGGGATTGGGTGGTTCATCTCTCTTCTCACCCCATTTCAGAATATAGGGCTCCTCTCATTCCCATGAACCCCTAGTCCCTGCTTCTTTCTCTGAGGATATTGAGTGATATTCAGTTTTGGGGTGGGTGGGCTCCTGCATATTCTGTTGTTTCTCTGTTTGGGGGAAAAGGTGGAAATTTAGTCCCCAGGTGGGACAAGGGATGTTTTTACATTTTGAAACTAGTTACTGGGAGTAAAGGAAGGTTGGTAGAGGGAGATTAGGTTTATGTGTGTGCGTATCTTCTTTTTTATTATTAAATAAACAACTTGGAGGGAGTTGGAGGAATGATGATTGCCTTCCTGGCTCGTGATGGGGAATTTTGGGAAAAGTGTTTTCTATAGAGCCAGCATCAAAAAACCAAGCACTGAAGACATTGCTATTACTGGTGGAGGGGTGTGGGTGTGGGATCACAGACCTCATGTCATCCCTTTGCCCCACCCCTGTAATTCTGGGGTATGTCTGTGTCTAGCAGGGATGTCTGTGGCGTGACAGACCAGAGGATGCAGATCCCTGGAACGTGTCTGAGTAAACAGGAAGGACAGGGGGCCCCACACCCTTCAGGGTCCCCTGCTCTCCAGCAGGTTCTCCCTCCCTCCCCTTGCTTTCCAGGATGAGCAGCTCACACAAACAACAGGAGCTGGGGCCAGAGGGCTGTGAGCCCAGGAAGGAGGGGCCACAGTGGAGAAGGGGGTGCTATTTGGGAGGGAAGGGGCATGTTTCTGGAATCCTCTTAGCCCTAAACCAGAGGGGACTGGAATCTGAGGGTTCAGATGGAAAAAAAGAAAAAAGATCAGGCAGAAAAGGCTGTGTATTCTAATTAGGAGGAAAGACAAAGTGAGGAGTTGAGTCTGAGCCCAACTTGGAGAGATCCCCTCCAGCTGCCCCTGTCCAGCAGCACCTCAGGCCTGACCCTGCAGGAGTGTCCTGGGTCAGCTAGAGGGTGTGAGCTGGGCCTGGGCTCCACGCCCAGATGACTGGACAGGGGCTGCCTGGGCCATAAGCCCAGGCCTGAAGGAGGGAGGAAGAACCTCACGTGTCCAGCCAGGCTCTCCCTCCTCCCTACCACCCGCCCATATTGTGTTTGGGGTGAAAACAGACTGGGTAACTATGGCAACCTGGAACTGGGGCTCCCAGGAACTAGACCTCTCCTCCCTCCAGAGGGCAGCCCTGGTCCTCAGCCGTGCTTCCTGCACCAGGGTCCCTAGAGCCTTATCCAGCCCTGTCCAGGCAGTAAGTTCCATGAGAACCAGGATTTTGGAAGTAGATCACCTAAGCTGGGCTCCCTGCCTTGCCTTTTATTAGTGGATGTCCTAAAACACTGGTCCTCAAGGTCCTCATCTGAGAGATGTGATACTCCTACCTACTTCTCCTGGTGGGGTGAGGGTGAAGATGATATTTGCAGTATCTACTCCATAGTGGACACACCATTCCCTCTTTCTCTCCCCATTGACATTGCCTTTTCCCCCTCTATTCTCCTTTTATCCTGTCTGGGTCCGTCACTATTTTACTGTCCTACAGCTCTTTCTCCTTCCTGACTCCAGTTTGGGAAAGTACTTCAAGCACTGGCATCTTACACTGGAGGCTATAGAATGGGGCATGCTGCTCCTCCACTAAGTGGCCAAGGACAGCTGGCACTCTGGTGTGAGCCAGGCCTCATACCTCTTGGCTGAGGGAGTGGAGTAGCAGGGAGGATGGAGAACTGTGGAGACTGGGTATGCTGGAGGTGGGGGTAAAGGCAGGCTCTTGGCTGCTGCCCTCTAAGCCCATGTGGGTTTCTATTTCTTTTGTCCACACCCCCTTCCAAGGCTACCTCAGCACGCTAAGCCACTGTCACTCCTGCACCTCATTGCTCCCTTCCTGTCCTAGGCCCTCTTGGTCTGTTTTGCTTTTTGGGGCCATCACCTCCTGCTTCCTCCCTCTGGATCTCCACCTTTTGTTCTCCGTCATCCCTGACTCCCTGACACCATTGTCCCTTCCTTCCTCTTTTTTCTATACTTCTTTCTTGCCTGCCCTTTTTTTTTTTTTTTTTTTTTTTGGCCTTCCACCTCAGCACAAGTTATCACCATCTTTTGACCCTTTATTCCTGTTTTTTTTTTTTTTTTTTTTTTTTGCATTTTATGTTTTTCCCCTTCTCTCCCTCTGCTTTACTGTTTTTCTTCCTTTTATTTTTTCTTGGTCTTCTGGTCTGCTGCTGACCCTGTGCGTGCCTCCTCCCCTTTTTCGTGCCACCCCCCCATCCATTTCCCTTTCCATTCCTTTGTCCACATTCCTTGCCCCTTTCCATTACTTCCTCTCTTCTCCCCCGCTGCAGTCTTCTCCTCCCGCCTTCTCCCTCCACTTTCCCGCTCCAATCCTCTGTCCTCTTCCCAGCTGTGGGGGCCAGGACTGGGGAGCCTAATGTTTGCCTCATCGTTCTGCTATGGCTTCTCAATACAGCACATCTGGATTCCGGGGCCCAGATGTGTGGTTGCCACAGCGACCTCAGTCCCTCTGGTAAATACAGGCGCCCACCCGCCCCAGAGCAGAGAACAAAACAATTGTGTGACTTTCTTTTGTCACGAGATAGAAATGTCTTCCCTCCTCCCTTCTCCCCACACCCATGTCTCTGGGCAAAGGAAGATTTAAGGGTCCAGACCCTTCTTTCCATGACTCTCTTGCCCCTGTTCATCTCTGGCCTCTTGGTTCTCTCTCATCTTTATTCTCAGGCTGTTTTGTATATTCCCGTCCTCATCTCCCAGCCCTCAGTTCCCCGTAATAAATGTTAAACACCCCACCCCCATATGCAACTTAGGCAGTTTCTTCTCACTGAATCTATGCATAACTGGATACAGAAAGAAGTTTTAGAACTCCAGATTTATTTTCCCCCTTCGGTGCTGGGGATTGAACCCAGTGCCTTATACATGCGAGGCAAACACTACCAACTGAGATGTATCCCCAGCCCTAGAATCCAGATTCTTTGCGCTTTCTTCGGCAAGTTCTTCAAGAAGCTATTTCACTTGTTTCTGTCTTCAACCCCTTCCTTTCCTGGAGCTGTTGGGGAAGGGAGAGAGAATGCAGGCTTTGGAATCAGAAAACCTGGGTGAGGCCCACTTTCACCACCACTAGCAAATTCTCCTGGATAAGCCACATAATGTCTATGAGCCTCCATTTCCTCAGCCACAAAGTGGGATTCATAAAATGCCTGTGTAGGAAACTGCTTTGTAAACGGAAGCCCAGTACAAATGTTTCCTATCTTTCCCTCTCTGGGACTGCTTCCTTGGCTCACAGCCTCCTTGGCCTCTCTTCTTCATTTCCTTCTCTATCCTTCAGGCCCTTGCCCTCAATTGCCCTTCCTTTTCTTTCTCTCTTTCCCTTTCCTTCTTTCTATATCTTTTATCCTATAACCTCCTGAGGTCAGGACAGAAACTTGGAGTATCATTCAAGGATGGAGGCTCAGAGCTGAAGATACCAGGACTGAAAACCTTGAGAACAGAGCACACAGACTGTTTTGGAAAACACCATGACCTCTCTACCTACCACCCAGGACACCTCAAGGAAGCCAACCCAAGATCTGATCCAATGGCTTCCCTGCCCTCACACCTGTGGTTCCCTGCCAAACACTTGCTCCCCATAGTCCTTTCACAGTTCAATATTGACAAGCATTTATTGGGCACCTGTGCTATGCAAAGCTCCGTGCTTTTCTGATGAGAAGCAAAATGTTTATAAGGCCTGGGCTCCTGGGAGCCTGAAATGCAGGAGGTGAGTCAAGATTTAAACAGTCATTATTTCAGAACCTGGAACTACATCAAGCTTCCAGTGGCTTTCCCAAATGCCTCATAAGCTTGTCAACATCTGGAACCCCGTGTTCCTGTCTGAGACCCCAGCATCTGGTCCCCAGAGGTGGGCTTCCAAAACACTCTAGGGCCGTACTTCTGGCTTTTGCTTCTCTCCAGAGTCTTCTGACCACTCTCTGGACTAAATAACCATACTTCCTAAATACTAAAATCAAGACGGCCTGGGGGATGGGGTGAATGAATGTAACCATAGAACACATCTGAAATTGGAGGGTGTCAAGAGAAAATTCATTCTCTATAATCTACTCTCCTCATGTGGTGCTGTTTCAAGATCCTCCCTTGCCTTCCATTTGTCCTCCCCACTGCCTGCTGGGAGATCTGGGAGAAGCTGGTACCTACTCATGGCTCTGGGGGTTCAGGCCAAGACAGAGGAAGGAAGCTTAGTCCAGCTCTATCCAAGATGCTGACTTCATCCTTCCCATCAAAGCCAGGAAAAAAACAGCCACACACACCCAGGCACACGGACATACACGGGGACACCCATGCGAGAGCCCATGTGTGCTTCTGCTCTCAGCCATGCGGAGCTGAGTGGGCAGTGGCCACAGCCACATGCTGTGACAACATACCCAGACCCAGGCACCCAGTACATCTCTGATTAGAGCTCTGACCTGAGGTGCAGACACCTGTGCCTCAATTCACATGTGGCATCCAACATATGCTGATTCTAAGTCCCTTCATTATCACCTATTACTTGGCCATGGTACACCTTGCTGGTGAGGGGTAGAGTGGAGTCCATCTTCATTGTAGAGCCTGGGTTGAGTTCTTCCTCAGCATGGTTCTCCTCTGTGAAGGAAGTCCCATTTTTAGCCCTTTAACAGGGCAGCACTTGAGAAAATGAGGCCAGAGAAACACCCAACAGACTTAATGTGGGGTGTGTCTGCTTGATCCTCTGGCTGTCAGTCTTTCTGTCTCTGCTTGAGACCAACATGCCCTTTTCCTCCAGCCCGTGATTCTCTCCCTACCCTGCTCCCCAGGCACTAGTCCCCTTCCCTTCTGCTTTCCACGACATCACCTCTCCATTTCCACATCACCCATATGTGCCTCCTGCCTCTAGCTCTTCATCCTTTCACCGTTCACCTTTCTCCTAACCTCAGGTTTTCCTGCCCTGTATTCCCCTCAACCTCTACTTCTTCCCAAGTCACTGATGTTCAGTCAAGTAGTTGTCTGGTTAGTCTCACCCACCATTTCTCTAGGAATTTGCTGAGGTGGGAAAATGAAAAAGGCAGTGATGCCTAGTTGAGAACAGGAGAGAGACTGGGCAGAGCAGACAGAAAGGCAGCTTGGTGACAGTATAAGTGGAGAAAATAGGAGGGGAAGAGAGAGCAGTGGAGGCAGGTGGGGTGGATGTGGAGTCCCAGGGATGGTCTCACATTGCAGAGGTTTTAGGGTTAAAGAGGAGGTTGCTTCCTGTCTCCTGCTCCTACCTCTGCTCCCTACCCTGCATGGCCATCGCAGAATAGTTGGGGGCGAGGGAGAAGATGAAGGAGTCTGTGCTAGCAACAGATGGGTGAGATTCTAATTGGAGCAGCATCTGGGAAGAGGTGGAAAATGAACTTGGGGAAGGAGCTGGAGAGGGGCTGGCCATGAGGAACAGTGTTGGCAGAAAGAAAAAAAATGGGTCCAAGAAAAGGGGCCACAGGTGGGGAAATGATGGGGAATGAAGAACGAGCAGGAGGAATAGGGAACGTGAGGTTGGGCAAAACTTAGGGTGGGAAGGAGTTTAAAATAGAATGGGGAAAGGATATGGGAAGTTGAGACAGGTATGAAGTGGGTGAGACAAGGGTATGGTGGGACTCTATGGTCCTGTACAGGGAGGGGGCCAGGATGATGGCAGGAGGACAGAAGGGGTGGCGTCTATGAGGGGTGGGAGGACCTGCCCTATCTCCGCTCCCCTCCCTGACCTCATGCTGGTCCTCCCCTTCTCCTCCCCCTGCTCACTGCAGGCTCCCTCCTTCTCTCTGTCGCTGCCCAGATCGACAATCAGTCGTGGTCCAGGCTCGGTGAGCCTCTGCTGCAGGGGACAAGTGAGGGGGACGGCGGGGAGTCTAGGGCTGCCAAAGGGAGCCCACCCTGCCCTGCTCTGAGACACTTCTTTCCCAGGATTGGAGACAGAGCAGGTGCAGAGGCACAGCAGCTGCCCTATTGCCCAGGTAAGGAACTGAGCCCTAGGGAGACATGGATGAGGAGTAGATAGGGATTTCTCTTTTATCTATCTGGCATACCCCAGCAAAGGTGTGGCAGGAGAGCTCTCAGAGTCTCTCCTAGGGCAGGGACTTTTGTTCAGGACAGAAGGAATAGGAGCATCCACTGGGATCAGACTCCTTGTAGAGGATATGTCTGGAGGGTGGGACAGTGTGAATGTGGGGAGATGGGGGGTGCCAGGGTTTGGATGGTTCCCAGACAGGCACACGAAAGGGATTGTGAACAAACCAAAGGACTCAGGGAGTAGCACCGCGGTGAAGGTGATTACCAGTGAGGTGCTGAGTTTGCCGGGAAGACAAGGCTGGGCTGATCTGCTGACCAGCAGAACCTCGGAGAAAAGTGCGGCTGAAATCCCACCTGCTGGGAGCAGAGTGGCTGAGCCAGACCCGGAGGTGCCAGAGGAAGCTTTTGGGCATCCAGATGGGAACTCCCCAAGTGACAGCACGGAAGTTACACAACCTAGGAGGGAGCCCTTGGGAGTCTTAAGCCTTTAGGAAATGCTGAAATGGGGGAGAGTGAGGGCTCTCAGATCTGGGAGGGCGCAAAGCCTGCAGAGATGATCCTGAAGCTTGTTCTTGGCTGGGAGCACTGCACCCATGACTCACAGTTCAGCGGGGCTGCAATGGCTGAGTGATGTCCCTGGAGGGGCGCAGGACTCTTGTCTTCACTCCGCCGTTCCCTTCTAGTCTCCCTCTGCTCAGTCCGTCTGAACCTTCCCACTCACCCCCTAATACACGTGACACACCCTGGGTGGGGCGGTCGGGCCTCTTATCTCGCCTGGAAAGAATTTAATGGCTTAGAAACAACTGGAAGCGGAACTGAGGGGAACTACTGGGAAGCAACTAGGAAACACCGCAGCTGCCGCCTGCCCCACCCCCTCTTCACTTCCCAGACCTCCAGCCCCCTCCCCTCTTTCCCTGGCCCTGTCTCCAGTCCCTTGGGATCCAGCACCTCAATTCCTCAAATTTCCTTCTGCTTAAATCCTGGCCACTCATGTAGAACCAGAACTTGCCTTCCTGTCTCTCACTGTCCTCCTGACCTTTCCCACCAGGGGTCCGGAAATCCTTTTGTCTTAGTTTTTCCATTCTCCTGGCCTATCAGCTGACTCTATAGAATAAAGGGCAGCTAGATCCCCCCAATTCTCCCTTACCAGCACCCTCTTCCCACCTGCTTCTTACCCAATATCTCAGGTCCCTATGCTCCTTCCCTCCTTTCTCACTTTTAGACTTCTTCTGCCTTTACCCCTTCTTGCCAAATTCAGCTGGGGGTGTGGCAGGGAGGAATCAGGATGGGATCAGAACCCCCCAATCTCTGACACACCCCTCATAGAAGCCCACCCCTTCCACACCCCATGGTCCTAGAGTCCCTGATGAGCAAAGTGTCAAAGTTGGCCACAAAACCAAATACCAGGGATGTTGAGTCACAGTTTGGGGAGATGCCCCCACCCCTGCCAGTCTTCCAACTGTGGGAAGAATGCCAAGAGGGTGAGGCCATATGCCCTCCCAACTAGCCACACTTGGGAGAGACAGAGGGGAGACACAAGAGACAACCAAATTCTTTGCTTGTTCAATGCTGAGAGAAGTCAAAATTTTCCAAGAATTGGGAGTGGGTAGCTGGAGGGGTAGTGGTGACAGGGAAGGGGAGAGAACTAGGAAGGAGTCTCTGAGAGTTGCACCTCTCTTCTAGACCACCTTTCCAGAGAAGGCAATGGATTCTGTATACTCCTTTCTGCTACAGAGACTCCCTTCCATGCCCCTAGCACATGGGGAAAGAGAATCCTCTGGGGGTGGGGGATGGTAAAGGGACTGTAAAATTCCCAGAGGCCTCCAGCAGTGTGGGAGAATACAAGAGGGACCATGTTCCTCTGCCTCCCACTTTGGAAGGGCCGCCTAGGACTTCAGTTCCCTTCTGTCCAACTCAGTTCTTTGTGTACACAGGCGCCCTCCGAGCCAGCAAAAAATCAACTTTCTTGGGCCTCACCCAATGGCTAGGTAGAGGGGAGGTTGTGTGTGCGTATGGTGTGTACTTGTGTACATGTGCCTGCACAGACACAGGCTTTATAGGTGGATGTGAGTATTTATGCACAGGCATGTTCATATTTGAATTTGTGGATGAACACGTGAATATCTTTATTTGTGTTACGTATTTGTCTGTGCATGCACCATCATAGTTGGTGTGTAGATGATTTGCACAGCCTTAGACACAGAGTGACAGGTAGTTTAAGCCAGAACCCACCTGATGCCCAAGGCTACACTCTACCTGAGAAGGGCTGGGGCACAGGTAAGGGTGGCTGTCTACATTCGGATCTGTCTGCGTTGGCTACCTGAGGTAGGGTGCCTCTACTTGTGGAAACATTGTCTCTGGTATCCAGTTCCCCTCTGTGTCTTGATGGCTGATGGGGACTATGGTGGCTCATAGCCCTGAAAACTCATTTTTCTCTGACCTAGAGGAAGGCAGGAAATATGTGAATTGAGAGAGGAGGGTCAGTCCCTTCCCTCCTCAGCAGTGACACTTCCCATCACTAGTTCATATTTCCACTGCCTACTCTGCCCTCTTCTCTCCAGCCTCTCTAGTCTGAAGAGATGGTACCTGCCAACATTGCTCCTCAACTTTCACCTGAACTGAATGAAGCCTGACCCACCCCTCTGTACTCCCTCATTCTCCAGAGCCCTCCCTCTTTCCTTGCCTTTCAACCCCTTACCTCCTTTATGTCCCAGCCCTTGCTGCAGAGAATCCCACAAACACAATGGAATAACCATACCCAAATTAAGAAATAAGATTTCCCTAAGATTTCCCTGGGCTCGATTCCCAGCACCGTGTGTGTGTGTGTGTGTGTGTGTGTGTGTGTGTGTGTGTGTGTAAAGTATCTGGGAGTGTAGCTTGGTGGTAAAGCATTTGCCTAGTATGCACCAGGCCCTGAGTTCAATCCCAGTACCATTAATTTATTAATTAATTCTCAGCACTCCAGAATCCTCCCATCATGTCCCATCTGGTCACTACCCCACCATGAGCACCACACTCATGACTCAGAACACTACAGATTACCATTCTGTCTTCTTAAACTTCATTTAAATAGACTTATTCAGCATGTTCTCCTATGTGTCTGGTTTCTTTTGCTCAAGCTCTTAGTAAGATTCATCTATGTTACTACATTTAGCTGTAGTTCCTTCTCATTGCTTATTTTATTCTACTGTAAGAATTAACCACAATTATTTAATCCATTCTGCTAATGTGAAGCATGTGGGTAGCTCCCAGTTTGAAACTATTATGAGTAATAGTGCTATGTTGGTTGTATTCCTAGGAGTGGAATTGCAGGGTCGTGGGGTTTGCATATGTTCAGTTTTATTAAATCAAGTAAATTCAGCCAAACAGTTTTCTAAAGTGCTTATACCATCTGGTCCTTCCAGGATCCATCCTAGTCTGATCTCTGACTGGTCTACCCTGGCTACTGCTTTTTAACTAACTACTAGTCCCAGACACTGTCCGTGGTCCTAGCCCTGACCTTGGTCCTATTCTTGACTTCAGCCTTAATGCTAGTCCTGGGCTTAAATTGAACTTTTCATTCATTCCTATAGTGAATAAATATTTATTAAGCACCTGTTATGTGCTAGGTGCAAGAATACAGCAGCCAAGGTGGGGAAACAGGTGCTATACCTGCCCCATAGACCTTATAGTCTAATGGGAAGATTGAGGATAGGCAAGAAAGTGATAAAATAATCCCATCATATATTTATTTGTATATAATCACAAATTATTATAAATGCTACAAGTGGGAATTATATGGTACTATGATATCACATGATGGGGGACCTGACTTGTTCAGAAAGGCTTTCCTGAGGAAATGATATGGGGCTGAGACTTTAAGGATCAGGAAGCCAAGAGTGAAGGGAAGAGTAATCCACATAGAGGGAAGAGTGTATATGAAGGTCTGGGATCAGGAAGAAGCACAAGGAATATGAGGGACTTAAAGAAGGAGAGTGGGACTGGAGTGGAGAGAAGAAGGGAGATGAGGTAGGAGAAGTCAGCAGGGGCCAGATGATGCAAGGCTGTTTATCAGTGATCTAAGAGAATGTGGAGGGGAGACACTGAAGAGTTCCAAGGAGAACAGGGACATCCGGTTGCCTTTGCAGGGTTGTGGAGGATCAGCTAGAAGTCAATGGCCATTGTTAGGCAAGAGATGTATGGTAGCTTGGACTATAATGATGGTAAGAGGGAAAGAAAGAAATGATTTAAGAGATGTTTGTAAGAAAATGTTGATAAGTATGATGAAATATGGTGGCATTTAATGAGCTGTTAGGTTTCTGCTAAAAGAGCTGGATGAATAATAGAGCCCTGAGATGCATTGGGAGGGAAGGGATATGAGTTCAGTTTCAGCCAAAGAGGCTGTTGGATATATTGCTGTGGAGGTAGAGATGTCTGGGCTGGCTTTACAAATTGGTGTATAGTTTGGAAATTATAGTAAAAGTCTGGATGATGGTAATTAGGTAGGTGATGAGAGCAGGAGGAGGTCTTTACTGCAGATTACAATTATTTGGGGAGCTTCTTAAAAATACTAAATAAAACTTGGTTCCTTCATCACTCAGCCACATCTTAGGTGTTCAATAGTCACATACTTCTTCTGGATTCCATACTAGACATTTCAGACATAGAATGTTTTTAAATGGGAGATGTGATCAACTGTATTTGATTTTGAGAGAGGCTGAATAATATGAAGACAAATGTCCCTTAGATTTTGTGACACCAAGATCATTGGGATACCTCAGGAGAGTTGTTTGGTTGGTTAAAGGGGTTGGAGAATCCAAACAGGAGTGGATTGAGGCATGCATAGGATATGGGGAAATGGAGACAAGTGCAGATAAATATTTTGACAACTATGACCATGAATTAGGTGGTGGCTGGAAGGGGTGTGATATCAGGAAAGAATTTTTTAAATTTCTTTATTTTAGGATTTAATTTTTAGACAGTGAAATGCACAAATGTTAAATGAACAGCTCAATTATTGTTTTCTTTTCCTTACTTCCTTCCTATCTCTTTTTTGTGGCACTGAGGATCGAATCAAGGTTCTCTATCACTGAGTTACACCCCCAGCCCTTTAATTGTTTTATTTATTTATTTATTTTTTTGGTACCGGGGATTGAACTCAGGGGCACTTGACCACTGGGCCACATCCCCAGCCCTTTTTTTTTGTATTTTATTAGAAGCAGGGTCTCACTGAGTTACTAAGTGCCTCGCCATTGCTGAGGCTGGCTTTGAACTCGTGATCCTCCTGCCTCAGCCTCCCAAAGTGCTGGGATTACAGGCGTGCGCCACCGTGCCCGGCTTATTTTTTATTTTGAAGCAGGGTCTCCCTCGGTTGTGAAGGCTGTTATTGAACTTAACATCCTCGTACCTGAGCCATCTGAGTCTCTGGGATAACAGAGATGCACTATTCACCTGGTGGTTATATGCTTTAGTAGATACTACCAGTTTTCTAAAGTGCCCACACTAATCTATGCTTTGCTTGCAACATGTGAAAATTTCAGTTGCTTCATATTCTTGCCAATATCAAACAACAGTCCCTTTAAGTTTAACCATTCTGGTGGCTATTTAGTCGTATCTCATTGTGGTTTGAATTTGCATTTTTCCTGATGACTAGTGATGTACACCTTTTCATATTTATTGGCTCTTTGGATACATTCTTTTCTGTAGTGCTTATTTAAGTCTTTTGCCAATTTAAAAAAAATTGGCTTTCTATTCTTTGTTGGGCTTTTAGTGTGTGTGTGTGTATGTGTGTGTGTGTGTGTGTGTGTGTTCTTTATTATTTTAAGTGTGTGTGTGTGTGTGTGTGTGAGAGAGAGAGAGAGAGAGAGAGAGAGAGAGAGAGCGAGAGATTTTATCCTAGTCTGTGGCTTGCCTTCTTATTTTCTTTTACTAGTGTCAGTTGATGACCAGAAATTATCAATTTTCAGTGAGATCCACTGTGTTCATTTCTTATATAGTTAGGTTTTGCGTGTGTCCCATTTAAGAAAGCTTACTCCAAAGTCATAAAAGGGTTTCCCATATTTTCTTCTATAAGGTATTGTTAGTAAAAGCATTGCTTTACCTTTTATATTTAAGTCCACAATCCATCTCCATCTCACTTTAGCTTCTAAATATGGATATAAAGTGGAGATTGATTTTTTCCTGCGTGGATCTTCAATCGACTCAGCACCATTCATTAAAAAGAACATAATTTATTCATTTAAAAAACCATTATTTCTTTCTTTCCTTCCTTTCTTTCCAGAGCTAGGGATCAAATCCACAGCCTTACACATGCAAAGCAAGTGCTCCACCACTGAACTACTCCCCCAACCCCTTTTTCCTTTTAATTTCAGAGGCATTTTTGTCATTAATCAGGTGACCACATGTGCTTGGGTCTTTTTCTGGCTCCTATTCTCTTCCATATGTCTGTCCTTGCACCTTTATAATAAGTCTTGGCATTTGATAATATAAGTCCTGAGAAAGAGGCTTTTTTTTAAAAAAGTGGAAGATATATGAACTCATTTTTTTAAGAAAACCAACAACTGATGGGAAAGATCTAGTTGAGAATGAAGAGGGGAAGATAATATATACCTTAAGGATTCTGAGAAGACAATAGGAGATGGAATCCAGGTGCTTGGTGAAGGATCAGCCCTAGAAACTCATCTGCTAATTTCATTGAATGTAAATGTGTTGGTTGGCACATTTACCCAACACATTAATTTGCTAGGCACAGGGATACAGCAGTGCCAGACAGTGAAGATCCCTGTTCCAAAGTGGTTCCCATTACAGTAGTAGGGAAAAAACAGAAGAACAAGAGAACAAGACAGCAGAAAATGCCATGGAGGAACATAAACAGGCCATTGTGATAAAGTTTTGGAACACTGCTCTGACCCAGCATAAGGAAGGACTCTCAGGGTCAATGACACACAAATTAAGATTTGAACTAGAGGTGGCCAGCCTTTAAGTGAAGGCTGGGGATGTATGTAGCTCAGTGGTAAAAACAAAAACAAAACTAAACTGAGTGAAGAGCATCCTAGACAGAGGGAAGATAACAGTGCAAAGTCCTTAGGCTAGTGTAAATTTAGAGCACTCGTGACAAATAAAAGATCACTGTATGTGTAAAGACAGAACACAGGTTTTTTTTTTTTTTTTTTAAGAGGAGCAGGGTAACTTAACGACATCACAAAGAGTGGTAGAGACCAGATATGCCCAGGAGAGTATCTTTTAGGGTTGGGCTGAATGTGAATTTTCACTAATGTGTGAGTTGGGTAGATTAGATGTGAGTGGTAGGACTGCTGGTGTGTTGGGGAAGAGGGGGGGATGCATTTTGTCTCCTTCCTTTTAAAGCTACTCTCATACTTGCCCTCTCTCCCTGCAGCCTCCTGAACGATGCCAGCTCAATGTCCCTTAACCTCCAGTCTGACATTCCTGGTACTGCTGGGCACAGCCAGCACAGGCCCCTTCTCTCCACGGTCCAATGCCACACTCCCAGCCCCACGGCCCCCTCCCCAACCAGGGGGAAGGAGTCCCTCTTCTCAACTTTACGAGCATACTGTGGAAGGAGGGGAAAAGCAAGTGGTGTTCACCCACCGCATTAATCTGCCCCCTTCTGCTGGCTGTGGCTGTCCCCCAGGCACCGAGCCCCCTGTCCCTGCCTCAGAGGTGCAGGCTCTGAGAATCCGGCTGGAGATCCTGGAGGAGTTGGTGAAGGGGCTTAAGGAACAGTGCACTGGGGGATGTTGTCCTGCTGCTGCCCAGGCTGGCACAGGTGAGCAGGTCATCACAGGAGGGGGCACAGAAGAGAGGGTGGAGAAGAGGGTTAGGGTCCATAAAGGATCTTGGTATGTATTACAAAAAGGCACCCCTTTCTTGCTGTTAGGAGGGGGTGGGTGCAGCCCAGGGCATAACTTGGAGAGTGGAGCTGGGCTAGATGTCAACCCAGGCATTTGCTAAGGTCATTAAGCAACTGGAAACTAAGTTGGCCTTATGAAATGAGGCTGGCCCTGCTGGAGGGGCCTACCCATAGGAGCACTATGTGGGCTCAGTCTCTCTCCCTGCAGAAAGACTGAGGCCTGTCTTTCCTTCCCACTGTAGGCCAGACAGATGTGCGTAGCCTTTGCAGCCTTCATGGTGTGTTTGACCTAAGCCGTTGTGCCTGTTCCTGCGAGCCAGGCTGGGGTGGACCCACCTGCTCCGATTCTACAGAGTCTGGGATGTCCCCCTCTTCCCCTCCTGCGGAATCCGGGTCTTGTCCTGATGACTGCAACGATCAGGGTCGCTGTGTCCGAGGTCGCTGCGTGTGCTTCCCTGGCTATACCGGCCCAAGTTGTAGTTGGCCTTCTTGCCCAGGGGATTGCCAAGGCCGAGGGCGCTGCGTGCAGGGTGTGTGCATCTGCAGGGCAGGCTTCTCAGGCCCCGACTGTAGCCAGCGCTCCTGCCCTCGGAGCTGCAGTCAGAGAGGACGCTGCGAGGACGGACGCTGTGTGTGTGACCCAGGTTACACTGGTGAGGACTGTAGTGTGAAAAGCTGCCCTCGCGGTTGCAATCAGAGAGGACGTTGTGAGAACGGACGCTGTGTGTGCAATCCTGGCTACTCTGGTGAGGACTGTGGGGTGAAAAGCTGCCCTCGGGGCTGCAGCCAGAGGGGGCGTTGTGAGGACGGACGCTGTGTCTGTGACCCTGGCTACACTGGAGAAGATTGCGGCGTGCGGACCTGCCCTTGGGACTGTGGCGAGGGAGGGCGCTGCGTGGACGGCCGCTGTGTGTGCTGGCCCGGGTACGCAGGCGAGGACTGTAGCACCCGAACTTGTCCTCGCGACTGCCGGGGGCGTGGGCGCTGTGAGGACGGCGAGTGCATCTGCGACGCAGGCTACAGCGGGGACGATTGCGGCGTGCGTAGCTGCCCTGGCGACTGCAACCAAAGGGGCCGCTGTGAAGACGGCCGCTGTGTGTGCTGGCCCGGTTATACCGGGCCTGACTGTAGCGCCCGCGCCTGCCCACGCGACTGTAGAGGCCGTGGGCGCTGTGAGAACGGTGTGTGTGTGTGCAACACGGGTTACAGCGGTGAGGATTGCGGTGTGCGCACCTGTCCTGGAGACTGTCGTGGCCGGGGGCCGCTGCGAGAGTGGCCGTTGCGTGTGTTGGCCCGGGTACACGGGCCGGGACTGTGGCACGCGTGCCTGTCCTGGCGACTGTCGCGGGCGGGGGGCGCTGCGTGGACGGCCGCTGTGTGTGCAACCCAGGCTTTACTGGCGAGGACTGTGGGAGCCGTCGGTGTCCTGGAGACTGCCGCGGACATGGCCGCTGCGAGGATGGCGTGTGCGTGTGCGATGCGGGTTACTCAGGTGAGGACTGCAGAACACGCAGCTGCCCCGGGGGCTGTGGAGGCCGCGGCCAGTGCCTGGATGGGCGCTGCTTGTGTGACGACGGCTACTCGGGCGAGGACTGCGGTGTAAGGCGGTGCCCACGAGACTGCAGCCAACACGGTGTGTGCCAGGACGGTGTATGCTCCTGCTGGGAGGGTTACGCAGGCGAGGACTGCAGCATCCGCACCTGCCCCTCCAATTGCCATGGACGCGGCCGCTGTGAGGATGGACGCTGCGTGTGTGACCCAGGCTACACCGGCCCTGTGTGTGCCACCCGCACCTGCCCAGCCGACTGCCGGGGTCGTGGGCGCTGTGTTCAAGGAGTGTGCATATGCCACACGGGCTATGGCGGTGAGGATTGTGGGCAGGAAGAGCCTCCCGCCAGTGCCTGCCCAGGGGGCTGCGGGCCCAGGGAACTATGCCGCGCAGGTCAATGTGTGTGTGTTGAGGGCTTCCGAGGCCCTGACTGCGCTATCCAGATATGCCCTGGAGACTGTCGTGGCCGCGGAGAGTGTCGCCAGGGTAGCTGCTTCTGCCAAGATGGCTATGCCGGGGAGGACTGTGGGGAAGGTGAGTGGGCAGTCTTCTTCAATATGTTTGGCAAGGACTGGGATTCTAGGAACAAGAGCCATTAAGAAAACCTGATCCTGAAGCCTAGGGTGCCCAAGACCTGGAGGAGATGGGGTAGGGGTTGGAGGGGTGGGAGTCAGGAGCCAGAGTCCAGCAGGCAAAGCAGAACTGGGGGAGGGGGGTGCATATCAGCAGGTAGGACTGGGCTTCAGATCTCCGAGGAGCAGGTTGGGGCTCCCTTTAGCTGCTTGTAAAGAGATTCTGTGTTCCTGGAAATGGGAAAATGAGGGAGACCCAGGCCCTGTTCCAGCCTCTACCAGCTTTTCCCCACCTGCAGAGAGGAGGGGGAGCTCAGATGGGCCTCTTGGTGTGGCCCTGAGTAAGAGGGGTTGTAATGGTGGAGGTGGGGGTGGCTGCCCTGGGCTAACCAGCTTTTCCTACCTGTTCTCCTGGGCAGAGGTGCCAGCCATTGAAAACATGAGGATGCACCTCCTGGAGGAGACGACAGTTAGGACAGAATGGACCCGGGCTCCTGGCTCTGTGGATGCCTATGAAATTCAATTCATCCCCACGGTGAGAGAGGGGCCGAGCTCCAGGAGTGAGCTGATTGGGTGGCACTGGCAGTATGTGTGGCAAGGGAGGAGGGTCCTCATTTCATGGAAAAAGTTCATGTAATCAGTGGTTAAGCCCAGATGGCTCGGTTCCTAAAGCTGCTGTAAAGGCCTTCTTATCCTGCCCCATACCAGGCCTAGTGGCCTCTATAACATCTCCAGCAAGCATTGGTCTAGTGCAGTTGAAACACTGCTAGTGATAGTGAGCTCAGTCTTCCTGAGTCGACTGTTGGCCATCATGGCTATTCAGTTCATTTTGTTGGTGAATCCAAATTTGCCCAAATTCTACCATCCATCAATTGGCCCTGCTGAGCATTCACCAGCTGCTGGAATATTTTTTGCTTTCTCTGTGTCCTATGCCACAGGCCTCCAGATATTTGGCAACATCAACCATCAGATCATATTTCATTCCTCCCAGGCAAAACCCTTCAGTTTCTTCACCCCTTCCCCATAAGGTTATGTTGTCTGAATTCATTACCTTCCTGTGCCTCCTGCTTTTTGTATGTGTTCCCCAAAAATGGCATCAGAGAGGAGCCCATTGGCTAACTCTGGATACACTGGCACTTTTCTCAGAGTTGGCATATATTAACTTGTAGTCACAATACTGTCAGCAGTTTTGATCATAATTCTTTTAAGTGTCTTTTAATCATAAAAGTCATATGGGCCAAGTACATAAAACTTAGAAAATATAGATAAGTGAGGAAAAAAGGGAAGAAGAGAGGAAGGAAAGAAGGAAGGCAGGAAAGAAAGAAGACAACAGTCAACTATATACACTTTTTAGTCTAAATATAGGTCTTTGCCTTTGACTCTGTTCAATGTTATCTTTTTTTGGTTTAGGCCAAGCTGTCTAGGCTGTTACAATAATTTGAGTCTGTGAACTTGTTCTTTCACCTCCATGACGCCAGCACATTGCAAAGCATTCTTTCTCTACCTCCCTCCAACTTTCCCTTAAAACAGTTGGGGAGCACAATAAGGACAAAGCCTGGGGCCGGTTATTAGGGCCTTCCCTTTCTGTGAATTAAACTTTTAGGACATGGCTATTTCCCAGCTCTAAATCATCTGACATTTCTAGCATCCAACTCATGTTTTCCTGCATCATCCCCAAATGCCACAAGGGATGTGCCATGTCACCCCCTCATCTCCATCAGCTTAACCAGGACTCTGGAAAAATAAATAACTCCCTGGGCCTAAAGCCTTGGCAGTCACTAGGACAGAAGGGATAGCTCAGAGGTATTAGCTGTCATCCTTGCCTCCCTTTGCCTGGTCTCATTATGTCCCCCAGGCTAGACCCCTACCATGTCCTGTCTCTTCTCACTCTCAGGCCAAAGAAGAGGCAGAAATCCCTACTTTGTGATACAACCAAGGTAGCTTGGGTTTTTTCTTATGTTTAAAAAAAATTGTGATAAAAATAATTTAATCACAAGACAAGAACTTGGCAGCTAAAGAAAAACAAATAATTCTTGGCTGCTTCACACTAAAACAAGCACTGCTAACATTTTAAAGTGTTTCTCCCACTCTCTTCTTCTATGTGTATATTATTTACATAGCTCTAATCCAAAGAGGGTGGGACTTTTAAAAGGAATTTTCCTAAGAAACTTCAGAGAAAGAAGAATTAAAATAAACAGTGGAGATAAGAGAAGCTTTCAGAGACCGTTGTCTCCTGCTCTGAATAAATACAAATTTATCCTTGGGTGTTGTCAGGGTGTGCAGCTTGCCAGCCAAAGCCCTAGGCTTTGCCCTTTACTCTGAGACAGGGTGGTGCTGGGCCAGCCTGCTCCAGGCTTGGTCCTGGTCTCAGTTCATCCATTCTGCTCTGGATATAGAACTCTGTCATATTATGGATCCCTTGTGAGCCTGGGTGTGAAAGAAGCTCCTGTTAATTGGTCCCTAAACACCCCTCTTGGATTCCACACCAGCCTGTGCTCCCAGTCCTCACTCTGTGTAGCTGACCTCTGCACTTGAGTGTCCTGTTTTGGCCACTGCTCTCTGTCCATTTCTGTTGGCACAGGACATGTTCAGTAGCTCACTGTCCTCTGACATCCGCCATTTTTCCTTGAAGCCTGTCTCTATCTCATCCCCTCCCTCTTTCTCAAAATCCAAACTCTGCTATTTTTTTTTTTTTTTTTTTTTTTTTTTTTGGTACCGGGGATTGAACTCAGGGGCACTGGACCACTGGGCCACATCCCCAGCCCTTTTTTGTAATTTATCAGAGACAGGGTCTCACTGAGTTGCTAAGTGCCTTGCCATTGCTGAGGCTGGCTTTGAACTCGAGATCTTCCTGCCTCAGCCTCCCAGGTGCTGGGCGTATGCCACCGTGCCCTGCTAAAACTCTGCTATTCTTGGCCATGGGGCCCACCTAGTTATTGGAATTATTTTCAGAATGCAGAAGAAGAATGTCCCTCCTCTCCTTGCATATGTGGCATTGTTATTCTGACTCAGTGGGCCTCCAAGTGTGTTCAGTGCTCCCTGGACCTCAACATCAGCATCACCTGGGAGCTTGTTAGAAACATATGGTAGGGCTGGGGTTGTGGCTCAGCGGCAGAGCGCTCGCCTCGCACGTGCGCAGCCCGGGTTCGATCCTCAGCACCACGTAAACATAAATGCATTGCATTGTGTACAACTAAAGTAAATAAATAAATATTTTTTAAAAGAAAGAAACATATGGTAGATCAGACTCTACCCCAGATCTCCTGCTCCAGAAGGTCTGTAAATGGATCTCAGTAACCTATGTTGTAACAGGTCCCCCAGGTGATTCTGATGGCCTCAAACCTAAGTATCACACCTTAAGAAGTGTTGCTGTTTTCCAAAATGTTGGCTATTATATGAGTGTGATAGAAAGCATGGCATCCTAAGGGAGGTGATCCCTGCCTCAGAAAGAGGTTCAGGTATTCCTGGTCTGGATGTATTCTGCAGCCTGGAAACATGCTAGGTCAAGTGTTGGCTTGAACACAAGACTGCACATGGAGAAGAGTTTTTGCTTGGGTCTTATCTGAAAAGGGAGAAGAGAGTGAGGGACCAGTCAAGATAGAGTCCTCCATCTGGGGACATGAGGTTGACATTGATTATAAAGTTAAAAATTCACCAAGAACAATTGCTGAGGGAACCAAGCTTTACCAAGGGGCAGAGTTAGCTGCCAGAATCTGGCTAAAGAGCCTGCCTCCAACCAGCAAGATGGTGCTGGGACACATGGGTTAGGCTGACCATGGAACTTTCAGGGGACTGTTCCCAAATCTATCTCAGGAGGAACCAAATGGTGTCTACAGAATATATACAGGTTATTCCACAGAGTGAAGGAAAACTCTGGGGATGGGCTTGCCTTAATGAAAGAACCAGACTTAATCAGGGAGCACCCAACTGTGGGGGCAGGGTCCTGGGTGGGGGGAGGGAGAGGAGAGAAAGAAAGAATAAAAGAGACAGAGACAAAGAGAGAGTAGGGGTGGGAGTAATGGGCAAGTGGGTTCTGGGAAGGGTGAGGACATCACAGGTATTGAGTGAGGGCCAACCCAAAGTTTCCTAGCCTGGGATATCCTAGAGCAGCCTGAGTAGGAGAGGGACAGGAATATTGTGTGTCCAGGAAAGCTTTTCAACCCAGAAAACTCTGAAAAGCTTTATTTCATCCTCAACAAGAAATCTCTACGTGGCCTTCTCATCTGGTTTTATACTTTGGTATTTACTATGTTGATTTCCCCACAAGTCTCTTGGTTTAGGAGAGTACCTTTTGAAATTTCCAATCCTACTTGGCTGAATGGAGGCATCCCCATCACAGCCAACATAGCTAAGCAGAACAGAGTGTCCTCAGCGGCTGTCCTAGCTGGATAACCCAGTGAAATGCAGGGATGTTAGAATGCTCACAGATGTCCAGCTCCTCCAGCCTCTCCAGAGACTGGCACTCTGAAGACTCTGCCTAAAGTAGCAGCCCAAATTTCCTGTGGGGCCACCATATACAATCACACTATCTTAAATGTGCACTTAGAGAAGGGTTGTTTCCTGGAACTCATTTACTATACAAAGAGATTTGTGTGGAGATCTACATTTAGCTACTAGAATATGAGCTACCCAAGGATAGGAACTGTATTTTTGTGTCTCTATTACTGAGCATGATTTCAGGTTCAAAATCAGCAATGAAGAAACTCTTGTGAACCAGCAATGGTACCCACGCCTGTAATCCCAGTGGCTCACGAGGCTGGGGCAGGAGAATCACAAATTCAAAGCCAGCCCCAGCAACTTAGTGACGCCCTAAATCAATTTAGTGAGACCGTGTCTCAAAATTAAAAATAAAAAATGGGCTGGGGATGTGGTTCAGTGGTTATGTGTTCCTGATACCAAAAAAGAAAGAAAGAAAAACATTTCTGGAACTTTGAGCAGGTAGGCTTTGTTGTAAGGGAGTCTAGAAGCATGCTGAAGAGAAAAGTCCTAAAAAGAAATATCGTGATACAGGTCACAACCAAATTACACAGCCAGGGCAGGCATCTACTGGGAGGTTTAGGCTGAGCAGACACTTTAAGGAGGAAGTGAGACTCAAAAGGGGAATAATTGGCCTACCTCATTTGTTCTGAAAGGAACAAGCTTAGGAGAAGCCTCTTCCTACCCAGGTAGTTGGGGTTGCCAGGGGGAAGCCAGCAGGATTGTCAGGTAGGATTCTGGTAGATGAACAAGAAGTGCCCATGAAAAGGGAAACTGGGTTCACACTGCCTGGGCTCAAGTCCTTGCCATTATATTGATTTGAGTGATAAGTTTCCTTCTCAGTTTCTTCATCTATAAAAATGGGATTGATAGGACCTATCTCACAGAGCTGTTGCAAGAATTAAGTGAGTTTGGCCAGGATGGTAGAACATGCCTATAATCCCAGCAATTTGGGAAGCCAAGGCAGGAGGATTACAAGTTTGAGCTCAGCTTTAGCAACTTAGTAAGAACTTGAACAACTTAGTGAGACCCTGTCTCAAAGTTGAAAAATATAAAAAAGACCTAGAGATGTATTTCAGTGGTAAAATGCCTCTGGGTTCAGTACCAAAACAACAACAACAAAAAAAGAATTAAGTGAGTTCATATTTGTAAATTGCCTAGAATACCAGCTAGCAGGGAGTAAGGCTCTGGACATGTTTGCTGTTACTTCCCTGCTCCTAGCTTGTACAGGGCCAAGTTCCACACAGTCCCATGCTGACACTGTTCAGAATTGGAAAAAGAAGAGATATAAGAGAATTGAGCAGTAGGGGCAAGAGTACCAGCCCCTGATACACCTGGTACTCTCTCTCACAGACAGAGGGAGCGAGCCCCCCGTTCACCGCGCGGGTGCCCAGTTCTGCCTCAGCCTATGACCAGAGAGGACTGGCCCCTGGTCAGGAGTACCAGGTCACTGTCCGTGCCCTTCGAGGGACCAGCTGGGGTCCTCCTGCTTCTAAGACCATCACCACCAGTGAGAGCTGGAACTGTGGGGGCAGGGTCCTGGGTGGAAGTCTGGGTCTGAGAGGGACAGCTGTAGGCCTGTCCTGTGGGAGGCAGAGGGATGGGGTGGGATGGGGGCTCGGGTCTTGGAAGGAAAGCTAATGACTAAAGAATCAGAATCCCACCTGAGCCCTTCTCTCTCCAACTCAACTAGTGATTGATGGTCCCCAAGACCTCCGCGTGGTGGCTGTGACACCGACCACACTGGAGCTCAGCTGGCTACGTCCCCAGGCTGAGGTGGACCGATTTGTGGTCTCCTATGTCAGTGCCGGAAACCAGAGGGTACGGCTGGAAGTTCCACCCGAAGCAGATGGGACACTGCTTACCGACCTGATGCCAGGCGTGGAATATGTGGTGACTGTCACTGCAGAACGGGGTCGAGCAGTCAGCTACCCAGCTTCTGTCAGGGCCAACACAGGTATGGCCAGCCAGGAGTTAGGGAAGGGTCCTAATTTTCAAGACAGGGAGCCCAAGTCTGCAGTTCATAGTCTCCCCAGAATGCATTTGGCAGGGTGTGTGGCAATCCCAAAGCACCTGTTGCTCTGTTCTGAGGTCACTGAGGACACAGGTGCTTGGAGTCCTATAGCAAGGCTGCAGGTTAGACTATGGAAGGAACTACCCCATGGAAAGGAGATGCTCTCTGATCTACCCAGATATGGGAGGTTCTTATCCTAACAGAGGCAGTGGTGCTGAAAGTCAGATCTTGTAGGAATTGGAATCAGGCAGATTACAAATCAGCAGTCCTGATTTTGGTCTTTAGGATTTTAGTCTCCAGAAGTTGGGTCTCTCCGCCGTAATTTTCCACTAACCCTCAAAGTTTCTTAACAGATGCCTGGATCTTTCTTTTCTTTTCCTGTGACAGGGGAACCCTCACTTCGCTGTAGGTCACATTCTCTTCTTACTCCCCTTTCTCTCTTTCAGATACAGGGCCCCGCCTGCTGGCTTCTCTTTTCTTTCTAGGGCACCAACAGTGGTGGGCTTGGAGGGTGAGGGGAACTGACTCATTGTTTTGGTTCTCTTTCCAGGTGGGGCTGGGGCTCAGGAAAGAGGCCTCCGGCTCTAATGGGGGACGGGTGGGGGAGGAGCCGTGGTGGAGTGGAGTGCAGGGTGCGGGGAGCTGCCACTGACCAGCTCTCCCCTACCCCTTTTTCGTCCCCGGCAGCACCAGGCCACTACAGTTACCCGGAGGTGCGCCCCCCAGCCCCGCCCCCCAAGTCCCGTCCCCGTCCTGTCCCGGCCTCACGGCCTCTGCGGCCAGCAGAGGAGGGGGAGGAGGAATCCCGCCCGGGGCCCAACCTGCCTCAGCCCCCGCGGCGGGCGTGGGGCAACCTGACCACCGAACTGGGCCGCTTCCGCGGCTCGGTGCAGGACCTGGAGCGCCACCTGCGGGCTCACGGCTACCCACTGCGTGCCAACCAGACCTACACGTCGGTGGCGCGCCACATCCATGAATACCTGCAGCGGCGTCGGGCGGCCGCCGCCCCCGCCGGCTCCCCAGCTCCCCAGCCCCGTCGTCCCCACTCCACCGCCAGCCCCGCGGCAGGCACCTGGAAGCGGGACTCCAACCAGGGCATCTACGGCCTCTCCCCTGAAGGCGTCGACCGGTTGGCCGCGCCCCGACACCCCAAGCCTGAGGTGCTGGGCAGTTCCGCTGACGGCGCGCTCCTCGTGTCTCTTGATGGGCTCCGCGGCCAGTTCGAGCGTGTGGTGCTGCGCTGGCGGCCTCAGCTGCCTGCAGAGGGCCCCAGCGGGAGCTGACGGTGCCGGGCACCACGCGCACAGTCAGCCTACCTGACCTCAGGCCCGGCACCACCTACCACGTGGAGGTCCACGGGGTGAGGGCGGGGCAGACCTCCAAGTCCTACGCCTTCATCACAACCACAGGTAGCGTGGGCTGGGGCAGCGGGACCACCCATCTCCTGTCCCCAGCGCCTCCTGTCTTGGAGCCTGCAGCCTCAATTCTCTGACTACCACCTCCTCCACCACCACACCCTTCTACCTTCTGGCCCTCCCTGGCCCAGGCACCAGGGGACCCCCCCTCATCCCTTCAAAGCACAACCTCCTGTGTCTCTGGAAGCCACCCTCACCCCAGGGCTCTGGTGTCATCCTGTGGGTACCCAAAGCCAAGGAAACCTGGCCTTTGGGGTTCTGTAGTTTTCACCTGGGTTCCCACCCAGGCCAGGATTGCTGTCCTAGGTAATGAAAGGGGCATCTGGGATGGTGGCCTGTAGAGCCCATCCTGCTCTGAGTGGGGAGGGTTGAAACCATTGATTCTCACTCCAATTTACTGTGGTGAGGGTGACTAAAGACTGTGGCTGATGGTTATTTCCCACAATTTGGCCTTGACTATGACGGGATATTTGAGAACTGCTTGGGGGTGGCCATGAAGCCATCAGGCAGCATGTGTATGTAGGGGTGAAACCACTGCTTATTAAGCTGTGTTTTCAGTCTTCCTGGCTCACTTCACGCTTGTCTCTCCCACAGGAACCATGCCTGGGCTGGGGAAAAGGGTGCTCTATGGCTGCAGTGTGTGGGGGGGGGCGGGTAGGGGTGGAACTCTTCTTTCCCCATAGGGCTCAGATGCCACTTGACCTGGACGTCTACCCCCATGCTCCTTCCTCTCTTCTACTGCCCATTCTCTTCTTGCATCCTCCCTCCCTAACACCACGGTCCCCTCCTTTCTTCCAGGCTTCTCACTGCAGCACTAATGGAAGCCGGACCTCCACTCAGTGGGGAGAGGGAAGTGGGCGGGGAGGGACATAGAGGTCATGGAAGCCTTATGGGGGGTGGGATGGCTTATCTATTTACTACCTGCCCTAAGCACAAGCCTGTCTGCTCAGGAAAATGGTAGATGGGGGTGTTTGGAAGACAGAAAATCTTTGGGAGGATGTGGACGGGCCAGGGATATAAAAGGGGAAGTTCCCCAGGAATATAAAAGGCTGGGAATTCCTTTCTGGCTCTCATGCTCCACTCTCCTGTTTTTCTTGCCCTGCTTTGCCCTTCCCAGGGTCCTCACCCTCAGGCCCCTTGGGAGCTACTGATGAGCCTCCTCCCTCAGGCCCCTCGACGACCCAAGGGGCTGAGGCCCCTCTCCTACAGCAGCGCCCTCAGGAGCTGGGAGAGTTGAGGGTACTGGGCAGAGACAAGACAGGGCGCCTCCGTGTGACCTGGACTGCCCAGCCCGACACCTTTGCCCACTTCCAGCTGCGCCTGCAGGTGCCCGAGGGCCCGGGGGCACATGAAGAACTGCTGCCAGGGGACGTCCGCCAGGCTCTGATGCCCCCGCCCCCTCCTGGAGCCCCCTACAAGCTGTTGCTTCATGGGATCCCCCCTGGGGGCAAGCCCTCTGTTCCCATCACCTACCAAGGCGTTATGGGTATATCCTGAACTCTGCTCTGACCAATGTCCTGAGATTGGGGGAGAAACTGGGGCAGTCAGAACTTCAGAGATGGAATGGAGATTCTGGAGCCAGTGAAGGGAAGAGCTGATGTTTGGGGCTGGGTGGTAGGAGATAAAAGGATTCATGGGTTCCGAGGGAAGACGGATGGAGGGGATCTTAGAACAATGATGAGAGTGGTGGAGTGGGAGGAAAAAAGTCAGTGGGTGAGATGGGAATTCAGTGAGAAAGGCTGTAGGCTCCTGGCCACCATCTGCAACTTCCTTTGCCCTGTGTCTGCCCCTACTTTCTGGTTGTTCCTTGCCCTACCCTGCCCCATAGATCTCTCAAAGTGGACTTGGAGAGACCTCTGGCCCTTAGGATACTGACCCTCAGTCCATGATACCTTCTCTCTGGGAGTCTGGCTTGCTGTGGACAGCACCCTGTGGTTCCATCAGCCAGTTTCCGCTGGGTTGAAGGCTCCTTGAGGGCAGGAGTTCCATAGCCATCAGGACTTCAGAGATGGGTGATATTTTTCAGGACCAGTGAAAGACAGGGCTGAGGTGCCTGGCTCACATCCCCTTTGGTCCTCCCTATGGGACGAGTGTGGCTGACTTTCACCTCAATTCTAAGTCATGCTCACTACTGGGAGAGGGGTGGCAGGGGAGAGAGCAGCTCAGATGAGCCAGGAAGCCTTCACACCGTTCTAGAGCAACAGTGGGGTGGCTCAAAACTCTCGAGCAGAACCAAAGGAGAACTGAAACTCCCACCAAAATCCTGGTATGCAGAGGAGCCAAGCTTTGTGAGAGGTGGGGAAATTGTCACAAGGAAGGGAATAGAAATTGAGAGGGGAAATATTCCCCTTCCTAAGAGGGTTGGTTATAGAGGGCTGAGGGATAGGTAAATGGAGGTTTCTAAGGGACACAGTGTTAGGATGGAGTAAAGCAGGCAGAGAAGAGGGAGGGAGATGTGGGATAAGGAAATGGTTTGAGTATGCCATGCTTTTGCTTTTGTCCCCACCCCAACCCCAGACAGGGATGGAGAGACGCCTAGGAAGTCCTTAGGTCTGCCACGCCTGGGTGAGCTGACAGTGACGGACGTGACCTCTGACTCCCTGCTCCTGCATTGGACAGTCCCTGAGGGGGAGTTCGACTCCTTTGTGATCCAGTACAAAGATAGAGATGGGCCCCAGGTGATGCCAGTGGAGGGGCCTCAGCGTTCAGCCCCCATTACATCCCTGGAACCTGGCCGAAAGTACAAATTTGTCCTGTATGGGCTCGTCAACAAGAAGAGGCATGGTCCCTTAGTGGCCGAAGCCAAGATGTGTGAGTGAGAGAAGTCACACCCCATACCTGCCCACTGTACTGTCATAAAAGAGGCCTTCTCCATGCTCTGGGAAGCTGCCTTGGGGTTCAGAAAGTCTTGCTACAGGCAGCAAGGCATGAACTGCATCCCAAAAGGAAAGCAGTATGGGGCAGAGGGAGGGAGCGGTCCCTAGGAGAATCAATGTCACTGTTTCCTCTGGCTGGAAAGCGAGGGATGTGGGGAGTTCAAGGGCCTGGTCTACTGCTCTTTTGCTGTGCTGAGGGGTGTGGACCTCATTTGAGGACCCCAGGGGACCTCTGGGCAGTTTAAAGTGAGAGAGTGAAATGATTAGGTGTTTATCTCACAAATAGTGCTGTGACTGCTATAGAGGCTGACTGGAGAGTGAGTCAGCTGGTGAGACACACGGCAGCCTGTCTGGGATGGTGGCAGTGGGGTGGATGTTGAAAGTGAAGGAAAGCAAAGAGGCCCGGGCAAACCCTGGGTCCCAGATCAGTTCTGTTCCCTGAGGCAGGGAGCAGCAGCTAGGGAACAATGTAGCATGAGACACTTCCATAAACACCTTTTGAACATTTATTGAGTCAGATGCCTTCAAGATGTTCTAAGTGAATGATCATACTTACTGCTTATAGCAGCCTGGCGAGGCATGCCCACTTCATGGATGAGGAGAATCAAGCACAGGAAGAGAAGATCACCCGAGTAGAAACTTGCCAGGGCCTCCAATTGCACTGCTGCCCTGGTGGGCCTAGAGAGCAGAGAGAAGTCCTGCCAAGGGGCCTGGGCATCAGTGTCTGTGGGCAGGAGCAGGAGGGAGGTCATCAGGGAGGAGATATGAGCCAATGGAACCCTAGGGACAAAAACACTCAGAGCAGGAGCAGAGGAAGAGGATCCCACAGGGCAGCCTGAGGGGTGACTGTCAGGGAGGGGTAGAACCAGGGAACAGAGTGGTGTCCTGGATGCCAGGAAAGAGGGTGCGGTCAGTCGGTTCAGATTCTGGAAGAGTGATTCAGGGGCTACTGAGTGTCCACAGGACTTAGCAATGGCGAGGTCACCACTGGCGCCATGGAGCTGCCTGGCAGAGGGGTGGAGCTGGGTTGGGAGAGGATGAAGGTAAGGCTGCAGTTAGTGTGGTTTTTGGAAATCCAGGCTGGGAATATAAAACAAAGAGGGAAGGTAGATGCTAGAGGGAAATGCAGGCAGAATTTGGGTGTGAGGGACAAGAGCAGGTTTAAATGCTGAAGGCCACATTGGTAGGGAGTCAGGTGCTGTGATACAGAGTGGGGACTGCAGGTGGGTCAAAGCCCCAAGGAGGAGGGCCCAGAGCACAACAGTGCCACACTCTGGTACTGACAATTTCCAAGGATCTACCCCTTTATCTTCAAGGAGAAACCAGCTAGAAGTTAGGCCTGGAAGCAGTGAAGTGCACTGGGGAAGTTTCCCTGGCTGTGGAGATATGGAAGGCCTGGCTGGGCTCCCCACTCTTTGAACCCCTTAGTTGTGATAAAGTCAGCACTTTAATCTACAGGGATTTTGTGCCATTTAGATGATGACACCCTTTTAAGTGAACAAGGCTCCTCTGCAGGGTACTTAGCTTGGCAAGCAGAGTGCTGGCTGGATTTCAGTCCCCTTATACTCCCTAGATCATGCACCTTTGTACATTGAATAGCCTGCACAGCCTCACACAGTATTCTTATGTGGGAGGTGGGTTTCCTCTTCTGCTGTGACCCACCTTCTCTCTACCGCCTCTTCCTAGTGCCTCAGAGTGATCCCAGTCGAGGCACTCCACCCCGTCTGGGAAAACTGTGGGTGACAGACCCTACCCCAGACTCACTGCACCTCTCCTGGACTGTTCCTGAGGGCCAGTTTGACTCCTTTATGGTCCAGTACAAGGACAGGGATGGACGGCCCCAAGTGGTACCTGTGGAAGGACCTGAGCGCTCAGTCATCATCTCCTCCCTGGACTCTGATCACAAGTACAGATTCACTCTCTTTGGGATTGCCAATAAGAAGCGGTATGGCCCCCTTATGGCTGATGGCACTACTGGTGAGTATCGCCACAAAAGCCCCCACGTGACCCCTCTCTCCCTCTGCATACTTACCCTCAGCTAGGAGCCAGCTGGGGCCTCCCAGCAAGATGGCTGGCTCCACTATCCTGGCCCTGCTCCCAGGCTGAGGGGCAGCCAGCCTCTCCCACACTGCTGGGCCTCGTCCATTCCATTCAGCTACTCCCCAAGGCCCAGAAGGTGTGTCATACTTTGGCTGTACTAGACTTCCCAGGAGTTTAGCTCTAACACTAATAGAGTAGTGACACCTCCCCCTCAGGTACCATGTTTAAACCCCAAGCCCCAATCCCAAGCTTCCAGCTCAGCATCTGGTTGAATCCTCTTGTTTACAGCCCCAGAGAGGGGAGAAGAGCCCCCTCACCCTGAGTCCCTTGAGCAGCCCCTTCTGGGGGAATTAACGGTGACTGGCGTGACCCCAGACTCCCTGCGCCTGTCTTGGACTGTGGCCCAGGGGCCCTTTGACTCCTTCGTGATCCAGTACAAGGATGTGAAGGGGCAGACCCAGGCAGTACCTGTCAGGGGAAATGAGAATGAAGTCACAGTCCCTGGCCTGGAGTCCAACCGGAAGTATAAGATGAACCTCTACGGGCTTCATGGCAGGCATCGTGTGGGGCCCGTGTTTGTAGTGGCCAAGACGGGTGAGTCAGCTGCACAGGCCTCCCTCCCCTGCTTACCCCCGAACTCTTGAGTGGGACCTGGCCAGCTCCACCTTCTTTTTCTCAGCTTCTCTTTTGACAAAGCCTCTGCTGTCTTTCTCCCCCTCTGCTCTTCTGTCCTTCACATCCCAGAACTCCTCTTCCATCCTTTAGCTCCTAATCTCTTTCTTAGCCTTGTTTCCCCCCCCCACCACCACCACCACCACCATCTCAGAGCAGGCCCCAATTTAACCCATTCCAAGTACCTGGACTCATCCCTGCACTCCAGGCTGCCTTTTCCACAGATGTCCTTACCTGCAACCATTGTGTTCTCACCTCTCTTTTTACTGTGGGATCCTTCTGGGCCTCAGCCAGACCCTAGTCACTACTGAGCTTGTGTCACTAGCCAGTGCATTGCTGTTCTGTACAGAGGTGGCAGATACAGGAGACAAGGAAATCATGTTTCCCCAGCCTCTTCCTGCATGGAGAGGACTCTTCCCAACCCACCTCCCTGATTTCCAGCCAGCTTGCAGTGGAGCAAAGGGCTCACTTTCAGCCCTGCATCCCAGCCTGTTCCTCCACATTCTCAGCTCCTCCGTGTTAGATACCATGACCACGGCCCAAGATGCCACTGCCAACACATGGTGTGGCAAAGTGGTTCAGAGCATGGACTCTGGAACCAACTGGCTCTGAACAACAGCCTTGCAACTTCCTGCCACGGGACTGGGTGCAAGTTACTTAACCTGTATGAGCCCCAGCTTTCCTTTCTGTCAAATGTAGGTAATGATGGTGACCAATACACAGAGTTGTTAGTAAATACAGTGAACGTGCATTCAGTACCTGAAGTAGTGCCTGGCATATGCAGACTGGGGCTGTTCCTCACTGCTCTTGCACTTTCCAGTAACCTCTTTTTTCTCCTCTCCTCCCTGCCTCTCCATCCTTGCCTGGGTTCTAATTCTTGCCTGCTTCCTGCTCAGTCTCCTAGCTCTTACATAGCTCCCCTGAACCAAGGAGGGGTCACAGAACAGCTGGTTTCCCTTGTGCCACAGTCTCCCTAGTCCATGGAGCCCTGCAGAGAGCTCCTTGGAGGGGACAGTGGGTGGGGGATGTGATTTCAGAGCCAACCAGGGAAGAACAGGGCCCTCCCCAGCCCCTGCACATCTGAATCTTTCCCCTACTCTTGGCCAGAACCCACCTTAGCAAGGGCTTAAGGGGAGAGAGGAGGAGGCTTGGGGAGGAAGCCTTACCAAGAACTCATTCCATGGTCTCATTTTGGTAAGAGGGATGGGGCTGCCAGAGCACCCCGTGAGTGGACAAGGTGGTAAGAGGCCTCCCCACCCCTCTGTTTTCTTAGGTCAGTACTGTCAGGGGTAGGATATGGAAGGATCCTCAGAGGGGTCCTGTCTTTTTGTCTCAGCTTCTTTCTACAGAACTACCAGTGCACTCTCTCTAGCAGACAGGCTGATCCTTCTCCATCCATGAGAAGGATCCATGAGTGCCTGGTTGGCTAATACCAAAGGCTACACAAGCCCCTCTGCAGCTTGGCTGGAGGAGCGTATCTGTAGGCTGGATGTACTGCCTTGTTTCCATTGATGGTAAATCAAGTCACCCTTAATGCCTATGTGCCCCTATCTCTTCTTTTAGCCCCCCGGGAGGTTGTAGGTGAGATCCCCAGCCCTACAGAACCCAGCATGGAGGCCCTGGAAACACCTGCGCAGCCACGCCTGGGGGAGCTAACCGTGACAGACTCTACCCCTGACTCCCTGAGCCTCTCCTGGACAGTCCCCGAAGGACAGTTTGATCACTTCCTGGTCCAGTACAAGAATGGGGATGGACAGCCCAAGGTAGTACGGGTGCCCGGGTATGAAGATGAGGTCACCATCTCAGGGCTGGAGCCAGATCACAAGTACAAGATGCACCTGTATGGCTTCCACAGTGGCCAGCGTGTGGGCCCCATGTCTGCCATTGGGGTGACAAGTGAGTGATCTGGTGGGAAGTTGATCCTCTAACTCTTTGGTGATAACTGAACAGGACATAATGGCAAGGGCTTAGTGAATAACCACAGGTCTGCTTGTGGCTGAAACTGTGGTCCCCTTTGTGCTTCCCCTGGGGTTGATCTCTGTCTCTGCCTGGGAAGGGAAGCGCCAGAGGGACCTGTGCTGTGCTGGGGGCTGCCTCAGTTCCCTACTGCTGACCAGGAGCTTGGGCATGCTTGTCAGTTGTCAGCTGAACAAGGCCTTGGAGCCTCAAGGATGAGATTGTCTGAACTGACCTCAGGCTTCTCACTCCTTCCTCAAGAGCTGAGCACATCTCTTAGAGAGCCTGCCTTACCCTCTCTCTCTCTCTCTCCTTCTCAGCTGCAGAGGAAGAAACCCCCAGCCCCACAGAGGTGGAGACCCCCAGCCCCACAGAACCCAGCACAGAGGCCCCAGAGCCCACTGAGGAGCCACTCCTGGGGGAGCTGACAGTGACAGGCTCCTCCCCTGACTCCCTGAGCCTCTCCTGGACTGTGCCCCAGGGCCACTTTGACTCTTTCACCATCCAGTACAAGGACAGGGATGGGCGGCCCCAGGTGGTGCGTGTTGGAGGAGAGGAGAGAGAGGCCACCGTGGGGGACCTGGAGCCTGGACGCAAGTACAAGATGCACCTGTATGGGCTCCACCAGGGCCACCGAGTGGGCCCCGTGTCTACTTTGGGCGTGACTGGTAAGTGAGGAAGGGTCTGACTCAGTTCCCCTCGCAGCTGATTCCTGACTTCCTGTCACCAGTTGCTCTTATTCCAGTGAGGCCACGAGTTCCCCACCTCTTGGGAAGACCTAGTAAGAGCAGATCATAGGTATTGGGGCTACAACCAGTTTTTTGTGACTCTCTACCAGTTTTGTTTCCTTTGTTTCCTCGTCTATAAAGTGCAGATAATACCTACCTCATGGAAATATTGTGTTAAGAATATTCAAGTATTAACAAATATCAAGTATTAAGAATGAAGGCAGGGGTTGGGGGCGCTGGGGTTGTGGCTCAGCAGTAGAGTGCTCACCTAGCACATGCAGGGCCCTGAGTTCACTCCTCAGCACCACATAAAAATGAATGAATGGAATAAATATATTGTGTCCAACTACAACTAAAAAATAAATATTTTTTTTTTAAAATGGAGGGGGCTGGGGTTGTGGCTCAGTGGTAGAGCACTTGCCTAACATGTGTAAGGCCCTGGGTTCGATCCTCAGCACCACATATAAATAAATAAAAAATAAAGGTCATTGACAACTAAAAAAAAAAAAAAAAAAATGGAGCTAGGTGTGGTGGTGCATACCTGTAATTCCAGAGGCTCAGGAGGCTGAGGCAGGAGGATCACAAAGTCTTCAGAGATTTATCAAGGCCTTAAGCAATTTATTGAGGCCCTGTCTCAACTTAAAAAATAAGAAGGGCTGGGGGTGTGGCTCAGTAGTTAAATACTGCCTGGTTCAATCCCCAGTACCAAAAATAAAGAATGGGTCTGGCAGAAAGTAAATATGCTGTTGGGTTTCTTGCTATGGTCATAATTATCCCTACTCTGGGATCTACTTTGTTCTCATGGCTGGGTCAGCTGCTTAGGTGGTAAGAATGTGTCAGACATTGGGCTATTCATCAGTGCCACTCAAAACTTTCTTTTTTAAAAATATATTTTAGTTGTCGATGGACCTTTAACTAATTAATTAATTTTTATGTGTTGCTAAGAATTGAACCCAGCGCCTCACATATGTGAGGTGAGTCCTCTACCACTGAGCCACAACCTCAGCCCTTTCTTTAATGCTCCCAGCAAGTGACTTTACAGCAAAAAAGAATATCCCTCTCACCCCTTGTCTCAGGCCAATTATGGGGCCACTTTGGCCAACACAAAGGACCCATCCTGGGCACTTTGTCTGCAAAGCCTCAGTCCACAAGGCTCAGGGTGCCTCTGGGAACCTTCTGCTGACCTGCTCAGCTTGGCCACAGTGAAGGATGTCTCTTTTTCCCTTTGATTACTGAAACAGAGGCACACCTGTTTTAAAAACAGCTTTTGCTATAAGAGGAAATATTAAAAACTTAAAAGGCAGAGAAACAAATAGGTTTCTAGAACACAGTTTCTGTACTTGCACAAAGCTCAACTTCATAGTTATTTGGTTTATTTAGTTTCCAGAACCTCCCACTCCCAAATTATTCTCTTTGTCTCTGTCAGCACTAAGAAGAAAAAGAGGGGGAAGCCACCTCAATTACCCTCCTCAGCACCCAAGGTAATAAAGTGGAGGGTTGTGCCATGCCCACAGCCTACTGCCAAGGTCTCTCCTGGGTTGACAGTTGGCCTGTCCCTCTGTCCAAGTAGCTACACTAGGCTCTGTGTGGCCTTGTCCTTGATCTGTGGGGTAAGGGTGAGCCCTTTCAGGTACTGACTAAAGTGGTGCAATAGAAGAAGATTGAGTTTTGAAATCTGATAAACCCAATTCCATTCTTGGCTTCCCCATTCTTAACTTGATCTTATGGAATTTACCTCTTCTCCTGGAACCTCAGCTTCCTCATCTTCAAGATGGAGAAACATGGTCCAACTTGTTGTTAAGTGTGAGAGGTGCTGACTTAACATTTCTAAGGTGTTCTCAGCTCATTTGACTTTTTCTCAGACTCTCCTATGGAGAGATCACTGTATATCCTTTTTCTAATGCTAGAATTTTTTTCTTTTCTTTTGTACTGGGGATTGAACCCAGGAGATAGGGTTTCACTAAATTGCTTAAAACCTCGCTAAGTTGCTGAGGCTGGCTGTGAACTTACGATCCTCCTGCCTTTGCCTCCTGAGCTGCTGGGATTACAGGTATTCGCCATGGCGCCCAGCAGATGCTAGATATTTTAAAACACGTACTTTATATGTTCTAAATAAAATGGAAGTGGCCCTTTAAGAAGAGAATGGGACAGAATGTTTGCCATCAGGGCAGCAAGGAGCTGAAGCAGCTGGAGCCTGCTGAGTGGGCTGAGGGCTGTGCCTGGCACACAGCACATGTTATACCGTTGCCAGGAGAAGCAATGCATGGAGCTAGTTAGAAACACTTCTAATTTGGCAAAAGACTATCCTCGATGTAGTGTAGACTGTCATATATGTGAATAGTTATAATCTCACCTTTTCCAGTTAAGCCGAATTATTAACAATCAGACTCGATGATGAGAGTCAATTTCTTCCCCGATGGAAAGAAGTACAGAGAAGGCAGAAACAAACAGGAAACAGATTTTACAGGAACTAATAAGGTCAAAAGGCAAGTGAAATGAAAGAAAATGTACGTAGCAGATGTTTAATATGTGGTGGTTGCTCTGGTCCCTCCCACCCCCTTCAGCTACCTCTGTCCCTGCCCTTCCTACCCACACTCACTTTTGCCTGCCTGAGGCCTGGTTCCCAGTCCATTTTAAATAGATTTCACTTGTCTAGAGTGTAGTCTTGTCCTCCCATGGAAGTCAGAGAAACAGGCCCTTGGGAGTCCCACCCAGCCAGCCACGCCCTCCACCAGTTTGCCTCTTGGGACCACCTTCCAGTTTGATCACTAATGAAATACCTCTCTGCCAGACTCAGCTTTCTCTGGATCACTGGGGACAGGCAGGTCCAGAGCTCGTCTTCCTAACCCAGACCTTCACACCACTTGTGTATTTAACAAGCAGTTGCTGGGGACCTTCTATGTGCTGGGCACGGGGACATAGCAGTGTGAACAATGCAAAACTGCTGCTGGTGGAGCTCACAGGGAACCACTTGGACAAATAATGTCAATGGTACCATCTGTGATGGGGACACAATCTGTGGGGGAAAGCAAAGCCAGTAGGTAAGGATGGTGAGAGCCTTGCTAGGCACCATCTAAGGAAGGACCTGAAGGAGACAAGAGAACAGCCACATTGGTCTTTGGGAAAATGTGTCCCAGACAGAGGGAAAAGCAAATGCAGAGACTGGTAGGTGGCAAGGGGCCCCAAATGTCTGGGCCAGCAGGGAGCTCAGTATGATTTGGATAGAGTCAGGGGAAGGGGGGCAGTAGGGGACCACATGAGACATGGACACGTGGGCAGTTGGGAGCCATTTTAAGAACTTGGATTTTACTTTAAGTAAGCAGGGAGTCACTGTGAGATGGGCTCTAATGTGGTAACAGGACCCCTCTGGCTATAGGTGCGTCAGATCAAAGGTGTTAGGGCTGAAGGAAAGAGGTGATAGGGAGACTGTTGTGATGACCCAGTAAGAGCCCATGGTGCTTGGAGATGGTGGTGGTGGAGGTGAGGAGGAGGCAGATCCTTAAGAATGTGAAAACAGGACTTACCCTTGGGACAGTGTGGGAGGCAAGAGAGAACATGAGGATGGCTCCAAGGATTTTGACCTGAGCAGCTGGAAGAATGAGGTTGTTGTTTGACTGAGGTGGGAAGGCTGCATAGGGCGCAGGTGCTAGGGGAAGCTCAGGAACTTGGTTTTGGACTTGTTGCATTTGAGACACCAACTAGGTGTGCCAGGAAGATGTTGAGTAGACATGACTCTGGGGGATAGAGGAAGTGTCTGACAGGGCATAAATTTTGTCACTGACCTACTGATGGGATTTCAGCCACTTTCCCAGTCTTGATGACAATTGACACCCCTCCCCCAGCAAGCACAATCCCAGACATCTGGCAGGGACTTAGTGAAGGATAATTGGCCAGAGTATTGTTGCTAATCAATGCAGTTTTACATCAAAACTACCCCATGGGTGCACAAAAGCAACAGACATAATTCCTACTACTGAGGGAAAAGGCCCTTTCCCTGCCATCTGTGTCTCAGCCCTACAACCAGAAGAAGCAACCCCTCTAGCCACCAAATCCCACCACCCAACTGCATCTGGAGGAGTTAACAGTGACAGATGTGTCCCCCAACTCCATGAGCCTCTCCTGGACTGTTCCTGAAGGACAGTTTTACTCCTTCATGGTTCAATACAAGGACAGGGATGGACAGCCCCAGGAGGTCCCTGTGGCTGCAGACCAGCTTATGGTCACCATCCCCAACCTGGAGCCTACAAGAAAATACAAGATTAATTTCTATGGGTTACACATGGCCCCTCTCTCTGTGGTAGCTGTGATGGATGAATAAGTGAGGGTGAGGCAGTTCTCATTCCTGTTATACAGAGCTGCCCCCCAAGACCCTTCTCCCTCGCTTCTACCACCATCCCTCACTGAGGAGCTAGGTCCCTCAGGCCCTGCCTCAATGACTCTGCAGGTCCCTTTCCAGTTTCCCAGACATCTTAGTCTGTTCCCCGGCCCCTTGGCCCCTCCGTGGAGCTAGAACTTTCCCACCCTCCAGTGCCTTCCCCATCTCTAGCCCTCACCAGGCCAGAATGATGTCATCCTTCCATTTGGCCTAAATCCAGTCTCTCTCTCTCTCTCTCTCTCTATCTCTCTCTCTCTCTCTCTCTCCCCCCCCCCCCCCTCTCTGATTGTCCACAGCTGTTTCCTCCCCATCTCTTTATAACCCTGTGACTTGGATGCAGCTGCCACCTCCCCCCCTTTCTTCCCCCACATTTTTTTTCTTTCTCTTCTTTTTTTTTTTTTTGGGGGGGGGTACCAGGGATTGAACTCAGGAGCACTCAACCACTGGGCCACATCCCCAGCCCTTTTCTTTTCTTTCTTTCTTTCTTTTTTTTTCTTTTTTCTTTTTTTTTTTTTTTTTTTTGTATTTATTAGAGACAGGGTCTCACTGAGTTGCTAAGTGCCTCTCCATTGCTGAGGCTGGCTTTGGACTCGTGATCCTCCTGCCTCAGCCTCCCAAGTTCTGGGATTACAGGTGTGAGCCACCCCGCCCGGCTTCTTTTTATAATGTGTATGGGGATAGAACCCAGGGCCTCACACATGCTAGGCAAATGCTCTACCACTGAGCTACATCCCCATCCAGGTCTTTTTATTTTTTGAGACAGGGTCTTGCTAATGCTGAGGCTGACCTCCAAGTTGGGACCCTCCTGTTTTAGCTTCCTAAGTAGCTGGCGTTACAGGCATACTACTGCACCTGGCCCTCTTTTGTCCTTTTTAATTGGGGTTAAATGACACACATCCCTGAATATCTTCTCAGAGATCTCAGCCATCTGGCCTGAGTTGCATTACCTTCTGATCCATGCTAGTCTCATTCCTCAAGAGGCTGCCCTCTCCCTTGGGCCCTCCTGCCCTCATGGCTTCCTGGGCATAGGTTAGCCACAATTTTTGTGCCAAGGCACCTGGTGAAATCCCTATCCTCACTCTGAGCAATGTTTTAAAATATAGAAAATAGAATGTATAGGATCAAAAAGGACACCAATTATATTGACATACAGTGTGTCCTCTGTGTCTGCAGGTTTTATAACCAACTGTGGATCCAAAGTTTTGTTGTTGTTTTTATACCAGGGACTGAACCCGGGGTGTGAGCCCTTTTATTTTTTATTTTGAGTCAGGGTCTCACTAAGTTGCTTAGAGGCGCACTAAATTTCTAAGGCTGGTATCAAACGTGAAATCCTCCTACCTCAGACTCCCCGGTTGCTGGGATTACGGGGATACACCATCACACTCTGCACTACGTATTTTTAAAAATGCACTTGTCCTGGTAGTTGTTGAAATATATATATGGAGGATGTTCATAGATTATATGTAAGTACTATTACCATTTTATATAAGGGACTTTAGCATCTTTGGATTTTAGTAGCTGTGGAGGGTCTTAGAACCAAACCACTTTAGATTCTATGGGATAAATACACAGTTACCAAAATATTTCTTAAAAACTCAAATTAGTAATTTGGTAATACCCAGACTTCTTCATTAGTTCATTAAATAGCAAGTCTTTGTGGTATGTTTAGTAAACTACCACACTTAGAAGTAGTGATGAATGTAAGCAAAATTTTGAAGCTTCTGAAGTAGCTCTCTTGATGGCAAACTCACAAGTACTATTAATACTACAGTATTTGGCTTCCTATATTGATCATTGAAGGGAATGTAACTGTTCCCCATTTTAGTTCTTGATTCTCTTGAGGCCAGCAGAGCCCAGGAGTTCTCACCTTGGAGAACAGCCATGTTCTTTGTCTTTTGGATTCTAGATCCCCTCCCACCGTCACCGGCCACTGAAACCCCTGAGCGCCCCCTAGAGCCACGCCTGGGGGAGCTAACAGTGACAGAAGTGACCCCTGATTCCGTGGGCCTCTTGTGGACAGTCCCTGAAGGCGAATTTGACTCCTTCGTGGTCCAGTATAAGGACAGGCATGGGCAGCCCCAGGTGGTGCCAGTGGCTGCAGAGCAACGCCAGGTTACCATCCCTGGCCTGGAGCCCTCCCGCAAGTACAAGTTCCTGCTCTTTGGGATCCAGGATGGGAAACGACGAAGCCCAGTCTCTGCGGAGGCAAAGACAGGTGAGAGCAGCACCCATGCACCAGGCCTTGGGCCTCAGCCTTCCCGCTTGCTTCTGTTTGGTTTAAAAAGTTACCCAGCCCAAAGCAGATAAGGACCAGTTCTTGGGTCTGATTACCTCCTGCTGTCCTCTCTTTTCATCATTTCTGCTTCTTTTGAGCAGGGGAAGCCCCTTCCTGGAAGACGGACTATGAGAGACTGGGGTTGCTGGAAGAAGGGTAGTGGTCACCATCCTGCCTCCCTAGGCCTTGTGGGTTTCTCTCATCTTAAGAGTTTCGCCCTTTCCCTCCGACTCTCACCCCCACTCACCCATCTGCCCTCTGCCATCTGCCTCCCATAGGGATTCTCTTCCTTCTCTGTCCTCCCAAAGCCTCGGGAACTGGGAACCAGAGGAGTCCAACCCAAATGTGCCCTATTTTGGGGTTCAGTCCAGGCTCTTCTCTGCCCCTGGGGCTTTCTATTGCCAGAAACCTCTCGCAATAACAATGCCGTCAGCGTCTTTGCTGTCCAGGAAGGCAGCAGGCCAGCTCCTTCCCAGGCCCCGGATGGCTTCTTTGGCAGACATCAGATTCTTTCCCCATCTAAGCTCTCCCACTTTACCCCTCAATTCCTACAACACACACAGGCACAGACAGCCCCCACTCCTCCAGGCCCTGTGGGAATCTCAGTGCTCCTGAATCCAACTGGTGCAGAATAAGAAAGGGAACAGAGACATGCAAGGACCACCCCTGTCATAATATCTCTCCTCCCCACTGCTGTCTGCCCCCATCAGGGAACCTGTGCCCCCCTTGGATTTCCTCAGGGGCCAATCAGATCACAAAGTGTGGCCTCCTGGGTAAAAAGAAGAGACCAAGTCCATGATAAGCTGCCCCTGCTGGGGAAATAGTCTCTCAGAGACTGGACAGCAAAAGGGATGAGGAGAGGAACTAGGGAATCTCTTCCCAGGAATAACACATGGCAGAAGACCATTCCCACGTTGGTCAAGTAAAGAGAAGCTCAGGCCAGTTAGAGATGATGGCAAGGATGGAGGCTGATGGAAATACTCTGAGGGAAGCACTGACCACTTGGGCAGTTCTAGGGTTTTCCAGCCATAGCCAGAGGTAGTCAAAGAATCATTTTAGAAAAAATAATCACAAGAACCTTTCCTCTCTGTTCTAGGGTTTTCCAGCCATAGCCAGAGGTAGTCAAAGAATCATTTTAGAAAAAATAATCACAAGAACCTTTCCTCTCTGTCAGCTGCCCCAGGTGACGCTAGCCCAGGGGCTCCACCTCGCCTTGGGGAGCTATGGGTGACGGATACCACCCCAGAGTCACTGCGCCTCTCCTGGACAGTCCCCGAGGGCCACTTTGACTCTTTTGTGGTCCAGTACAAGAACAAGGATGGGCCCCAGGTGGTGCCTGTGGAGGGACATGAGCGCTCAGCCACCATCACCCCTCTAGATGCTGGACGCAAGTACAGATTCCTTCTCTATGGCCTCCTAGGCAAGAAGCGCCTTGGCCCCCTCACTGCTGATGGCACCACAGGTGAGGGGCATCCCCTGCACAGCCTGATCCTTTGAGGCCCTGGGGCAGCAAGCAGTCACTTGGATGGCCGCCATTACCATTATTTGACCCCAACCACTTGGTCTCAGATCCAGCTCCCCTGTGCCCTTGCATGAGCCCGTGGCACCAGCCCTTACAAAGCCCTGTCTCCAGATCACTCCATCCTGCCCTTTGAGGTCACCAACCTTCCAGAAACAAATCAGCCATTTCTTCTCCATTTCTCCATCTCAGAAAGCCTGAGTTCTGTGGACCGTACTGGAACAAAACCCCAACTGGGGGAGGAACTGCAAGTGACCGGTGTGACCTCTGACTCTGTGGGCCTCTCATGGACAGTCCCTGAGGGGCAATTTGACTCCTTTATGGTCCAATACAAAGACAGGGATGGGCAGCCCCAGGTGGTGCCTGTGGATGGCAGCCTGAGGGAGGTCAGTGTCGTGGGCCTGGACCCTGACCGCAGGTACAAGCTGCTGCTCTATGGGCTACACAACAGCAAGCGTGTGGGTCCCCTCTCTGCCATTGCCGTGACTGGTAAGTTGGTGGTGGCCAGAACATCCTGTGCCTCTTTTCCTCCTGGCTCTCCTGGTCTCACTGAGCCATAAGATCTCTGAGATTTCTGTTTCCCTTCGTTTGGGGAAAGAATGCCTCTGTTTTTAAAGGCATCATTAAATCATCACAATGGTACTGTCATTACACAGTATCATTGAGTTTTTATGAATGTGTAAGTCATGAAACCATTGCCACAAGGGAAATATAAAATGTTTGCATCTACCCAAAACTTCCTGGTACCTCTTTAGAGCCAGCTCCCCCACTCCCAACCCCTGGCATCCATGGATCTACTTTCTGTCATTTTAGTTCTGCCTTTTTTGCTTTTCATTTTAACAGAATTATACAATACATGGTGTCTTGGGTTTAAGTTCTTACATTTGCATAATGCTTTTGAAATTCAGCCACATGTATCAAAGTTGACTCTTTCATTGCTGATCCCTTGCCTTTACCTCCTCTTTCCAACCCTCCTCTTGAGAGATTTGTTTAGTGGCAGACAAGTCACCCATCTCTCCCTGTCTCTCTGAACCAGCCCCTAGGGAAAAAATTGAAGCTGAGACCCCCACACCAAGCCCTCCTGCAGCTGAGGCCCATCTGGGGGAACTAATGGTGGAGGAGGCCACTCCTCACAGCCTGCATCTCTCCTGGATGGTAACCGATGGAGAATTTGATTCCTTTGAGGTCCAGTATGAGGATAGAGATGGTCAACTCCAAGTGGTCAGTACTGGGGGAGAGCAGAGTGATATTACCCTCACTGGCCTGGAATCAGACCACAGATACCTGGTGACTCTATATGGCTTCCGTGATGGTCAGCGTGTGGATTCTGCCCAGATAGAAGCCCTGACAGGTGAGTGAGAGGAACTCTTCCACTATGCTCCCTTCCAGATGGCTAGGAGGGTCCAAAGGAGAGTAAAGCTGCTGCGAACATGGCCTCTCTTTCAAGCCTTCTTTCCCTTCACATTCAGTGCGTCGGGAGGAAGAGGACGAGCCATCAGAAGCACCCACCACGACCCCTGAGCCTCCTCTCAGGCCACGCCTGGGGGAGCTGACCGTGACAGACGCCACCCCTGACTCCCTGAGCCTCTCCTGGACAGTCCCCGAAGGACAGTTTGACCACTTCCTGGTCCAATACAAGAATGGGGACGGGCAGCCCAAGGTAGTGCAGGTGCCAGGGCATGAGGATGAGGTCACCATCTCAGGGCTAGAGCCAGACCACAAGTACAAGATGCACCTATATGGCTTCCACAGTGGCCAGCGCACAGGCCCCGTCTCTGTCATTGGGGTGACAAGTGAGTGGATGCTGGGAGCCCCAGGGTGGGACCCAGTGGGAGGTTGACTCTAACTCTTGGGTAACAACTGAGCAGGGAACAGTGGCAGAGGCTTGGTTAGTAACCACAGGCCTGTTCCTGGCTGAGGCTGTGGCCCCCTTTGTGCCTCCCCTGGGGTTGACCTCTGTCTCCTTCTGGAAAGGGAAAGGCCATAGGGACTTGTGCTATGCTGGGGGCTGCCCCCAGTTCCACCCAGCTGACCTGGAGCTTGGGCATGCTTGTCAGCTGAGCAGGGCCTCCCAGCCCCAAGGATGAACCTGGGCTTGTCTGAACTGACTTCAGTACCCCCTGTGGTTGCCATGGCTCCTCCCTTCTTCTCCCCAAGACCCAAGGACACTTCCCAGGGAGGCTGCCTCACTCTCTTTGTCTTTCCTTCTCAGCTGCAGAGGAAGAGACCCCCAGCCCCACAGAGGTGGAGACCCCCAGCCCCACAGAGCCCAGCACAGAGGCCCCAGAGCCCACTGAGGAGCCACTCCTGGGGGAACTAACAGTGACAGGCTCCTCCCCTGACTCCCTGAGCCTCTCCTGGACTGTGCCCCAGGGCCACTTTGACTCCTTCACCATCCAGTACAAGGACAGGGATGGGCGGCCCCAGGTGGTGCGTGTTGGAGGAGAGGAGAGAGAGGCCACCGTGGGGGACCTGGAGCCTGGACGCAAGTACAAGATGCACCTGTATGGGCTCCACCAGGGCCACCGTGTGGGCCCTGTGTCCACTGTGAGCATGACTGGTGAGTGAAGGTTAGATCTAGGTTGGATCTCAGGGAAGTAGAATCTCCAGCATTTTCTCTGCTGAAGACCCAGGTCCTCAGAGTCCCTAGGCCTCTAATCCCAACCCCATCTAGTAGTGCCTTGAAACAGGTGTGATCTAGGGGGACAGGGAGAGCTAGTCAGACCTATCTGGGCTAGAGCCCTGGAGACCGAGGCCTCTAAGACAGTGATTCACTGCTGGTTTTTGGCTCTCTGCATTTTCCAGGGAATTCTAGAGAGATTTCTTTTGTATGATTGGGACAAATTCCATGAAATATTAATTTATTCCTTTAACACATAATAATGAAGCAAATTTCAATCATATATGCAATGATAAAGAATAATACAATGACCACTGGCATATTTGTCACCCTGCTTCAATCAAGTGTCAACTCCTGGCCAGTCTGGCTCATTTTAGTCCTGCCCCCTTCCCACCCTCTCCCACTAGAATGGGGTTTTTTGTTTGTTTGTTTGTTTGTTTGTTTTAAGGAGAATCTGTAATTTCCAGTTGTTGATGGACTTTTATTTTATTCATTTATTTATATGTGGTGCTGAGAATCGAACCTAGTGCCTCACATATGCTAGGCAAGTGTTCTACCACTGAGCCACAACCCCAGCCCCTAGAATGTTCTTTATTAATGATTTTTTCACTATAAAATTTATGTGCCAGGGGCTGGGATTGTGGCTCAGCGGTAGAGCGCTCACCTAGCACGTGCGTGGCCAGGGTTCAATCCTCAGCACCATGTAAAAATAAACACATTATGTACAACTAAAGCAAGCAAATTTTTAAAAATTATGTGCCATAAAATTCACTTGTTTTAAGGGTGCAACTTATCCATTTTGGTACATTTACCTAGTTTGCAACCATCACCACAGTCTATTTTCAGAACTTTCCCACCATCCCCAAAAGAAACTTTAACTTCAGATCCATTCCTATCCCCATTTCCTACTCCCCCACTTATTTATCTGACTCAGGAGATTTGCCTTTTCTTTTCTTTTTAAAAAATTATTTATTTATTCTAATTTTTTATACATGCTTGCAGAATGCAATTCATTTCATATTACATATATAGAGCACAAGAAATTTGCCTTTTCTAGAATTATACAAATATAATTATACAATTCATGTTCTTTTGGGTCTGGCTTCTTTCACTGAGCATGATGTTTTTGAGGTTTAACCATGTCGTAGCACATAGCAGTATTTCATTTTTTTATGGGCAACAGTATTCCATTGTATGGATATACCTCTGCAGTATTTTAAAACTGCTCTTGAACATACTATATTTTCAATAAATATGTAAACATATCTTTCTTTTTTTAAAAGGCTGTTTTTATAGGCTACTTGTATAGCTCAGTGGTTGAGTGCTAGCCTAGCATGTGCAAGGACCTGGGTTCAATCCCCAGCACAGCAAAAGGAAATAAACAAACAGGCTATTTTTTTAAAAATCCACAATGCAATTGTCATACTTTTAAAAATCATAACAATCATGTCTTACTATGGTCAATTATCCAGAACTCATAACTGTTGTTTTGCAATTTGTTGCTAGAACCAGGTCCAAATAAGGAAGAACACTGAAATAAAAAGAATTGGAATTTTTATTAGAGTAGTCAAGAAAGGCCTCCAAAAGGAGGTGATATTTGAGCAGAGATTTAAAGGAAGTGTGGGCATGAGCCATTCGGGTATCTGGAGAAAGTGTTCAGGAGAAGTGAACAGTCAGTGCAAAGGCCCTGAGGTAAGAGGCTGCCTGGCATGTTTGGGGACTGTAAAGAGACCACAGAAAGACTTTGGTGATCATAATCAGAAATAGATTTTAAGGCCAGAGCCAGTCCACCTTCTGACCTGGATCCAAGAAAGCTGGGGCTTCAACACCTCCTTCCAGCCACAGAAAAGATTATGTTTATATCTCTAGCCCTTGAAGAGGAGCCTTCTGATACCCCTTCTCTGAAGCCACGCCTGGGGGAGCTGACTGTGACAGATGCTACTTCCGACACCCTGAGCCTCTCCTGGACAGTCCCTGAGGGACAGTTTGACCACTTCCTGCTGCAGTACAAGAATGGGGATGGGCAGCCCAAGGCTGTTCGAGTTCCAGGGCACAAAGACAGTGTAACTGTCTCAGGCCTAGAGCCAGACCACAAATATAAGATGCACTTGTATGGCTTTCACCGTGGCCATCGCATGGGCCCTGTTTCTGCTGTTGGTTCAACTGGTGAGTGGATAGAAGGACAGAGGGCCCTGCCCCAGGTTGAATCCAGTTTTCCTTGTATTGTTAGTATTTGGGGTGTTTACTGTTGTTTTTGTTTGTTTGTTTGTTTGTTGTTTTGTTTTGTTTTGGTATGGAGGATTGAACCCAGGGGCACTTAACCACTGAGCCACATCCCCAGCCCTTTTTGTATTTTATTTAGAAACAAGGTCTCACTAAGTTCTGAGGGCCTTCCTAAGTTGCTGAGACTGGCTTTGAACTTGCAGTCCTTCTGCCTCAGCCTCCTGAGTCACTGGGATTACAGGGATCTGGGCCACCACACAGGTTGTTGTTGTTATTTTTATACTAGAGATGAACCCCAGGGCACTATACTAATTAGATGGAGCCCTAGCCCTTTTCATCTTTTTATTTAGAGACAGGATATTTCAAAGTTGCTTAGAGCCTCAGCCTCCTGAGTTTCTGGAATTTCAGGTATGCATTACCATGCCCTGCTTGGGTATCTTTATTTCACTTTCCCTGAGACTGAGCCTCCTGAGCTTCTAGGATCGGTTCTGTTCCTGTCTTCACTCCAAACCTTTGATGTTGTCTCAGCTCTCTTATCCTTTACACAGGGGTGTTTTGGGTCCTTGACAAGGCAAGACACCAGGGAAATAACAGATTCAGGCACAGCCAGGGTTGACCTTAACCTCAGCCCATTCAACCTCAAAAGAATCACTCAGCCTCTCTGTGCTTCCCTTTCCTCATCAGCAAAGAAGGAATAGCCTCACGTCTTAAAGGGTGCAGGGTAGGGGTGGTGGTGACTGGACTCACACAGTGTGAAAGGTAACTGCGGGCTTCCCCATTGAAGGTAATTAGTTCTTAAAGACTCCTGAGGACAGGGGCCAGGGTTGTAGCTCAGTGGTAAAGTACTGCCTAGCACTTGTGAGGCACTGGGTTTGATCCTCAGCATCACATTAAAAAAATAAATAAAAATAAGATAAAGGTGTGTATCCATCTACAACTAAAAAAATGTTAAAAAAAAAAAAAAAAACTCTTTAGGACAAATCCTAATTTCAATAGGAAAAATCGTATATGTTCCCCAAATTGATACCACTTATGCTGAACCAAAAATGAATCCTGTTCATATAGATACCATTGCTTTTCTATTTAATATTAGTCATGTGTGCAACTTAACAAGACATTTTCCTTTCATCATTCACTCTGACCACTGATGCTTTTATTAGGCCTTATGTCGCTGCTACCCCCAGAGGCTTAAGACCTTTTCCAAACAGAACAAATGAATGTGGTGATTTTGTGATTCAATACTCAAGGCAGATGAAACCCTATAAGAACAGAAAAGATTAATAGAAACAATGCACATGATTTCACAGAGGCCCAAAGAACTGGTCTCAGTGGAGTGGAATCTTTGCCCTAAGTTAGCAGAACTCCTGCAAGGCCTGAAAAATACCTGATTGCAAAAATGACCTCAATATCTCATCTCTTCATTCTCAGTGGTGAAATCAAAAATTTGCTTCTAAAAATGCTTGGGAAGATATTCTAAACCAGAAGGTACATTAAAGGAAAACACTCGTGAAATAGGAGTCCCAATTCCAAGATGTTGTAGCTCCCAATATAACTTCCCTATGATGTTTGGTTTTGTCATAAAATGTTATATCTATCACACTAAACTGATGGGATTTTACAGCTCCTAAGGGACTGCATTGCCACTTTGCCACAAGTCTGTGCTTTGTCTCCTGGTAACTGAATATACAAACCAGGGGACCTGCAGAGCACTACTAAGAGAAAGCCTAAAATCCCCTGACTAGAAGGAATCCCACCAAACGTGTCCACCCATTCTTTTTCACATGATCCAGAACCAGAAAAGGATGAAATAATGACCCCAACTCTGACAGAACCACCAACCACGACCCCTGAGCCTTCCATCAAGCCACGTCTAGGGGAGCTGACTGTGACAGACGCCACCCCTGACTCCCTGAGCCTCTCCTGGACAGTCCCCGAAGGACAGTTTGACCACTTCCTGGTCCAATACAAGAATGGGGACGGGCAGCCCAAGGTAGTGCGGGTGCCAGGGAATGAGGATGAGGTCACCATCTCAGAGCTGGAGCCAGACCACAAGTACAAGATGCACCTATATGGCTTCCACAGTGGCCAGCGCACAGGCCCCGTCTCTGTCATTGGGGTGACAAGTGAGTGGATGCTGGGAGCCCCAGGGTGGGACCCAGTGGGTTGACTCTAACTCTTGGGTAACAACTGAGCAGGGAACAGTGGCAGAGGCTTGGTCAGTAACCACAGGCCTGTTCCTGGCTGAGGCTGTGGCCCCCTTTGTGCCTCCCCTGGGGTTGACCTCTGTCTCCTTCTGGAAAGGGAAAGGCCATAGGGACTTGTGCTATGCTGGAGGCTGCCCCCAGTTCCACCCAGCTGACCTGGAGCTTGGGCATGCTTGTCAGCTGAGCAGGGCCTCCCAGCCCCAAGGATGAACCTGGGCTTGTCTAAACTGACCTCAGTACCCCGTGTGGTGGCCATGGTACCTCCCTTCTTCTCCCCAAGACCCAAGGACACTTCCCAGGGAGGCTGCCTTACTCTCTTTGTCTTTCCTTCTCAGCTGCAGAGGAAGAGACCCCCAGCCCCACAGAACCCAGCACAGAGGCCCCAGAGCCCACTGAGGAGCCACTCCTGGGGGAGCTGACAGTGACAGGCTCCTCCCCTGACTCCCTGAGCCTCTCCTGGACTGTGCCCCAGGGCCACTTTGACTCCTTCACCATCCAGTACAAGGACAGGGATGGGCGGCCCCAGGTGGTGCGTGTTGGAGGAGAGGAGAGAGAGGCCACCGTGGGGGACCTGGAGCCTGGACGCAAGTACAAGATGCACCTGTATGGGCTCCACCAGGGCCACCGTGTGGGCCCTGTGTCCACTGTGGGCGTGACTGGTGAGTAGGACCTGGAGACTTAAGGGTTATCTTTCTCTCCTGTGGGTACCTGTTTGACTGTTGTAATTTTTTCATGAACCCCTGTGGGTAGGGGCCTTGACTACCCTTTCATGTCCTCCCTCCAGGATCCTTGTCCATGGCCTGTGCCTATTGGTTTGACCTTTGCTCACTTTCAGCCTTTTTCTACTCTGTTGTGGGCTTTCTCTGATAGGCAACTACTGGCCACCTCCAACAGTGAAATATGTCAGGCAGAGGCCAAGCTGAATTTACCAGAATTTTCTTTTCTTTCCATCTTAATTATGGGATTCTTTATTATAACTAAACATACACACACACACACACACACACACACACGAAACAACCCAACATCAAACCACATTGGGATGACTGAATAACTTAGGGAATAGCTTTAAAATGAGCCCTTGAAAATGTTTTACATAAAACAATGACTTTATTATGTTCCATTGAAAACATCAAGTCCCAAATTTTTGTAAAGATGCTAATCACAGCTATTTGAAAATAACAGGCATGGTAAGAGGACTGGGAAAAAAATACATCCCACGGGTGCATGATTTGTTAGACAGAATGGAGTGTTCCAGCATGTTTTATTTTTCTCTTTTATTCTTTTCTGCATTGTCCAAATTTTCTTAAATGAGAAGCATTTCTTTTTTCTTTTCTCTAGGCATTTTTTTATAATCAGAGAAAAGCAGAAAATACAACATCTTTTTCTTAAACTCCGTCTGTCTTCTTCCCTGTTACTCTGAAAACTTACTTCATTTCTAATTATGAGAAAGTTAAATTCATTCCATAAGAAATTGAGGAACAAATCACAAGGTGAATTGGAATCCCATAGTGTGTCCGGCTACCTTTTAAGTCATTCTCAGCTGGATTTTGATGCCTGCCTCAGAGTATCTCTTAAGAGTCCCCCAGATGTGGAAGCCCTCACCCTCTGAAAGTCATCTTGCGGAGGGCAGGCGGCTGCCTCTTTGCCCCAGGACCATGGTTTGTGAAAGGTACTCTCATGTCCTGGCAATCATCCAGATGGAGGAACTGTTCTTCCTCAGGCTCCCTTCCCATGGGGACAGGCCTTGTTCCTATATGTGTGTTCAGCAGATCATCTGTGTCGGGGGGGGGGGGAGGAGGAGAATGGGGAAATCATTGGAAAATGAACATCAGAAAAATTTGCACCCTGGGTCTAAGCTGTTAATTCTCATGCACCATTCAGTTCTGTATTTTCTTATCCCCTATCATGGCAAATCACAGCATCCCCTAGGAAGAGGGGTCAGTGTAATGGGTCCATGTCCCCTGCCTTCCTGTTCCATCTTCATTGCTCTCCATTCCCACCCCTTTATCAATTATTATTTTTAAAATTTTATTTATTTTAGTTGTTGATGGACCTTTATTTTTTATTTATATGCGGTTTTGATAATCAAACCCAGTGCCTCACAAATTTGAGGCAAGTGCTCTACCACTAGGCCACAACCCCAGTCCTTAATTATTATTTTTTATAATACAAAATTTCTCTTTTTCTTTTTTTCATTTTTTCTTTTGAACCCAGGGGCGCTTTACCACTGAGCTACATCCCCAGACCTTTTGAGTTTTTATTCTGAGACAGGGTCTTCCTAAGTTGTTGAGGCCACCCTCCAACTTGCGATCCTCCTGCTTTAGCCTCCCTAGTCACTGGGATTTTAGGCATGTGTTACCATACCCAGGAAGAATTTTTTAAGCCCACATCTTTATAGTGAAAACTATAGAAGCATATGGAAAAATAGAAAAAAAAACCCTCATAATCCTACCTTTTGACCCAATAACGGCTGTAAAAGACAATGCAAGCATTTGTCTAGCATGCCTGAGCCCCTCCAAACAAACCAAAAGCAATGTGTATAACACATATTCCCTTTCTGCATTTTGCATACAGTGTGTGTTTTGAAGTTGCAGTCAAGAGTAGTCATTTAAATCTTGGCTCTTAATTTTTCATACACAGTTACATTGTAATCATTTACCTGGCGGCTACACAACCTGTATTAATCATCATTTTAATGGTTATTTGATGCTTTGTGGTGAAAGCTCTGTAACAAAATTAATCATCTTTTCCAGGTCATTTGGTTTCCTAACACATTCTGCTGCCATGAATAATCCCATTATGAATTCTTCCATGCTATAACTTTTTCCTGCTTTTAATAATTTTCTTAGGACAGATGCCCAGGAATGGGATTATTGGGTCAAAGGAAATGAAGCACTTTTTTGGCTCCTAACACCTATGTCCCAGTTGCTTTCTGAAAATTTGTAACCATGCACTGCTGCCAACAGTCAGGACAGGCGTAGGGGCTGGCTCCGCCCTCTCCAACTATGAATGACTGGATGGCTAATACCAAAGGCTACCCAAGCCCCTGAGCCTTTGACTTGAGAAGCATATCTCCTGGATGTACTTCACCATCTGTATCAATGACACCAGTGAATAAGTCACCTTTAATGCTGGTATTCCTCTGTCTCTTCTTTCAGCCACACAGAAGTTTGTGGAAGAGACCCCCAGCCCCACAGAACCCAGCACAGAGGCCCCAGAGCCCACTGAGGAGCCACTCCTGGGGGAGCTGACAGTGACAGGCTCTTCCCCTGACTCCCTGAGCCTCTCCTGGACTGTGCCCCAGGGCCACTTTGACTCCTTCACCATCCAGTACAAGGACAGGGATGGGCGGCCCCAGGTGGTGCGTGTTGGAGGAGAGGAGAGAGAGGCCACCGTGGGGGACCTGGAGCCTGGACGCAAGTACAAGATGCACCTGTATGGGCTCCACCAGGGCCACCGTATGGGCCCCGTGTCCACTGTGGGCATGACTGGTGAGTGAGTGTGGGGTGGGGCAGGGCAGGGAAGAGCAGCCCTGGAAGTTGTTTGATTCCACCAACTTCACCAAAACAAAATGTTCCCACAACGATGCCGCTTTTGCACATCTGAATGCCTGTTCATCCTGTTGAAAGGCAGATTTGTATTCATCAGGTTGGGGCTGGAGCCTGATATTCTACATTCCTATCAAAGTCCTTGTATTAGAACTGGGTGCTATAGTGCATATATGTAATCCCAGCTATTCTATTTGGGAGGCTGAGGAAGGAGGGTCACAAGTTCCAGGCCAGCTTGAGCAGCTTATCCAGACCCTATCTCAAGATAAAAAACACCCGAGAGCCCTACAACTTGAGGAAAGGAGAGTAAGGCAGCAAGGAGGAATTAGGAAAGAGGCTAGGACACTCTCTGAGTCTGATGGCAACTGGGAGAGGGACAGGTCCAGGGCATTCCCCAGTTTCAGGCTTGGAAGGGGTGTTCTGAGATTCTTTGGGAGCAAAGACCTGAGCCAGATGGATAAGGAGGTGGCCAGGAGACCCCAGTGGAGGGAGTCCCAGGGCACAGTGGCCAAGTGTGCCTTTCTCAGAAGAGACAGGTGCTAGAAGGAGAAGGTATGTGGGTGTTGATAGATGGTGGTAGTTGGTAGATGGTGGGTGAGGGCTAGGATGGGGACGTGGAAGGAGCAGGAAGGGGCATGTCAGTGGTGCTGTGGCCAGCATCACTCTGCTCCTTGGTGCTTTACTTGTTGTAAACGCTGCTTTGGCTGCTGAACTGAGGGCAGAGGAGATCTCACTGTCTTTCTCTCTCTCTCTCTCTCTCTCTCTCTCTCTCTCTCTGTGTGTGTGTGTGTGTGTGTGTGTCCCTCTGCAGAGGATGAAGCAATGACCACGCAAGTGACACCCACGACAACCCCTGAGCCTCCTCTCAGGCCACGCCTGGGGGAGCTGACCGTGACAGACGCCACCCCAGACTCCCTGAGCCTCTCCTGGACAGTCCCCGAAGGACAGTTTGACCACTTCCTGGTCCAATACAAGAATGGGGACGGGCAGCCCAAGGTAGTGCGGGTGCCAGGGCATGAGGATGAGGTCACCATCTCAGGGCTAGAGCCAGACCACAAGTACAAGATGCACCTATATGGCTTCCACAGTGGCCAGCGCACAGGCCCCGTCTCTGTCATTGGGGTGACAAGTGAGTGGATGCTGGGAGCCCCAGGGTGGGACCCAGTAGGAGGTTGACTCTAACTCTTGGGTAACAACTGAGCAGGGAACAGTGGCAGAGGCTTGGTCAGTAACCACAGGCCTGTTCCTGGCTGAGGCTGTGGCCCCCTTTGTGCCTCCCCTGGGGTTGACCTCTGTCTCCTTCTGGAAAGGGAAGGGCCATAGGGACTTGTGCTATGCTGGGGGCTGCCCCCAGTTCCACCCAGCTGACCTGGAGCTTGGGCATGCTTGTCAGCTGAGCAGGGCCTCCCAGCCCCAAGGATGAACCTGGGCTTGTCTGAACTGACTTCAGTACCCCGTGTGGTGGCCATGGTACCTCCCTTCTTCTCCCCAAGACCCAAGGACACTTCCCAGGGAGGCTGCCTTACTCTCTTTGTCTTTCCTTCTCAGCTGCAGAGGAAGAGACCCCCAGCCCCACAGAGGTGGAGACCCCCAGCCCCACAGAACCCAGCACAGAGACCCCAGAGCCCACTGAGGAGCCACTCCTGGGGGAGCTGACAGTGACAGGCTCCTCCCCTGACTCCCTGAGCCTCTCCTGGACTGTGCCCCAGGGCCACTTTGACTCCTTCACCATCCAGTACAAGGACAGGGATGGGCGGCCCCAGGTGGTGCGTGTTGGAGGAGAGGAGAGAGAGGCCACCGTGGGGGACCTGGAGCCTGGACGCAAGTACAAGATGCACCTGTATGGGCTCCACCAGGGCCACCGTGTGGGCCCCGTATCCACTGTGGGCATGACTGGTGAGTGAATGTGGGGTGGGGCACGGCAGGGAAGAGCAACCCTAGAAGTTGTTCTCTTTTCCACCAGCTTCACAAAAACAAAATGTTTCTAGCAGCAATGCCACTTGTGCATCTGCAGATTTGTATTCATTAGGTTGGGGCTGCGGCCTGATATTCTACATTTCTACCAAGTTTCGTTGCTGCTGGTGCCTTGGTAAAGCTCCTCACAACAGAGCAATGTGATCCTCCCTTGTAACTCATTGCTGAGAATTTTGCTTGCATCCCTGATTCCTCAGAGAGGCTCCATCTCTGTGGAGATTCCTGGGGGCCATGAGGAAAAAGGGAAGGAATTGGGGCACAGCATCTTCTCTGTGCACCTGTAATCCCATTGTGGAATACTAACAGACCTTTACTCTATGGATCAACTGTTCATTCCACAGTGAATTTCATGCCCTGTTCCAGGCACTGTGGAGTTCATTCACCTGTGATGCATGAATGAATGTATGCTGCTTGTGGTGCAGGACTGTGGGTGACTAAGTAAGAGGGTTGAGAAAGAAATTGTTTAGGATCTGTGCCAGGTGTTATGTAACTTGTCAGAGACTAGGAGGCAGAGTTTGGCTGCAAATTGGATGCTGTCAGGAAGAGGGCTCAACTTTATCACTGAAAATATTACCAAGTCTTATCTATGGGGAGGTCTCTAGAGGGAGGCCAAAGCTAGGATTGGTAAAGGGGCAGCCGTCACTCAGATTAGCTGGATGGGGCTGTTGGGTCATGTCTGTGGTTTGGAAAATGTTCAAGTTTGTCTTTGTGGAGATATGATTCCAGGCTGGCTCTGTTTTTGAGCTATCATGGTGACAGATGGCCTTGTCTGATGTGGATGACCCTGGAAACTGTCTATAAGCATAGACTGGACCACACAGGACTGAGCTGTGCCAGGCCAGCTTTGAGCAAACAAAGTCAGCTGAGAGAAGTAGGGAGCTCACATGTTAGGGCTGCTTCTCTCTCTCTCTCTCTCTCTCTCTCTCTCTCTCTCTCTCTCTCTCTGAGTGAAGTTTTGAAAGTGATACATACAAGTTCACATTTTTCATATTTTTGTTCACACTCAGGGTGACAGGCAGAAAGCCAGCAAGTAGAGCAGAGTGGGGGTGAACCTGAAGCAGGCAGGGACTCCTAAGCTAACCTGCCCACAAGGATCTGACGCCCATCAGGCATTAGCCTGGCAATAGCTTTAGAAAGTGGGTGTCAGGTAAATGTCCCAACTGGTACAGAGAGAGCATGGCACACAAGAGCAAATGAGAGGATTCTGTAATTTGTCTTCTGAGGTACAGGGATGGTCCTGGGGTGTGAGTGGAGAGATGGGAGAAGCTGAGGAAGCCTGAGGGGCATGGTGGTTGCCCAGTTCTCTGCTGAATGTTGGCATCTGATGTGAATGTACAAAGCTCGGGCCATGTTAAACATGGCAGGTGCAGGTGAGCCCAGAATCAGGAAGGGCAATAGGGAGGTGGCAATCTCAGTGAGAGGAGACAATGGCCACCCCAGGACCCTGCAACTAGAGGAACTCAGGATAGAGGCTGCGACACTCTCTGAGTCTGGTGGCAGCTAGGAGAGGGACAGGTCCAGGGCACAGTGGCCAAGTGTGCCCTTCTCAGAAGAGACAGGTGCTAGAGGGAGAAGGAGAAGGTATGTGGGTGTTGATAGATGGTGGTAGTTGGTAGATGGTGGGTGAGGGCTAGGATGGGGACGTGGAAGGAGCAGGAAGGGGCATGTCAGTGGTGCTGTGGCCAGCATCACTCTGCTCCTTGGTGCTTTACTTGTTGTAAACGCTGCTTTGGCTGCTGAACTGAGGGCAGAGGAGATCTCACTGTCTTTCTCTCTCTCTCTCTCTCTCTCTCTCTCTCTCTGTGTGTGTGTGTGTGTGTGTGTGTGTGTCCCTCTGCAGAGGATGAAGCAATGACCACGCAAGTGACACCCACGACAACCCCTGAGCCTCCTCTCAGGCCACGCCTGGGGGAGCTGACCGTGACAGACGCCACCCCTGACTCCCTGAGCCTCTCCTGGACAGTCCCCGAAGGACAGTTTGACCACTTCCTGGTCCAATACAAGAATGGGGACGGGCAGCCCAAGGTAGTGCGGGTGCCAGGGCATGAGGATGAGGTCACCATCTCAGGGCTAGAGCCAGACCACAAGTACAAGATGCACCTATATGGCTTCCACAGTGGCCAGCGCACAGGCCCCGTCTCTGTCATTGGGGTGACAAGTGAGTGGATGCTGGGAGCCCCAGGGTGGGACCCAGTAGGAGGTTGACTCTAACTCTTGGGTAACAACTGAGCAGGGAACAGTGGCAGAGGCTTGGTCAGTAACCACAGGCCTGTTCCTGGCTGAGGCTGTGGCCCCCTTTGTGCCTCCCCTGGGGTTGACCTCTGTCTCCTTCTGGAAAGGGAAGGGCCATAGGGACTTGTGCTATGCTGGGGGCTGCCCCCAGTTCCACCCAGCTGACCTGGAGCTTGGGCATGCTTGTCAGCTGAGCAGGGCCTCCCAGCCCCAAGGATGAACCTGGGCTTGTCTGAACTGACCTCAGTACCCCGTGTGGTGGCCATGGTACCTCCCTTCTTCTCCCCAAGACCCAAGGACACTTCCTAGGGAGGCTGCCTCACTCTTTGTCTTTCCTTCTCAGCTGCAGAGGAAGAGACCCCCCAGCCCCACAGAGCCCAGCACAGAGGCCCCAGAGCCCACTGAGGAGCCACTCCTGGGGGAGCTGACAGTGACAGGCTCCTCCCCTGACTCCCTGAGCCTCTCCTGGACTGTGCCCCAGGGCCACTTTGACTCCTTCACCATCCAGTACAAGGACAGGGATGGGCGGCCCCAGGTGGTGCGTGTTGGAGGAGAGGAGAGAGAGGCCACCGTGGGGGACCTGGAGCCTGGACGCAAGTACAAGATGCACCTGTATGGGCTCCACCAGGGCAGCCGTGTGGGTCCTGTGTCTACTGTTGGGGTGACCTGTAAGTAAGGGGCTGGCCCTTCCCTCTGGGGTCCCCTCGTTTTTTTCTTGTTTGGGTTTCAACACCTTATTTCTGGACCTCTTGGTTCCCATTTTCTTAAATATTACTAATGATGTTGCATGTCCTTGTATTGAATATTATTTATTAGTTCATTTGTGGTGAGATGGGCATGTGGTCCATGTCCCGTCCCTTATGGCTTCCCTCCTCCCACCATTATCCAGAACTTCTAAGTCACTCTATTCCTCATTAGTTGTACCGTCAGGTTCCCTGACTAGATATTTTAGTGACTTCAAATGTGCTTCAGGTTTGGGCTGTGTAGATTTGAATCTACCTCCAACTGTACTGACTGTGGCCTCAGATCCTGCAGTATGGGTGTGATGATTTTATTAGCACCTGTGTTGGGAGTTAGGTGCACTACGGGGTATGAACTGCTTACAGCAAAGCCTGGGACACAGGGAGTGCTTTAGAAGAGGTTGTGGGGAAAGAACCCTCTCCCTTGAGCAGTTCCTGCCTCTACCCTCAGTTTCCTCTGCTCTCTTCCAGCCTCCCTCCCTACCCAGACTCCCGTAGAACCACACCTGGGGGACCTGTCTGTGGCAGCTGTGACCTTGGACACTGTGCACCTCTCATGGACCGTGGCCCAGGGCCCCTTTGACTCCTTCCTGGTCCAGTACAAGGATGCACAGGGGCAGCTCCAGGCAGTGCCCGTGAGCAGAGACCTCCGTGAGGTCACTGTCTCAGGTCTGGATCCAGCCCGAAAGTACAGGTTCTTGCTCTTTGGACTCCAGGATGGGAAGCGCCACGGCCCAGTCTCTGTGGATGCCAAGACCCGTGAGTGGAGGACAGAGGCCACCTTTGTCCCTGGAGCTCCTGGCCAGCTCCGCCCCCTTGTGGTGACTGTTGGGTTTTCATATTTCTGTGCCCCACACTCCAGACCTTATGACCTCAGGACCCATTTATTTATCAGGTTTCCTGAAATCTAGACCCTGAGCTTCCCTTCCCCCACCCCACTCCCAGCCTTATCCCTACCCTCCCTACATCCCATTCCAGGAGACCCTTGGTTTCTTTGCTGGCTTTTTTAAATCCCTACTCCTGGCCCATTTGCTCCCTCATATCCCCAGCAATCACAGAGCACAGCACACACACAGGCCCAGCAGCCTGCTTCCATCTCTGTGGCCATCACTCTCCATGCAGCTCCCTCTCTTTTCCAGTCCCAGACAAGAAACCCTCTCCCCGCCTGGGAGAGCTGACAGTGACAGATGTGACCCCTGACTCCATGGGACTCTCATGGACGGTCCCTGAGGGCGAATTTGACTCCTTTGTGGTCCAGTACAAGGACAGGGATGGGCAGTCCCAGGTGGTTCCTGTGGCCGCAGACCAGCGTAAGGTCACTGTCCCCAGCCTGGAGCCAAATAGGAAATACAAGTTCCTGCTGTATGGCCTGGCAGGCAGGAAGCGGCTGGGCCCCATCTCTGCTGATGGCACCACAGGTAAGCCCCTGGCCCTGCCTCCTGCCCCTTCCGGAGCTTCTTATCTGAGAACCCAGAGTTGGCAGCATAGCCTTCCTGGGAAATATATTCTCTTTCAGCCTGGGCATAGCAACCATAACACCAAAAGCAAGTCCCTACTGTGTGCTAAACACAATTGTGGGCATTTCATATGCACTATTACATTCATTCATGGACTGCTGCTGAGGATTAAGAACTAGGCTTTGGGCAGACCTGTGTTCAGATTCCAACTCCAGCCCTCCTCAGCTGTGTGGACATGAACCTTGGCTTCCTCACCTGTGTGATGGTGATGAATAATCCTCACTGGCACTCAGTTTGCCCATCCTTCTCCTTCCAGCCCAACCCTGAGGCAAGAGGTGGAAAGTAAGGGAGGGTTTGGCTGCAGAAGACTGGAAAAATCTGGTATCCTTGAGCCCATGACTCAGCCCCCTGAGAAAGGGGTGGAGTGGGTCACTGACCCTTACCCACTCCCAGGACCATGAGTCACCCTGATCAGCCAGTCAGGGCCTGGGGCCCCACACTCCATTATTATATTTTTATTTTTGGGGGGGGGTACTGGGGATTGAACTCAGGGGCACTCAACCACCAAGCCATATCCCCAGCTCTATTTTTTAAAATATTTATTTATTTGTTTTAGTTGTACACAATGCAATGCATTTATGTTTACGTGGTGGTGAGGATCGAACCTGGGTCACGAACGTGCTAGGCGAATGCTTTACCGAGGAGCCACAACCCCAGCCCCTCCCCAGCCCTATTTTGCATTTTATTTAGAGATAGGGTCTCACTGAGTTGCTTAGCACCTTGCTGTTGCTGAGGCTGGCTTTGAACTCATGATCCTCTTGCCAAGCTGCTAGGATTACAGGCGCACGCCTTACCAGACTCCATTTTTCTTTACCCCAAACTCTCACTTGGGGACTGCATATAGGTTCTTTGACCTTCATCTGTCAACAGCAATCCCCATGTGGGAGAGTTTCCTCTGTTCTTTGTTCTCCTAGCTCTGCCCCTAGCTTCTCCCTCTGCCCCACCCTGGCTGCCCTGGTCCAATAGGGTTAGTTTGGGACTGGGGAAGCAGGTGGGGGGATGGCCCAGGCTGATGGCCATGGTGGGAGATAATGCTGAGCAGTAATAGAAGCTGCCCAACCCAGCTCTCCCATGTGGGGGTGTCCATCTGACAACCTAGACACCCTCTGAGGGTCTCTCAGCTCTGACCACAGCCCTGCTCAGAGGCTAGAGGTGAGAGGAAATTAAGGTCCCCTCTGTACCACCCTTCTCTGGTGGGATGATCTTTTATGTTTACTATCCCCTTGACCACAGCAGGGAGGGAGAAGAGATGGGAAGGGGGTGGGCAGTGGCCTCCAGAGAAAGGACAGGGCTGCTGTCCCTCATCCTGCAGAGCAGGCCTGTCCGTCCTTAGGTGGCTGTCCCAGAGACCACTCAGGGACCCTTTCCAAGACCCTTATACCTCCCAGGAGTTGCCAGGGCTGGGGTCAGGCAGCTCTTAACTAGGGTTCTCCCTTATGCTCTCCACAGCTCCCCTGGAGAAGACACAGCAGCCCCCGCCGCGCCTAGGGGAACTAGCAGTGACTGAGGAGACCTCAGACTCCCTGCGCCTCTCCTGGACTGTGGCCCAGGGCCCCTTTGACTCCTTCCTAGTCCAGTACAGGGACACCAATGGGCAGTCCCAGGCAGTGCCTGTGGCCTCAGACCAGCTTGAAGTCACCATAGAGGGCCTGAAGCCTGGCAGGAAATACAAATTTCTGCTCTATGGACTGGTTGGAGGAAAGCGCCTGGGCCCAGTCTCTGTCCTGGGAATGACAGGTGAGGCTGTGAGGCTGTCCTGCTTGGCACTAGCAAGTAGCTTCCTTGCACCTTTGTGCTAAAGACTGACAGGAGTGGACCAGTGGGAGAGAGGGAGCCTTGGCCAGGGCCCATGGGAAAGGAAGAGTTTGCCACTAAGTCAGGCTCCGTTGATTACAGAGTTGGACAAAAGCGGAGCCAGGACAGGCAAGAAGGAAAGGTCCTGGTGGTGGTTCCCTTACCTCCTGTCCCTGTTTTTTGCTCCATCATTGCCCCCACTAACCTGTTGGGGTGTCTGTTAACCTCCAGCTTGGGGCAAACTTCCCTGCCATGGAAGAGGCAGGAGCATTTCCTCAAATGGAAAATACAACAGATGAGGGACACAGGAGCCAGTAGATGTGGCTGCATTTGTGGGGCAGGCTACTCTTCCAGAGGTCACTGACATCCATCTCAGATGTGCAAGGTTAGAGGCAGCTGGTGTGACTGGCCTATCACATTCACCAGCCCGTTCTACCCTCAGCTGTTCTCAAAAAGAATACCATGTGCCCCAAGCCCCAAGCCCCGTGAGTGCCAGGCAGTCAGTGCAGGGTGGAGCCTGTGCAGACATCTAGAGGAGGGATGGATGGGATTGGGTAGGAAAGGGGAAAGTAAGTACTTGATCCAGACACAGCACAGGATACCATGAAAGCGAATGGGGTCACAGCCGCTTCCCAATCAGGGAAGAAGCCTCAGGGGTGGCAGGAAACAATTCCAAAGCAGGAATATGTCAGATTTAAGAGATGGAAAATACCTAGAAGAACTTAGCCCCTCTATTCTCTCTACCTGACAGTCTAGCCAGAACCTAAAAGTCCCCACCCCAGCCGTGGGCCAGCGAGATGGAAAAAGCAGGGCCCTATGGCACCTCCACTTAACTTCTTCTCTGTGCTTCCCCTACACAGCCCCAGAAGAGGACACGCCAGCCCCAGAGACCCCTGAGCCCTCTGAAGCACCGAAGCTGGGAGTGCTGGCTGTGACTGAGGCAACCCCAGACTCCCTGCGCCTGTCGTGGAGTGTGGCCCAGGGCCCCTTTGACTCCTTTGTGGTCCAGTATCTGGACACAGATGGGCAGCCCCAGGCCCTGCTTGTGGATGGTGATCAGAACAAGGTCCTGATCTCAGGCCTGGAGCCCAACACCTCTTACCAGTTCTCTCTCTATGGCCTCCATGAAGGGATGCGTCGGGGGCCCATCTCCACAGAGGGCACCACAGGTGGGGCCAGGCCTGGGCTGAGCCGGGTAAGGGGACCCCACTAGAAATGGGGATCACTTGAGGGCTTGAGGTGGTGCCCAGGAGAAGGCAGGGTCAGTGGACTCTAGGCAGCTCTTTGCTCTGCTCCCACCCACAGCCACTAAAGGAGTCCTTTACCAGCTCTACTGTTGACAGAGAAATATGACCAGGGCGGGGTGGCAGAAGGCCACAGGGCTGGTGTGTATCTGTCTCCAACTTTTCTCTCCCATCTGCTCCTCCCAGGGCCTGCTCCTGCTGGTCTGACCCCAGGAGACCTAGGGCCCCGCCTGTCCCATCTGTCAGTGACTGATGTGACCACCAGTTCACTGCGGCTCAACTGGGAAGCCCCACTTGGAGCCTTTGATTCCTTCCTACTCCGCTTTGGGGTCCCATCACCAAGCACCCTGGAGCCACACCCACGTCCTCTGCTGCAACGCGAGCTGATGGTACCTGGGACGAGGCGCTCAGCGGTGCTCCGAGACCTGCGCCCTGGGACCCTATACAGCCTTACTCTATATGGGCTGCGAGGGCCTCACAAGGCTGACAGCATCCAAGGCACCGCTCGGACCCTCAGCCCAAGTAAGGCCCCATGTTGGGCACCCCCTAAAATGGGCCTTTGTACTTTATGGAGTAGGACATGGTACATCAGCCAGAGGGAGGCTGGGGAGTGGGTAGGAGGCTTGGAGGAATCTAGAGAGCGACTTCCATTCCTAAGGAAAGGTGTGGTGGGCACTTCTGGAGCCAGGAGGCCCAGGAAGAAGGGAAGGAACCTCCCTGCCCCTGCCCTCACCATAGTTCCTCGCTCTCACCCTCAGTTCTAGAGAGTCCACGTGATCTCCAATTCAGCGAAATTGGGGAGACCTCAGCCAAGGTCAGCTGGGTGCCACCACCATCCAGGGTGGACAGCTTCAAAGTTTCCTACCAGCTGGCGGATGGAGGTAACGCCTTTTTGCCCATGTCCTCATCTGTTCTCTCATCTCTCCTGCCCCTGCACTCTTTCCACCCCCAGTTGCTTTGGAGTTCTCTGGGTAACCTCCTAGCCCTCAACACGTTTTCAGGGGAGCCACAGAGTGTGCAGGTGGATGGCCGGGCCCAGACCCAGAAACTTCAGGGGCTGATCCCAGGTGCTCGCTACGAGGTGACAGTGGTCTCTGTCCGCGGCTTTGAGGAGAGTGAGCCTCTCACAGGCTTCCTCACCACTGGTGAGAGGGACTGGGCCAGGAGTGGGGGGAGAGAAAATGAGGGTATGGGCGGGAGCCTGGAAGGAACCGAAGGGGAAGGGAGGGGAGGCACGGAGCTCTGACTGTGGAGTAGCGAGTGGCCAGTGGAGTTTGAGGAGGTTAGGAGTAGGGAGAGCAGTGGAGACCCCTCTGAGCCCCTCCCCGCTCCCAGTTCCTGATGGCCCCACTGAGCTGCGTGCACTGAACTTGACTGAGGGATCCACTCTGCTGCACTGGAAGCCTCCCCAGAACCCGGTCGACACATACAACGTCCAGGTCACAGCCCCAGGGGGTGAGCGTTGCTGAGGACTCCCTCTGCATGGGATTGTTCAGGGTGTGGAGAGCAGGGAGTGGCAGGAACTGACACCTACCCCCATTCCCAGCCCCATCTCTGCAGGACTCCGCCCCGGGCAGTGCTGTGGACTACCCCCTGCGTGACCTGGTACGCCATACCAACTACACTGCCACTGTGCGTGGCCTCCGGGGTCCCAACTTCACCTCCCCAGCCAGCATCACCTTCACCACAGGTACAGCATGGGGGGATGTGGAATGGGTAAGGAGAGGTGCAAAGGAGCCAGGCAGGCCTCATCCCCATCATCTCTTCCCTTCTTCCCCTCCCAGGGTTGAAGGCCCCCCTGAACTTGGAAACCAAGGAAGTGACTCCCCGAACAGCACTGCTCACTTGGACTGAGCCCCAAGTCTTGCCCACAAGCTACCTGCTTAGCTTTGACACTCCTGGTGGACAGACTCAGGTGCCCGTGCCCCTACCCTATTGGCTACCTCCCCTCCCTGGGTTGATTTGAAGGTGCTGGCTCTGGCTCCCCCAGGAGGTCAGGCTCCCTCCCCTGACCTGTGTCTTTTTTGTCCCACAGGAGATCCTGCTCCCCTCAGGAGTCACCTCACACCGGCTCCTTGGCCTCTTCCCCTCTACCCACTACCGTGCACGGCTCCAGGCTGTGTGGGGCGAAAGCCTCACACCACCAGTGTCCACCTCCTTCACCACTGGTACCCACACTGGGGCCTGAGCCGGAGTGGGCTGCAGGGTCTAAGGTTTGGGAAAAGATCAGGCTTCTCACCCTGCTCTCCCCAGGTGGACTGCGGATCCCCTTCCCCAGGGACTGTGGGGAGGAGATGCAAAACGGGCCCAGCACCTCGAGAACCACCACCATCTTCCTCAACGGCAATCGAGAGCGGCCCCTGGATGTGTTTTGTGACATGGAGACTGATGGGGGCGGCTGGCTGGTGGGTGGCAACAGAAGCCCAGGAATCTGTCTGTGTAGGGCAGAGACTGCTGCCCCTGAAGCCAGAGGCTGATGCTGTTCCCATCTGTCTCCCAGGTGTTCCAGCGCCGCATGGATGGACAGACAGACTTCTGGAGGGACTGGGAGGATTATGCCCATGGCTTTGGGAACATCTCCAGGGAGTTCTGGCTGGGTCAGTGCCTCAGGGATCGGGGGGAACTGGGAGGGGATGAAGGCCCTGTGGACGTGTGGACTCTGATGAAGCACCCACCCCTCCCCCCAGGCAATGAGGCCCTGCACAGCCTGACACAGGCTGGTGACTACTCGATGCGTGTGGACCTGCGGGCTGGGGATGAGGCTGTGTTCGCCCAGTATGACTCCTTCCGAGTAGGATCAGCTGCTGAGAACTACCGCCTCCACCTGGAGGGCTACCATGGCACCGCAGGTAAGCATGGGCCCAGGACTGGGAGAGGGAGTGGGAAGGAGCAACCTCACCATTCCTTCTCATGCCCTGCCCAGGGGACTCCATGAGCTACCACAGTGGCAGTGTTTTTTCCGCTCGTGATCGAGACCCCAACAACTTGCTCATTTCCTGTGCTGTCTCCTACCGTGGGGCATGGTGGTATAGGAACTGCCACTATGCCAACCTCAATGGGCTCTACGGGAGCACGGTGGACCACCAGGTGAGAGGCTGGGAGGCAGCAGGGCTGCAGTGACTGGGGCTTGGTTGCTTGGGTGGAGCCCAGGATATGACATGCCTTGGGGCCCCTTTTGTGAAATGGGATAATAATGTCAACCTTGCAAGTTATCCCAATAAAATGATTTATTGGGTGAAAAAGGCCAGCTCAGGATTAAACCTCAGTCCTGCGCAGCTGAGGATTGCAATGGGAGAGGGGCGGGGTGCTGGGGGAGTGGATAGATCTCTGGGAATCACTTCCTAAAGGGGCAGGGTAGTGACAGATGAGATGTCCAGTTTTGACTCTCGACAAACTTTCCCAGGGAGTGAGCTGGTACCACTGGAAAGGCTTTGAGTTCTCTGTACCCTTTACGGAAATGAAGCTACGACCAAGAAGCTATCGGTCCCCTGTAGGGGGAGGCTGAGCTGCTGCCCACCTCTCTCACACCCCAGTATGACTGCCGAGCACTGAGGGGTCACACCCAGAGAAGAGCCAGGGATGCCTCCACCTCCCAGCCACCAGAGGAAGCCTTCTCTGCCTGTGATCTCACAGCATCATGTTTACAGGGGGGAGGGGGAGGGGTTTCTATGGGAGCAATAAAGGAGAAACTGAGGCACCTGGCTGGCACTGATCCTGCCCCATCACTGGCACTGGTCATGCCCTGGGGCCCCCAGGTCCCGGGGCTGCAGCCGCACCTGGAAAGGCTGCATCCAGAGGTTCACACCACTGTATGGCAGGGGCTGCAGAGAGGGCAGGGTGCCTTCAGGCAGCAGCGTGAAGGCCTGGAGCAGATGGGCCAGCACCACGAAGAGCTCCACACGTGCCAGTGGTTCTCCCAGGCACACACGTGCCCCACAGCCAAAGGATGTCACTTTGGGGTTCTTGCCAGGCTTCAGGAAGCGGTCTGTGAGCAGATGGGTGGATGGGGCAGGGAGGTTTTTAGCAGCTGTGAGCCTCGTCCACCTTCTCCTCACCTCCTCCATTTCCTCCTTCACCTCCATGCCTGGCACCTGGCCCCCCACATACCAGGCCAGAACTCCTGTGGCCGCTCCCAGACCATCTCGTCAAGGTTGGCACCTTGGAGGTTAGGGATAATGATTGTATCCTCCGGGATGTCGTAGCCAAAGATGCTGAGGGAAGGTGGAGTTAGAGGCTGACCAGGACCCCACTCAGGCCTTCCTCACTCATCCCTAACGCTTGGGACTCACCTGCTGGGCCGGGTGGTGCGGTGGGGCAAGGCCAAGGGCACTGCAGGCCGAAGGCGCAACACCTCTGTGATGGTGGCATTGAGCAAGGGCAGCCGCATTCGGTCCTTATATAGGACCTGGGAGCTCGAAGCCCCGGGCCCCAGTTGGAGGTCCAGCTCCTTCTGTAGTCGCTGCTGAACCTGTGAGGCAAGGGTAAGCCTGGAGTCCAGGGGCCCAGCTCCACTGCCCACTCACAACTGCCTGGCCTCCAGACACTCCCTCCAGATACCCAGCTGAGCCATCGTGTCCCTTTTAATGAACGTAGCCCCACCAGGGTGCAGCACTACGAGCAGAGGGAGCTGGGTTCTTCTGACCCTGGCCAGGCTGCCAGGAAGGAACCTTCTGCCCGCCCCCAGGGCATACCTCAGGGTGGTGAAGCAAGAAAGCCACAGCCCAGGAAAGGGTGGCCGCTGTGGTCTCAGTGCCACCGATGAAAAGGTCCACCACGGCCATGTGCACGTGCCCTTCAAGGAGCTGTCCAGAGTCACTGTCCTCTCTCGGCCGCCCCAGCTCTTGGAGCATGTAGTCTATCATGTCTCTCCACTGGCCTGTCACCAAACTCTCCTACAGAAGGTGGGGGAGTGACTGAGTGCCCAGCTTGGGGAGGGATGTGTGGGGGCAGCGGGCCCAAAGCTGAGCCCAACAGAGATGCTGAGGCTTGGGCCGAGGGGAGCCCAGTCCACACGTGTCACTCCCACCTTGTGCTGCCTCAGCTGCTGCTCTACAATGCTGTCCCTTTTATCCAAGCTCTTCTTCAGCTTCCAGAGCCCTGGGTTGGGGAAGAACTGGGCGAGGGCAGAAGGGAGAGCAAGAGTGAGCTGCTGGGAAGGAGGCCTCTTCCTCTACCCCCCACCTAGGGTGTCTGGACACCTTCCTCACCCTGAGGAAGGGAATCAAGTCCAAAATTTGGATGGACCAGTGGTTCCAAGCTTTCATCAAATCCTGAATACAATTGTAAATGGCATGTACCAGGGTGTCATCCTGCCAGAAAAGAAGGAATACTTTCAGTTCAGGACAAGGGAAGGGTCAGGGAAGGATTAAGGGGGAGGATGGAGGGGAGGGCAACTTTTACCTTTTTTCCAAAGATGAGGCAGCAGATGATGTTACAGACAAAGAAAGAAAATTCCTTCTGGATGTCCACAGGGACACTGGCCTGGACTCTCAGGTGCTGTGGAGGAAGAGCAGGAGCTACGCAGGCTGGCAGTGGGGCGCAAAGGGGCACTATGGGAGAGGGGAGCCTGACCCATGGGAAGGGCTGGGCTGCAGGAGCCCAGCTTCACCTCACAGAACTCCTGGGTCAGCTGCTTCAGCAGGGGCTCCATGGATTCACGGATGCCCAGTAGCAGGGCTGAGCGGGCAAGCTTCTTGTGGGCCTTCCAGAGCAGGGAATAGTCCCCTAGTGACAGGTCTGGGTAGTGCCGAGACACCAGCTTGTCTGCAGTGGGAATCACAGGGATGGATGGTAAGAACTGACCACAGAAGCCAAGGACCTGAACTTCTCCTGCCTCCCCAGTCCCTTCTTCCCTCAAGAATGCTCCCAGCCCTTACAGGATGGTATCTGGGGTCTGCCAGCAAAGTCAGCCCACTTTCTGACCATGGCTTCCTCGATGGCCCTGTTGGAGTTCAGCACCACGACATCTGGGGGGAGCCCAAACAGGTGTCAGGGAGGGCAGGACCCCACCCAGCCTCCCATACGAGACAAGGAGGGAGTGAGCTCTCACCTTGCAGCCCCAAGCGGAGCCTGTAGATGGGCCCGAGTTTCCGAGTGAGGCTGAGCAGATAGATGGGGAGGTTGGGTTGCAGAAAGTGCAGGAAGCCTGGGGCACGAGGAGGGAGGTGGAAGCCCCTGAGTTTCCTCTGGCCCCACAGCAGGCGGCTGCCAGCCAATAGTGTCAGCAGCAACAACAGCCCAAGAAACAGCATGACTGGAGAGCTGCGCAAGGCCCTGTCACAACCACTTATAACTCTTGAGCCCCCGCCTTCCTGCTTGGGTCATTTTGGCAGCCTCCCAACCCCCACCTTCAGGACCCTTCCCACTGTCCTACCCACAGAGTGGCATATTCCCAGAATGGTGACAGTCTTTTGGACCTTGGAGATATCACATTTCAAAGGACATACCATCTATCAAGAAGATAGGAAGGGGAACAAAACCCTGACCTTTTTCAGCCAGAATCAGCTTTCCAGTTCCAAGTCAGTCATTCAGGTCAAGGTGTCCATCGCCTGCCTGGGCCCTCACCCTCCACACCCCTTGGACAATTTTACTGGTATAAACTTGTCTCCAAGAGAAAATAACAGTCCCATCCTACTGTGTCTCTCCAGGGTTGCCTGAAGGACAAAGTGAGATGAAACTAGGGTTTTCTTTGTTTTACTTTTAGATAGGGTGGCCATATGGCCTAGTTTGCCTGGGGCATCCCAATATATACCTGTAGACCCTGTGCAATTATTAATAGAGCCTCTTGCACTATCAGAAGTGTCCAGGAGACAAAGAATTATAGGGGTCATCATTTGGAGCACCTACCATGTAACAGACACTGTTCCATGTGCTTTCCTGTATAATGCGACCCTTCACAGCCATGCTATACACATAGAACACTAGTATTTTCCCCATTTCTTAGATAAGAAACCTGAGATGAGAGGCTGAGTGGCTTCCCCAAAAGCACAACCAGAAAGTGGTAGAGGCAGGATTCAGGCTTGCGATCAGGCTGCAGAATCTGTACCTGTAACAGCTAATGGCATCTCTCTTTGGTCCCAAGGAAAAGCAACACACTTGAACTCAAGTGTGATAAAAATAAGAATTGTCATACAAATATGGAGTGTTTTGCAGAATCCAAGAATAGGAAAGCAAGGAAAGGATCTCTGGCCTTGAAGACCAGGGATAGGAGGCAGAAAAAAAAAATCCTGTTGGTGGCAGTTTCCTCCTCTGTCACTCCTCCCCTCTCCCCTCTCTCCTCTGCCAGCAGGCAGAGGAGAGACGTGCTTCCAGGCAGGCAGAGAGGGGCTGCTGTTGGTGCCAGGGTCCACAGGTTACAGGGTCAGACCAAAAGGAGTGTGGATTCCCAGCATCACTGAGCATCAATACCAAAGTCCAGGAAGTAGCACAATAGCCAAAGCTGACTCAGGGGCTACTCCTCTTCTGGAGTTGTAGTTCTAAGGGATGGATTTCCACTGGATCAAGCAACTATCAGGGACTACTTCTGTGGGTAAGGAGGCAGTTGGGGGCTTAGAAAAGAGGGCTGCCTGGAAGGTGAGAGCTTAGGCTTTCCCCCAACTCCCTAGCTCTGTAGACAGCTCCTGGGGCCCAGGAGGTCCCTCTCCCCTTGGGGGTTTACCCAGAGCACAGACTGTGCTGCTAGAGAGCCCAGGTTGAAATCCCAGTTGTGCCACCAAGTAGCTTGACCCTCCCTGCTGCTTGGAGTCCCTACTAAAAGAGGCTCAGGCTCAGCCTGGATTCATGCCTTGCCCTGAAGGGAGAAGAGAAGGGGAGGACTTCTGAAGTTGGCAGTGACAGCTGCCACCCTCTTCATGGTCAACCTCCTAGGTATCTTGTCACAGTTGCAGCTACTGGCAAATGAGTTTATGCTGAAGTCACGCAAAATGGCTTAGGGAGAGATGAAATGGCAAAAAAGAGAGTCACTTAAGCAGAATCCCAGGAAGCGCTGAAGTGCTGAGGAAGGTCAGGACTACTGGATGTTGCATGGAAGAAGAGGGGAGCTCAGTTTGAAAGGAGTGACGTGGAAAGTTGACGCACTGGTGGACACCCCTCGCCATCTCCATCTCCTCCACCCCAACTCCAAATACAGCTTCCAAACCTGATGAATGACACGCACTCCTTCTCAACCTTCAGAACATAACTTAGATGTCACCTCCTCTAGGAAGCCCCTCTGGCACTCTCCTTTACTGGATTAGATGCCCCATGGGACCACGCTGCTCCCTGACACCACACTTTTCACAGAAGATGGGGAGTGCTCTTTCTCATTTCTGCTTCCTCCAATACTGAGCTGGGCACAAGCTGCCCACTGGTGGGTGCTTTGCATAGGAGGGACAGAGTGGCTATATTTCTGGTATCTGGCACAGGGCATGGCATGGAGTGAGAGTTCTGTGCTGAACTGTGTCAACTGGCATCAAAACTGATCTCAGTAAATTTCCCTGGGTGGATTTCTAAGGTCACCCTTAAGATCCCAAGGGTGCAACTAAAGTGGGGGAAAGCTAGGCAAGCAGAGTAGAGTGGGTTGGTTCCAATAGAATAACAGTTTCCTTCAGAGTATTAACAAACACACCATAGTCAGCCTTTGGGCTTGCTTAAAATCAGTGCACAGAAGAAGACATCATCAGAGGATTGCACAACTTTGGGGAAGATACCTAACGCTATTGATAACAGGATCAAGAGTCAACAGGATTTCAACAGACCAGGACTCAGCTAAATTCAACAGACCCCAGAACTGCCAACTGCACAAGGTCAGAGTAGGGAACACAGGACTGAACACAGCTCATCTGGCAAGAGGTGATGCGTCAGCTGAGCACAAACCCTGCCCAAGTACAAGGTGACTGGTGACATTGGGTGATGGAACTCCTTGGGCACACCTCAGGGTGGACTCTGGTCTTTGAGGAACAGGCTGTTGGGTCGCATTTCTGCTTGAGGGTGGTCCCATGATGTACTGAGGCCTAGTGAGTCATCAGGGTGGGTCCAGGCAGAGGTGGCCAGTCCAAGGGTCCCCAGGCTCTGAAAGCCCAAGATTATACAAACCTGTCCTGGGCCCCCCAGAGCCCAGAATGGGGGTTGCTCTCAATCCCAGAGATACACACAGACACTTTGGCAAAAGGCTTTATTGTGACCCTGTCCCTAGGGCTGTGTTCAGAGGCCAAGGAGTAGCTGCACTGTCAAGCGTCACCTTTCCCCAGCTCAGGCTCCACCTGGGAAGCAGAGGCAGGGAGCCCTCACACTTGGCACCCCTGGGTGCCATACTCCTGGAGGAAGTCACTGAGCTGGGCACAGGCTGTCCGCTGGCGGGTGGTCCGGCACAGGCGTTCAGAGGGCATCTCCTCGATCCAGCTATTTGAGTCCAGCAGGTATTGGGGGCTGCAGGGAACAAAGGGGCTGTCAGCAGAGGTCAGGAGGATGGGCATGAAGAATAGAGAGCACAAGGCCTTGGCTTCTGAGGGACAGGGATAGGTGCCAGGGAGCTGTTCTCTAAGGAAGGTCATCAATGTAAGGAAAGCAAGACAGAAGGGACCAGATAACTCACTCTCCCTTGAGGTCATATGTGGCCCCATCCAGACCCATGATCAAATATTCTTTCTCAGGCTCCAAGCGAAGGCGGCAAGAGGCTCGAACCAGGAAGTTGCGGGTCTGACCAGCAGCAGCCTTGGAATCCTTGGCTGAGGGGATAATGTGTGCAAGAGCCATTAGAGGGGTAGGGAAGGCCCAGGGCAGCACAGGGCCTGGGGCTCTGCACAGCTCTGTCATTTAACCCTTACTGTCCCTGATGGGCACATGCTATTGCTCCCCATTTACAGGCAAGCCCAGGTTGCTAAGAAGGTATGCTCAAGCTAGCCTGAGTTTTCATGATTCCAGGTGGCCAGACCCCACACCTAAACCTTGGCCTCCCTGCCTCCCCCAGTTGACCGCCTCTTTGGCTCCCTTCCTACTGAAGTGCAGGACTTGGGTGATCCTGGTCTCAAAGAGGCGGAAAGCCGTTCTGCTATCTTCTCGGAGAACGTGAACCTGGAAGCCTAGACAAGGGTGAAGGGAAGAGAGGGAAGGTTGGTCACCAGAGGCTGACAGCAAAGAGGCCACACGTGGGCCTGTGAGAGGAACAGATAATCCAGAGAGACCAAGATAGCTGGTCCCTGAGGGAAGAAGACTAACCATACTCCACACGGGGATAGTAGCAGGCAAACTTCATTCTGTAACCATCCTCATCCTGCAGCCCCCGCTCCAGGGCGCGACGCTGTCGAGGGCATTTCCCTGAGGTGGAGGGCCCAGATGAGGTGGGGCATTTGCCCCACCAGCCCATCTTCCCAGCCCTATCCCAGACCTGGCCTCTCACCCTCAGCACACTGGCAGACTTCAGCAGAGCACAACGTGGACAGGAGTTTGCTCTTAGTTGGTGCCCCATAAAACACAGAACATTTGCGCTCTGGAGACAAACAAAGAATGGAGTTAAGGCACATGTCCCTCCTCCACACCTCCCCAGCCCATGGAGCCCCCTTCCACCCTTCACTGTGCTGGTTCCTGGCATCCCAAATAAGGGTGCCTACCCAAACCTCCCCAAATGCCAGGCAGTCCGTAAGTGCTCACCAGGGCTGTAGTAGTCATATAGGACTGCGCTGGCTGGCTGCACCAGCCCCACGGCCACCTCCTGCACAGCTCCAAAGCCCACACACTCCCGGGAGGGAGAGACCTGGCACCGGGTGGGGAAGGAAGATGAGCCTACCCTGCAGCTTCCGGCTGCCTTTACTTGGCCTGTTTCTATTCCATTGCTCCTGATCTTATCTCTACCATCCTTCATGTTCTGTTACCTTCCGGCCACCAGAACTCTAAAAAACTGATCCCCAAGGTCTCTGATAACTTTACTGTACTGATGGTGACCTTGCCCCAGTATTATCTGCCCTGATCCCTCTGCAGTCTTAAATTATGGGTACATTCTCTGCAAGACTCCCTAAACTGAAAGTAAGCTTCTGAACCATCCCTGGCTCCACCTGGGAAATTCTTTTTTCCTCCTTTCCTTCCTAGGCCCGAGCCCACCCTCTTCTCTCCTTTGTAATTCTCTACTCCCTGACTCCCAAAAAACCCTTCCAGGTTGATGATTCTCAAACTGGACTTTCAGTACCATTCTTACATTAGGATTGTGGCAGGACTTGTCCTCCAAGGCACTCTAACTGCCCTCAAACCACCCTCCTGACAGCCTTGTCCTCATTACCAATACAACTGGGGCCTCTGTTATCTGCTATAACCTAAGAAGACTGCCTCTAACTCTGTGGCTCGCGTGGGTCCCATTCTTGTCCTGGCTCCCTGCTTACATTCCAGGTTCTCAAGAGCTGATGACACAGCTGCTTCATAGCGGATTCAGTAATCCCAGTGCCATCAATTCCCTTCCTGTGTTACCCCTCCCCACTCACCGAGTCAAAGTATAGTAAGACATGGGGTCCATCTGTCTCAAAGTGACTCACGTAACGGTCAGAGAGGGAGGTCAGCTGTGGGGAAGGGGAGAAAGTTACAGGTCAGTGGCCCTAGGCCTCAAACAAGCCAGGGCTTAGCATTGGTGGGGCTACAGGGCTGGAGCAGAGCTCCTGAGGGCAGAGTGGGATGGTCTGGGTTGCTGACCACACCTTCTCTAGGTCAGCCCGCAGGGCGTGGAAGCCACTCAGAAGGGTAATATCCGCAATAGCCATGCCAGACAGCCCCACCTTGCCATTTCGCCTGTGGAGAGATGTGACCTGATGCTTAGGTTACACGTTACTGTGTTCCAGATGCCCAGCCCCAGCTTCTGTCCCACCCCCATTATCCTGGCTCAGTGGCTGCACCCAACATGGCCTGTGCAGCTCCCAGCACCCACCAGATGCACACAGTATACTGCACTCTCGATTCTTGTTCCTCTGCCACCTTGGGCACCTCCCTCCTACGGCGGTTCCTCCGTCCCTCAAACAGCTGCAGGGGTGTCACAGGCTGGGAATGGGCAGCTGGGTCATCACTGGCTGGAAATTCCTCATACTCATAATCTTCATAATCCTCATTTGCTTCCCCTGCACAGAGCAGCATTGTGAGAAAGGGCTGGGAGGCCACTCAGCCCTACATCAGCCCCTCAGGGCCCAAGGCCTCCAGACTCCAACACTCACTTGTGTAGTCTACATGGCCTGTGACCATCACCTCAATTTGAAGGTCCTTGCAGGTTGTGTTCTTCATGTCCAGGACATTGTAGGTACGCAAGACCTGGCTCAGCAAGGGGCAGGGAGAGGACATAGGATGCTTGGAGCACAGAGCTAAGGGCATGACCCTGGGCTGAGGGGTCTGAAGCCCTAGCCCCTCTCTGAATAGTCCAATCATAAGTGGGCGTCAGTTGGGCTGCTGGGTAAGACATGAGATAGAGATGAGGATGCAGGGCTGCCCAGGGAGGTCAGCACTCTAGAAGGCACACAGGAGGCTGGAATGGAAAGCTCAGGAAATGGTTCTCGCTGAGGCTGGATGGAGGAGAATGATCTTGTCCCATGGTACAGGGAGCAGAGGGAGGGAGAGCATATATGCAGGGAGAGCTGTGTGAATGTGTGGTCTGGCCAGAAAGGTAGGCAGGGACCCCAGTGTGACTTTTTTTCTAGGTGAATCTGAGTGGTGTTTTCAGGTCAGTCTCATTGCTATGTGGACAATGGATCAGAATGGAGAGATAGGAGAAAGGGCCAAGACCATCTTAACAAGGGGACTAGGACACAAGTGACAAAGGCCCAGACAGCAGGGGAGCAGAACAGGAGTTACAGAGTCTATAAGGAGGTGCTCTGGGCACCTCTAGATGGCCTCCAGAGGGCTCCTAGGCAGAAGCGGATCCCATCGCTCAGACAAGGGACACAAGAGAAAGAAGGGGTTTGAGACCTGCTATGTGTGAGGTACTGTGGAATGTGTTGTGCCTCTGGGTCAAGAGATAGGCCTTGGCTGGAACAAGATGTGGAGATAAAGGAAATGACAGATGACCAGAAATGGGGGAGACCAGAGCAAGAGGGAAAGGCCCAGGAGGGAAGCAGGGGACACCAACCCTGAGGGGGCTTCTTCTTCCCCCTGACTACAAGTCCAGCCCATAGGGACCCCTCAACACCAGCTTCTCCCTCCTCTGTGGGCCCTGCCCCTCCCCTGCCCGGGCACTTGCATGGCCAGCCTCACCTTCAAGGTTCCCTTGCTGTTTCCTCCAACCTTCACGTTAATCTTGCTGTTCAGGGAAAACTTTCAGGAACAAAAGAAGAGAAAGAGACATCAGAAGGGCAGAGGGAAACCAGTTTGTTGCTCTAATAATTTATCTCTTCCCTTAAAACATCCCACATTTATAAAAGTTTCCACCTTTGCGTGCATTCTCTCACTGGAGCCTCCTAAAACCAGGTGGGACAGACTGTGCATATATATTATTTATAGCTGAGAAAAGCAAAGCTCAGAAGTTTGGTCACACAGCCATAAAATCTTCCTAGGAGGACCTCTGGAAGAGGGCCACAGGGATTCCTGAAGAGGAAGAGTGGGGATGGCTTCTGGACTGGCCCCGTTGTCATGGCAACCCAGACGTGAGCGTGTTCACCTGCAGCTCCTCCTCTATCCCTTTAATTTGGTGGTTGTTCAGTTGAAGCACATAGGACTTGAACCCACTGCGGCCTACGGAGCTGAGAGTCACATTGAGTCCCCGTTCCTCAGTGGTGTGGGAGGCGATCCAGTATGCAGACAGGGCATCCAGGGCGATCACTGTGTCCTGAGGAGGTCAGGCCAGGTAGGACTCAGCACGTAGTCTCAGGACTACCCAGCCCCAGAGCCCATGGCAACCCCTACCTGAGTGCTGCGGAATCCCCCTTGAAAGCTGCCCTGATGGGTGAGCCAGGATGCCACCTGGTCGGCCAGCTCTGCTTTGCCCTCCCGAAGCAGCAGGTGCAGCAGGCCATAGGCTGTGGTTTCAATCCACAGGGCTGGGGCCTGGGGCATGGGGTCTGCTGGACTGCGAGGAGCCAGGGTGGGTGACACAACATTGTTCTGAGAACCAGTGACTGAGCCCCAGTACAGGTAATCTGGAAGGGAAGGGAGACCCACAGGTGAATAGGGCAACAGGTAGGGAGAGGATCCCAGGTATCTGCCCTCTGACTCCCTTCTGTCAGGCTTTCCTGATTCTACTCCCAAATCTTCCCTGCTTATGCTTTAATTCCTTCTCAGGGTCCCCATTCTCTCTCTTTCTAGATATATCCAGGTATCACAAGGACCATCCCCCCCCCAACCCCAAAGCCAACAGAGTCACTGCCAGGACTCCCTTGTCCCTTACCACCAGCCTCCTGGGGCCATGGCCATAAGGTTGTTGTGGGCAACATCCCGCAGGTCCTGGGAAGCCTTGGACAGAGTTAGGGCATAGGCCGTGATGGCAGCTGCATGGGCACCCAGGAGCCCAGCACTTGCTTTCTCCCCCAAGAATGAGTTTGCCTTTGAGATGGAGGTTTCCTGGAAGAAAGTAGGGAGGAAGGTCTGGGCTCCTGGGAGAACTGGGTATGGATGCCTGGGTTCCAGTGATGATCAGACCTACAGGTGTCCTTACCACTCTCTGCTTCAATTGCTGTGCACTCTGGTCCTGGAAGACAGCCAGCCCATGCTGAAGGGCAATGACCACGAAAGCAGTAAGAGCCACAGTCTCATCATTTCCCACCAAACCCCCCTAGAGAGGGGAGAAAAGAAGATGTCAGTCAGGAAGGGAAGAGACAGACAATTTTTCCTGCAGGTGCTCCTTGGCCCAGCCTCCCAGCACATCCACACCTGCATGGCCCTGTGGATAACTGGACATGGGTCCTGGAATGAGCCGTCTGCCTGCTGTTGGGACAGCAGCCAACTGGATGTCTCCTGCAGTTTTTCAGGTGAGCCGCCCACCTGCTCCTGAGCCAAACTCAGAACCTTCAGCACAAAGGCTGTGAGCCTAGTGGGAAGGAAGGGACAGCTGGGGATAGGAGCAGTCCCTCTGGAGACACAGTCCCACTTCCCCAGGTATCTGATTATTCACCCTCCAGGTACCCTAGCCCCCTCCAATCTCACCAGGTGCTGCTGTCCCGGTGTAACCAAGCCCCAAAGGAACCATCTTGCTTCCGAAACTGCTGGATCCGCATGTAGCCTTAGAGAGGAGAGGGGGCTGCTGAGGTGTCACCCACTCTTCCACTGTTTGTGCCAGAGGCCATGCTTCCCCCTGCTTCCCCTCTCTAGCCTTCTGGGCTGCCCATCTTCCATTAACTGCCCTCCCAGCCCCTAGTCCTGCTTGCCCCTGCACCCAGACCTTTCTGGATCAGATCCACAGCACGGTCCTTGGTCTCAGGGGGCAGTTTGCTCCATTGTTCTGTCTTGTCCAGATACTGGGAGGCTGCCAGTGTGGGAGCCAAGTAGATCATGGTTTGTTCAGCACAGCCATAGGGAAGCCGCAGGAGGGAAGCCAGGCCCCCTGGGGATAAGGCCCCCTCAGAGCCAAGGGTCTCCAATGGATCCGAGGCTATGAAGAGAGAGGGTTGAGGATGAGAGTGGATCTGAGGGTCAAAATAGGGGTCCACAGGCTTCGCATGAGTCCAGGATGCCCATCAGGAAGGGACTGAAGGTCACCCCCACCTGTAACCCTCACGATGCTGCTGAAATCTCCATCAGGTATAATATTTGGATCGGCATTGCCAGGAATTTCCAAGCTCCGGCCTCGGTGATCTGGGAAGATGGGAGAGGCTGGCAGTCGATCCTTCTATCCACATCCCTAGCACCCCAAAACCTCCTTAGGAAACTGATGACTGGGGTAGGGGTCACTCACCCAGGGGGTTGAGTTCATAGACCATCTCCTCCCTGTGGATGGCCCCTTCCTTCTGTCTCGGGGGAAACATGGCTGTGAGGCATCAGATAGGACTACAGCCTTCCCCCTCCCCGCTGCAAACTCCCCTGGTACTGTTTCAACTTCAGGGAGAGTTAGGTCACAACTGTAGAAGGTGTAAGTAGAACACAACATTGGGTTTGGGCACAAGGACACTGACTGGTCTGGACAGCAGAGGATGAACTGAGGATGGGGGATAAATCTGGGAGTCCAGGGACCTGGATTCAGGGGTTGCTCCATTCACCTCAATTTGCAGAATCTTGGACACTGCATCCCCCACAGGGAATTCCAAGGATCCTCGAGCCACCACCTTCAGGGACACAGCAGCAGCTGCCATGGGCACCACAGAGAAGGCAACAGGCCGGGCAGAGCCTGCAGGCACCAGCACCTGCTGGGCCAGCCCTCCGCCTCCAGCCAGGCACAGCCCCTCCACTGGGGACACATGGACGCTCACCTGGGGGCAATAAAATGGAGATGGCCAGAGCCCCAGCCCAGTTAGAGTTCCCATCCCCACCTGTCCCTGGCTCCCCCACCCACCCCCATGTGCTCAGGCTCCCAAGGGGCCTCACAGTCAGGTTTTTATCCAGGTAGTTATAGAGAACGGGCCGCAGCTCAAGTTGCTCAAAGCGGCGGACAGAGACGGGCAGGCGGAGGTACAGGTGAAACTCGCGGAACACTCGGAGATGGACCGGTGTAGCCACACACAGACCTGATGGATGGGGGGCAGAGGTCAGCGGGGAGCAGGGCATGACCGAGCTCTATCCTTAGCCTGCCCCTTCTCTCTGGATCAAGACAGGTGCATGCTAATAGAGATCTCCCCAGATCCCTGGACCCCCTTCTTATACTGAGAGCAAAGGGCTAAGCAGGGTGCCTGGGTCAAGGAGAAATGGGAGAAGAGAAGCCTAAGGCCCAAGCAGCAACCTCACCTGATGTTTTGGACAAACTCACACCATGGATCTCCCACGTGGTCAGAGAGTCAGGGAGCCACAGTGACAATCTAGCAGGAGAGGTGGAGAAGCCCTGTCACACCCAGGGCTGGCCCTAGACCTAACCCAGAGACAAAGCAAGCCAGGCCCCCAGGCCCTCACATTTTGGAACGGTCCACTGTCTCCACTCTCCAGAGCCAGTTCTCTGGGAAGAAGCTGCGTACAACAACATCGTCTTCATGGATCAGTTCCTCTTCCTGCAAGACCTCCAGGGCTGGGGGCCATGGGAGATGGGAGTGAGGAGGGACCCTTCTGCCCTAGCAGGCACCACTGCCTGTCCCCCACCTCATCTAGCCCCTCACCTCGGGCGAGGCCCACCTGGCCCCTGGTCCTGTTCTTCTTGCGCAGGCTTTCGGCAAACTGGCAGCAGGACAGGAAGGGCTCCCGGCAGGCCGGCTGTGACACACGAGCTACTCGCTGCTCGCAGGAGCGTGCCATGGGCAGCCGTGTCAGCCCATCCTGGCAGCAGCGCTTGGCTTCTGGTGAAGAATACTGGCCCACTGCAGGCCAGGTGAAGGTAAGAGCAAGGGACCAAAACAGACACGCCTCAGCCTCCATCCCAACCCCTAGATCCCCAAGGATTTGCCTCGAGAACATAAGTCCAGGAAGACAGCCACCAACCCAGTCACTTCAACCCCAAACTTGGTTTCTTGGTCCCATATACCACCTACTGGCTCACTGAGGAGTAAAAGGGCAGAGAGACAGATCCCCACCCGGATGCAGAAAACAAGTGGACAGCCTAAGTTGCCCACAACTCACACTTCTCACTAAATGCCTTTTGGAAGTTCACATTTCTCTTTTTTCCGGGTTTTATTCTCCTTGGGACAGCTTAGACCTGGTAGAGAGCAAGTCTACAGTCAAGTCACAGGATAAGTGGTCCTGCCTCTCCTCTCCTCCCCTTCCCCTGCCCATCCCTCCTGCCCTCTTCTTCCTTGACCCCACAGGCCCTTCCTCCTTCCTCATCTTCCCCTCCCCCACTACCTCTCCACCTCTGTTCTCACTCTTTCTGACTGAGGTCAATTGGTCTCCATCAGAAAAGGCCAGACCCGCTGCCTGGAACACCTGAAGGGCACTGTCCCCACCTCCAGCGCCACAGCCAAGGTCATAGCTGTTCATAACTTCAAAGACCTGGTAAGAAAAAGCAGGGAACTGGAGAGTGTCTGAGGGGCAGGGTCAGCCACTCACCTGTGAGTGAGAGGGCAGGGCATGGACAAATATGAAAGAGATACAGAGTGGGAAAATAGAGAGCAGAGGCCAAGAGGAGAAATGGATGAGGCCCAAGTCCTGGGAGAAGAATGGGAGGGGTCTGTTAGGAGCTCAAGTGAGATCAGGAACTGAGCTCAGCACTTGGGCTCAGGGAAGCAGGGGAAAGAGCCATAGGGGGCAAGAAGACAGGGGAGAGGGCTCAACAAACCTTGCTCATGTCCAGGGGCTTGTGGGACCTGCCACCCACAGCATACAGAGCTGTGTCCACAGCTCCCAGGGCCACCAGGGCTTGAGAATCTGTCTGCAGGTGCAGCTTTACATTCTCCCATTACGATAGTCCTTGGCACCATCCAGGTTTAGCTCCAGCTGGCAGAGATGGGAGGTGGGGACAGTCAGAGTGGGGAGAGCTTTCTTCAATCCCATGTGGCCTCATTGTACCCCAAACTAAATCCACGCCCTTCTGGCAATCACCCTGTCCTCCTCTCTTAATTCCGCTAAACCACAACACCTCTTCCACCCCACTCACCTTGCCCTCGCAGGCCTCAGCCTGGACATCCACTCGCAGGGAGTTGGCCACTGGGAGGCCTTGATGATAATAGAAGGCCACGAAGTAGAAGGAGGGTGCCAGGCGATGGTCCACAAACACAGAGACCGAGGTCAGGGTCCTCCTGTTCTCTCGATTCACAGACACAATCTCTCCCCGGGCTAGGATCTGGGCCACAAAGAAGAGGACAAGAGTGGTTTCCTTGCATTGAACATCCCAGACCTGAAGCTGCACCCAACCTGTCCAGGGGGCTCTTCCCTGAACCCTGCCCTCCTCTACCCCCCAGCTATGCACACCATGTAGTAGTAATGAGAGAAGGTGTCCCCACTGATGCCCATGGCTCGCAGGTTCAAGTTGAGAGTGTCCCCTACACGAGGGGGTCGAGGATCCAGCCGCTCAATAGACAGAAAGCCAGAGCCTCCTGAAGGTGGGGCTCGCACAGTGAACCTGGCTATGGCTGGGTGGAGGGAGCCTGCAGACACCTGGAGAGAAGGGCAGGTCAGGGAAGGGTCAATGGCAAGGAACCATGTACCCCACTCCTCTCAAGTTGGGCTGTGGACACTTCCTCCCCTCCCCCACTGTCCCCAAGGGTCAGAGGAGCCCTACCAAGAGCTGCAGTTCTGTGGTAGTCTTTGGGACGACGATGGGAATGCTGGCGTGGCCGATCCCATCTGTGTTTTGTTGAAAGTCTTGAATTTTAGAAACTGACCCAGAAGACAATGTGGCAGAAACTTTGACAGGAATGCCAGAGGCTGGGGAGCCTGACATTTCACGGACCAGGGCCTAAGTGGGTGGGAGAGGGGCTGGTAAAAGGGAGCGGTCAGCAAGACCCTGGACCCTCCTGACCAACACCCGGCTGCCCTCCGATCCTGCCTCCCCAGGAGCAACCTGCAGCAGGAAGGGGGCCCCAGGTACAAGGTGTCGCTTGGTCTTGCTAAGATCCAAGGAGAAGGCAGATGACACAAAACGCCAGGACGTGAGCTCTGCCTCCTCCAGCTCCCCTCCTGCAAGACAAAGGGCAGTGAGAAGTGGAGGACAGAGCTCTGAGAAAAGAGGATCAGGAAAGTGAGGGGGCAGCTTGAGCATGCCTCACCCCCAGACAATGGGCTTCTTAGCACACAGGCCAACTGGTATTTATCTCTACGTTTGCTGAGGCCCAACAAAGGACCTGCACATAGATGTGTGATGGATGAGTGAGTTGATGGACAAACGACCAAATGAGCAAAACAATAAATAAATAAACTAAGATGGGGAAAGGAGCAGAACCATGCAAAGACAAAGTTGGAAAAAGACAAGGTCTTCTGGGTCTTTCCTGTCTTTAGGCCTGAGATGAGGTAGCAGAAGTCCAGGGTGGTGCAGGTGCTAGAGAACACGGTCAATGCTATAATTTGGATCTTGAATGTCCCCCAAAAGTCCATATGGAAAAGGACTGATCCCCATTGTGGCAATAGTGGGAGGTGGTAGGACCCTGATGAGGTGAGGCCTAGTGGGAGGACTTCAGGTTATTGGGGGCACACCCTCAAAGGTGAGAGTGGGACTCTTCCTCTTCTTTTCTTTTGCTTCCCAGCCATGAATTGAGCAGTTTTGCTTCAACATGCACTCCCACCAGGAGGTGCTGCCTCACCACAAGCCCACAGTAAAGGGGCCAACTGATCACAAACTGGAACCTCCAAAACTATGAGCCAAAACAAATCTGCATTTACAAGTTGACTATCTCAGGTATTTGTTAGGATGATGGGAGGATGATTAACACAGCTCAGAGATCAGAGGCAAGGGGCTAGATTTTAGTGGGGAGTCACCTACCTGGAGACTCAATGATGGCTGCTGCAACATAGAGGCGCAGCCCCTGGAGGTCAGCAATACCAATATTAAGCTTCTCCAGGGCACCCTGGACCTTATCCTTTGAGAGGGAAATGTGACTCTGGCCTTCTACCAGCTAGGGCAGGGGAGAAAACAGGACATGGGGTGAGACCAGAGTTCCCCATTTCTCTGCCCCCCACCTCTCCCCACCTCCTTCCTACCTTGTTCTGAGTCTCCAGCCCCCGGAGGAAAGTCTTCTTACCATCCTCATCCTGGAGGGCAAAGCGCACATATGCCACCCCCTGCACTGGCTTCCCATAGATGTACCTATTACCAAAGGGAGAAGGGGAAGAAGGTGGGCTGAGGCCTGGTAGAAATAAGAATCTGGAAGGAAGGAAGGAAGCGAGGCTCTATACCCTGTTCATACTGCATGGGAACAGGACCTAGCAGGAGCAGGGGCTCTTACCTGGCCTGGACGTCTAATTCAATTTCACCAAGATAGCCAGGTGCAGTCAGGATGTAGGGCTTTCCAGGGGTGATCTTCACCTCAAAATTGGGAAGGACTGACCCAGGAAAAAGGGGTAAGCAGGTCATACCCTAGTGAAAGTACCCTTCTAAGACCCCCTCCCCTCTGCTCTGCAGCGCCCATACCTCCCTGGTCCTGCCCTGCTCCCACCACCTCTCCTTCTACCCCTTACTTCCTTCATCAGAGAAGCTGCCTGTCCTTCATATCTCCAGCACTCACCATATTTCTTCACCTCAAACACGGTGCTTCTGTTGGATTCCAGACTGTCTGAGAATCGGGCTGAGATCTTCCAGGTCCCTGGTCTGAGGATGGACAAGGAAGGGACTCAACTCCCCTGTGCAGCCTGTTCCCCAAGAAAAGGTCTGAGGGGGTAAACCAGAGGTTCAGGAGGCCCAGGGTCAGGGAATCTGGGATGTGACCGTGTTGAAGGTGGAGAGCCCAAACGGAAATGGGAATTAGAGTGGTATATTTGGGGACAACTCCCAGGTGGGGGTAGCTCACTCTGAGATGTCTGGAATCACAAAGTCATCCTGAAAGATGGGTGAAGGAACACGGACCTCCTTCTTGAGCACACGGAGGCCAAAAGAATTCTGCAAGGGGATTAGAAGTGGTCTTATGTGGAAAGTCACATCAGCGGCCAGAGTCAGGAAGGCCAGTCAGGGGACTCACCTCAACCATGATCGTGAGGGTGTCACTGGATGGGCGCATCTTTTGATCCAGTGACAAGACCCTGTACCGAACTGGAAGTGCAGAATGAGAGATGAGCAGGAGTTCATGTGCAAAGGTAGGGGGTGGGCCCAATCCCAGGATGGCACTTTCTTTCAGGTTACCTCACATAAGGGGAACCAAACATGTCCTGAGTGGGTTGGAAGGGAGGTCCTAAGGCCAATGCTTACCCCGTTGGCCAGGGTTATAAATGGGCTGGTCAGTCTGCAAAAAGAGGTGCCCCCGACGAGAGGAGAAGAGCAGGTTAACACCCTGAATATCTGTTGTTCTGGACAGGGAGTCCTTCAGCCATGATGACTGGGCCACTAGCTGGACTTCAGGGCCTCTACGTAGTTCAAAGAGGCCACAACTCTTTGCATCATTCAGGGGGATCTGTCAGAAGAAGGAGAAGGAGCAGGTCAGAGACAGACACAGAAGGAAAATATCAGAGAGAACAAGACAGCAACAGGAAGGAGATCACTAAGGTGGGAAGAGAGTAAGGAAAGCCAGTGATGAAGCTAGTCATTGGCAAGATTACAGAGGGGAACACTGGGGAGGCCCCCAGAAACAGCAGGAGGGTGGGAACCAGTTACCTGGAGGCTAAGGAGCACAAAGTCTTTTTCTGAACTGAGGGTAAAGTCCTCCTTTGGGGAGCAGCGGTTATTATTTCGGCTTGGATTTCTCAGGAAAAGTGATCCTTTCACTACCTGTCCCCGGGGGACATCCTGGAGCTGCACCCCTACTGACAGGGGGACCCCCAGATGAACCACAGAAGGCGAGAACAGAAGCAACCTGAGGAGAGGAGTGTCGCAGTCAGACTTGGCCCCAACCCTTCCACACCAGCTCTCCCTCACTCCTGAATTGGGTTCTATTACCAGCCCTACCTCCACCCAAGCACCCAGCATATTGCTTCCAGTACCTGGGCTTCTGCAGAGACAAGACAAAGAAGCTGGACACCCAGATCAGCCCCCAGAGGAGCCTCATGGCTGGAGAATCCAAGAGGGGTCAGATCTGTCTGTCTGTCTGCTCCCTTCTGGTCAACTTAGGGTTCAGGGAAGAGTTGACTCTGGACGTTGCTCCTCCCTTACCCCAGCTGAGCCGGGAAACCACGTGACAGTCAAGAAATGCAACTGGCCCCAGGCCCAGTGTTGGGGGTTGGGGACAGGGGGCAGCCAGGACACCAGGGTCTGAGGGAATCTGGAGAAATCTTGGCCTAGAGATGGATCTTGCCTTCCCTATTAACCCTCCTCATCCTGGTGCCTGGGCACTGCCCTCTAACTGGGTGTACCTGTGTGTGTACACATGTAATTTTGCTCACCTATTCATGGGCCTGTGAGGGCCCAATGTGGCCTAGACATACAGACTTAACAAGAATGGGCTTCTAAGACCCTTGCCTCTTACTTTCACCCTGACAAACTGAACCTCCCCAGCCTTTTGCATTCTGTAGGCCCTTACAGAAAGCCCGTGGTTTAAGAAATGGGGTATACGCTCACCACCCTACAGGGAGCACTGGCCTGAATACCAGAGTTAACCCTTGTTCTCTCTGAGCAATGGAGAAAAGCTCAGAACTAAGGTTTACCTATCTCTACCCCAAAATAAGACACCCAATCACGAGTCACAAAATAAAGGCCATCCAGAAAATATCAGAAAGCAGAAATATTTTATTTGGCAGTGTCAATCCAACATATAGGGCACAGGACCCTGTCTCTTTCCCGTCTCCCCAGCAATCCCACCTTCCTGTCCCAACACAGAACAACAGCATCTTCTTTTATGACAGGCAGTAGCCATGGTGGCCCTGGCACAGTTTCTGGCTCCAGATTCATAGAAAGGCAAAGAAATATTGCTTAAAGCCCACCACAAGAAAGAACCCAGGCTTGCAGCAGCATGCACAAGCCCAACATTCCTGGCTCCCAGGCCTTCTCAAGGTGACACTGTCATTGTTGGGCAGGATCCCCAGGAACCTCACCCACTCTGAGAGATGTGCAGTGACAAGGAGAATCCTCACGTTTCTGGCAGGCGAAGGATGGTTCCAGAAGTAGTGGAGACACTATATAGGAGAAAGATAAAACTAGAGCCAACAATGAAGGCCCAAGGCGTGAGGAGAACTCAACTTGGTAAAGGGTGTTCCTGGGTCCCAGTGAAAAATGAGCTTAATTCAATAGTGAATTAAGCTTGAGTTGGGAAGAAATCCAACCTCAGGTCATTGCTCTTTCATCTACCAGGCCAGGGACAAGACTCACCAGTCCACCAGCTGGGCCCCAATGAGGTCATGTACATGGTAGGCAAGGCCAAGCCGCACTGTGGCAGGTGCCCGCCGACCCAAGAGCTCTGATAGGAGAAGTTCCCGGTACTTAGCCTTCCGGACCATGCCAAGGACTGCCTGGCGTCCTGGAGAAGAGGTGGTACAGGAAAAGGAAAAGGTGAATAATGCCTAGAGGCCTGAGGAGCCACCAAAGGGTGTTCTTGAGAGGCTGAGGGCTTGGGTGCAGACAAGTTACCTTTAACAAAGTACTTGATGAATCTCCCAGCTCCAGGTACAGCTAGCCACCAGCTCCCAGCATCACGGACCGTGAAGATTCCGGCCTTTACCAGGTGCCTACAGCAGGAGGAAGTCAGGGAAGACATGGCCTGGACTCAGAGAACCATCTGTTCTCCCCATCTGTTTATGTTTGGGCACCAAGTTTCCAGAAACATGGGCAACCATGCAACAGGGACCAGGTAAGAAACCCAACCCGAGACAGGTGTCTGCTCAGACTATGCATGCTATTTAAGGTTTTTGTGCCCTTGCTTATTCCACTGTCCCTACTGGACTGCCTTCTGCCCATTCTTTTCCTGTTATTAATACCATTCTCTATCCTTAGATCAAGCATGATTAAAATCAGACATCTATAGTTTCTGCCAGCCCCCTTATGTATTTGTCAAGTCACTCAGCTCTCCTGAATTCTGGTTTGGAGTTCTTTCCAAGGCCCCAAGTTAAGACAGGCCTCCTCTCTTATAAGAAAGAGTACAAACTTAGATCATTTTATTACATAGAAGAGTCAGCTTTTTTGGGCAGGTTTACTAGGAAGGAAAAGACAGGTTGGATGGGACTGGAGGAAGGCAGGGAGGTATCAGATGCTTGACTGTTGGTCCTACAAATCTCACGTGATCTCTGAATCCCTGAAGCCAAAGGTCTGTGTCATTTGCTCCTGCTGAAAACTAAGGTCCCCACAGGTTGGAAGCACTGAGGCCAGAAATTTCTGTACTGCACCAGCATATGGTCTGCCATCACAGGCCTTGAGGACCTAGAACCAAAGGTAAGAGACATGAGCTGGTCCTACCCTCCACCCATCTCCATTCCCAGGACAGCATTTCTCTTCCTGATTTCCCTCTTACTCAAGAACTTCCTCCATCACCACCACTCCTCCTCCTCCCCCCCTTTCTCTACTCCCTCTTCCTCATTTTACCACTTACCAGAGCCCTATGCCCTCTCCATAGGACATGGGATAGGGGAAATCATTTTGATTTCCATTCCTCACTTCCTTCACCCTCCCTTGCTCATGACACACACATACACAGCCACACATACTCTGGTCCTGTAGTCCTCAGTGAAGATAATTCCATGGGCATCCAAGTCAAAGCCCAGCTGGATGATTCTGATTTCTCCCTGCTCTTGAAGTTCCTTCTGTCTCCACAGAGATAGAAGTGAAAAGAAGGAGGTCAGGGTAAAATGCTTTTATACTCTGAGCACAACGGGGCAGGGAGACTTTGTTTGCTAGAATTGGGGCATTTTAATGTGTGGGGATATAATCAGGTGGTACACCAAGCAGCCTTTTTCAACTAGTTACCCACCTTCCCATTCAGCTGCCTTATCAATTGTCTGTGAAAAAATATATACTTTCTAAGACCAGTTCTATGCCAGGGACTGAGACAAAACAGTGATTAAGACATAGACCCTTCCCCAAAGAAACAACAATCAAGATTTCAGGTGGCAGACGGTGAGGAGAAGTATTGGATAAAATGCTTAAAACAAATAAAAATAGCCAGGTGCAGGTACATGCCTGAAATCCCGCTCCTCCAGAGGCTGAGTCAGGAGGAACATGAGTTTGAGGCCAGCCTGGGCAACTTAGCAAGACCCTGTCTCAAAATTTAAAAACAGGGCTGAGGTTGTGGCTCAGAGGTAGAGCACTTGCCTAGCACTGGGTTCAATTCTCAGCACCACATTTTTTAAAAAAATTAATAAATAAAAAGTTATTTAAAAAAATAAAAAAGAGCTGGACAGAAGATACAGCACAGTGGTAGAGTTCCTCTGAGTTCAATTCTCGTACTGAAAAATAACAACAACAAAATAAACTAGAATTCCTGTTTACAGAAATATAGCAAGAACCAAACAACTAGTTGAAAATTAGCTAAAATACTAAATATAATTTTAAAATTGTTTAAACATTAAAAAGATTACAAGATAACAAAAATTATGATATTTAATGTAATATTTAAGCAAAAAAATAAAACAGAGAGAGTGGGAATGGGACATGGAGGGCATTTGCTAATCTAATCAAATCTGTCTGGCACATGGCCAAAAATAACTGGACACACAGCAAACAAAACTCAAAAGAAACAACTGAAACACACCCAGAAGACTTTTATAGTGGAATTATCAAAGACAATCTTTTATAATGGCTATCAAAATACAGTTAGACAGATGGAATAACTGTTCTATAGCACGGTAGGATGACTTTAATACAGAACAATTTTATGAAGAACTAGAAGAGAAGAACCGGAAAGTTTTCCACAAAAAATTGTAAATGAAGAGGAAGATGATCATTATTCTAATATGATGGTTACAAACTCTATACATAGACAAGTCATATTGTATCCTATCAATGTGTACAATTACTCTATGTGAAAATAAGACTATCCACCTTTCTTTTTTTCTTTTTGTATTGGTACTAGGGGTTGAACTTGGGTTACTTTACCATAGTAGCTTTTCTTTTTTTTTTTTTAATATTTATTTATTTGCTTTAGTTGTACACAATGCATTTATTTTTACATGGTGCTGAGGATCAAACCCTGGCCGTGCACGTGCTAAGCGAGCGTTCTACCTCTGAGCCACAATCCCAGCCCCTAGTTTTTCATTTTTTATTTTGAGATAGGGTCTTGTTAAGTTGCTGAAGCTGGCTTCAAATTGGCCCCTGGGTTCAATCATTAGTAGTGAAACAAAGCGAGGTGTGGGGGTGGGGGGGTAAGATTAAGCTAGTTATTTATGAATACATACACAGGTGATATAAAGAACACCAAGGTAACAATTATAGCAGTTTGATTGTTGGTCAACTCCCAATTCCCAAGGACATAAAGAATTTTGATCAGAGAAAGATATGTACAATATTGGGCATAGTTTATAGTTCGGCCTAGGTGGTGGCAAGGCATTTCTTTATAAACATTCTATAAATTCTCTGTGTACATTTATATTTTCTTTTGTGCAACTTTTAAAACTCTTTCAAAATATAAAAAAGATATATACTAACACAGACAAATTAAAAACAATACTTTTTTTGTGTGTGTGATACTAGAGATTGAACCCAGGGGCATTCTACCACTGATTTACATTCCTAGCCCTTTCGATTTTTTAATTTTAAGACAAGGTCTCCTTAACTTGCTGAGGCTGTCCTCAAACTTGCAATCCTCCTGCCTCAGCCTCCCAAGTTGCCACTACATCTGGCTAAAAATCACAAATACTTTTTTAAGAAGTAGTTCTATCTGACTTGCTTCCTCATATGAGACTGGTACAAGTCTCCATTCTCCTTTTCTTCCTTTTGTGACTAGCCAACTTTAATGGAGAGATTTCAGTTTTTATTTTACTTGACCTCTTCAGAGACCACTGCTTTGAGTTCTAACACCACCAACTAGAATACCTCTTTACTTCCACATTAGGCCTCTTCCTGGGTTCCTCTTAACTGGCAATTCCTTCTCAGCCATTTCCACAGATTTCTCTTCCTCTGTTTTCTCTTACATTAGTAGATCTCAATTTTTAAGGCAAATTAAGAATCACTTGAAGCAGTAATCTAAAAATGTAGATTCCTACATCCTTACATCTCACTCCTACAAGAGATCTTAATTCATTAACCTTGGGTGAATCCCAGAACCTCTAATTTCTGAATTAGCAGCCCAAATGATTCTGGGCTGCTAATTCAGAAATTAAAATAGGTAGAAATAAGGCCATACAGTGTTACATTAAGTAACACTGCCCTAAATAATGGTGTCACCAGCGTTGTGGATATGGCCCTAGCATCTTACACTCTAAACCTGGGGTCTTTAACCCTGGATCTCAGAGGAACTGTGAAACACCCCCCCACACACACACAAAAATCATACATAATACTGTGTGCGTGTATGTGTGTCTGTTGTACAGGCATTTTTCTGGCAAGAAATAGCTACTGTTTTCACCACCTTCCAAACTTTGTAAAAAGGATAGAAATCACTCCCTTTTCCTACTGGATCGCACCAACATCCATGGACTGAAACCCACTATCCATACTTCTATGACTTTTAATACTATTGTCACTGGTTCCAAATTGCTTTTGGATGATCCACAAACACCTCCAACTCAACTTGTACTACCTCAAATACACCCAATATGCCATTCTCTTTCCTGTTTAATCGCTTTCAGTGTAAGACTGAAATAGCACTGAAGTAGCACTGAAATAGCAAGGCCTGTTATGATCTGACGTCTGGCTGCATTCCCAGAGATGGGCGCTAGAACTATGTATGCCCCATGACTGCTTCCCTAAAAGCTTCGCTCTTCGGTCTTCTTGACTTGGTCTAAAACTTGCTGGATGGCTGGAAAACCGATTGAGGATCTGTCTGACGCTGGCCTTCGAGAGTGCCCACGAGGCAGGGAAGGGTCCTCCAGCGGTCGCCCTGATGCCCCTCACCAGCTGCCGGTCAGCCACCGTCCGGTCCGGCACGAGGCTGTACACTTGGCTCCTCAGCGCAATGGGTGGCAGCGCATCCTCGAACAGACCTCTCGGGAACAGCTGCACTAGCTCCTCGACCGCCGCGCGCGCGCAGACCCTGATTGGGGAGAGAAGGACACTGAGACAGAACTAAGCGGGGGTGGGGGACAACTATGGAAGTGCGGGTCTCCCCAAACACCTGGCTACGGAGGTGAAGTCCCTCCCAGTTGGGGTCTACAACCCCGCCCCGGAGCTGCCACGGTTACCTGACTCGCCCCTCAAAGGATCCGCTTCTACCGGTCCTCGCTCCCGCCGCTTCTTCAATGCAAAAGCCTCCGGGACCAAGCGATGTCTCTTCCGGCTCATATCCCGGGACTTTAAGGTCTCAGGGAAGGGGCAGAAATTGAGGGAAGAGCTCGTGGAAACAGGGTCTTCCGGCGCAGAGTAGTGACGCAGACCTTTCTGGGAGTCTCTCCTCTGGAGATCAGATGACCCAGTAGGTTTCGCAATGTGATGACGTAAGAAGGGTCTTATCTTTCCGGCCCTTGGCTAGGAGAGGCGGATACCAACACCACTTCCGCCGGGCCGCTGCCCTATGCCTGCAGCTGATTGGCTCCGGTCGAGAGCACTCATGTCCCGGAACACTTGGACAGCGCGGGGCCGCGCGATGGCCACGTTGGGCTCAAATTCCTTGTGTAAATCTCACTGCTACCCGCACCCCCTCCACCACCTCCAGAGGGTTTGCCTGGCACAGTAGCGGGATCGTTGCGTCATCGGAAGCAAAAAAATATTTGCATCGCTCTTCGGCTTCTGATATGCCCCCCTGACGTCATAGCCTTGCGGAAGTGGAAGACAAGGTTGGGGACTCTGAGGTAACCAAATCTTTGATCTGAGTCCAGACTTTCTTCCTGACCTCAATACATTTGGAGGACCTGGGGGATAGGGCAAAGAAAGAGGTGGGCTGGCTTTGAGGGGCTGGGGCCTGCAAGTTTCAAGGCCAAAATCTGGCAGTTAGGAAGCTCACTTGGTCCTGACCCACTCTGTATAATGGAAACTTTTTCCTCTTAGGACTTTATGGAGCCCAGAGGGACCAAGAGAAGAATAGAAAAGTTAGAAGTAGCTGAACCTCGGAACAAACTTGCCTGTTCAGCATCCTCACTACCCACAGAGCCTGCGCTCTACTCTGGACCCTTTCCTTTCTACCGGCGCCCTTCTGAACTAGGCTGCTTCTCTCTGGATGCACAACGCCAATACCATGGAGATGCCCGAGCCCTCCGCTACTACAGCCCACCCCCCACCAATGGTACAGCCCCTGAATTTGACCTGAGAGATGGATACCCTGATCGATACCAGCCTCGGGATGAGGAGATCCGAGAGGGGCTGGACCACTTGCTGCGCTGGCTTCTGGAACACCGAGGCCAGCTGGAGGGGTGAGAGAACCAACCTCACAAGTAGATCTGGAGACTTAAATATATCCTCTAAAGTTAGGAAGGCCAAGACTGGAGCAGGAACCAGTCTTTAGAGGGAGTCATTCTTGAGGGAATGAGCTGAGCTAATGCTGTGTCAGACCTTTGGCCTCTTAACTCTTCCCTCTCAGAGGTCCAGGCTGGCTGGCAGGCGCCATAGTGACATGGCGGGGACACTTGACAAAGTTGCTGACAACACCATATGAGCGGCAGGAAGGCTGGCAGCTGGCAGCCTCCAGGTTCCAAGGGACACTGTACCTGAGTGAGGTGGAGACACCAGCTGCTCGAGCTCAGAGGCTTGCTCGGCCACCCCTTCTCCGGGAGCTTATGTACATGGGGTACAAGTTTGAGCAGTATATGTGTGCAGGTGAGAGTTGCCCCTGCTCAGTGGCCCCTTTCCCCTTCCCCAGAGATTGAGATGCCCCCACCCCTGCTGCTGCTTCTCTCCTTGTGCAGACAAACCCGGAGGCTCCCCAGACCCCTCTGGGGAGGTTAACACCAACGTCGCCTTCTGCTCTGTGCTACGCAGCCGCCTGGGAAACCATCCTCTGCTCTTCTCGGGGGAGGTAGACTGCACAGACCCCCAGGCCCCATCTACACAGCCCCCCACCTGTTATGTGGAGCTCAAGACCTCCAAGGAGATGTACAGCCCTGGACAATGGAGGAGATTCTACAGGTTCAGGATGGGCTGGGCAGAGCAAGGACTGAGAAAGGGACTTGGGAAGGATGATAAGGCCTAAAGGTGAGGGAGGAACAGAGGGTGGAGAAGGTCCTACTGACCCATTGCCTTTCCTGTCAGACACAAGCTTCTGAAATGGTGGGCTCAGTCATTCCTCCCAGGAGTCCCAAAAGTTGTTGCTGGCTTCCGTAACCCAGAAGGTTTCGTCTGTTCTCTCAAGACCTTTCCTACCATGGAGATGTTTGAACATGTCAGGGTAAGACAATGACTTCACAGTTTCCACTTGTATTTGCCCACCCCCTGCACCAAGACCATAGGTCCAACCCAGGGCTGCAGTCTGCTTTCCCCTTCTTCCACCCCATCCTCACCACTAGTCTTCTGCCTCCTCCTTTGTCCACTCCAGAATGACCGTGATGGCTGGAATCCCTCTGTGTGCATGAACTTCTGTGCTGCCTTCCTTAGCTTTGCCCAGAGCACAGTTGTCCAGGATGACTCCAGGTGAGGCATTCAGCTCTGTGCACTCCCTCTGGATCCCAGGAGCTCAGTCTCTGGCCCTCACTTCACTCTCCCATCTGCCCCCAGGCTTGTCCACCTCTTCTCCTGGGAGCCTGGTGGCCCAGTCACAGTGTCTGTACATCGAGATGCACCCTATGCCTTTCTGCCTATGTGGTATGTGGAAGCCATGACACAGGACCTCCCATCAGTTCCCAAGACACCCTCCCCCACAGAGTGAGGCTTCAAGGGCCCTATCCATCTGCACAGATAATAAAGGCTTTCTAAGTGGTTCTCCATGCTGTGTCTTCTGAGCTGAGTCATCCTGCCCAAACACCCATGCACATGTAGTGGTTTGCTATTTTATTATTCCACTTTCACCCAGAAGTCATTCACTGGGTATAAAGACTAGCTGCAAAGACAATGTCCCGTCGTAACAGAGTAGCTGCTGTCTCCATCTTGGCTCCCAGCACAGGCTCCCCTACTAGGCGGGCTGCCCCTCGAAGTGAGCGACACATCTCAGCCAGGCGCTGGATGCAGCGGACCACCAGGCCTTCAGGGGTCCCCGAGAGTCCTGCCAACTCAGAGAAGGGCTGTAGGGAGAACACAGTGAAGATTGAAGATGCCAGGCCCAGGCAGCTTCTCATCAGCCAGCCGTCCACAAAACCCCAAACCCTAGGTACTCACCATGCCCCGGGCCCACTCATACACAACCTCAACCAGCCCAAAATTCAGCTCCCCAACAAATTCCTCCACTGTCTGGTTCAGACCACAGGCCACCTGGACCTCACCAATCCGCTTTGCCACAGCCCGGACACGTTCTACTCCCTGCAGAAGGGAAAGAAGAGGTCAAGGCCTGTCTTCCTGCTCTAGGCCCAGGGAGGCCCAGATGAAGGAAGAGGCAATGTGTATTCTTAGAGGCATTTGTGGTCACCTGGGGAATCCTGATTGGGGGGTTGGGACTGCCACAGTCCAGGGAGAGTGGTGGTATCCCCTACCTGTTTGAGGGTGCTCGGAAGCTGATCTGCAGGATCTCCAGGACTCTGGCAGACCAAGCCAGAAAGCAGGGCTGCGATCTCCTCAGGCCGCAGGGCGCTCAGTGCATTGTCAAACATGAGCTCAGTGAGGAGTAATTCATGGCTGCTCATGGCACAAGCCACCCGCCCTGCCAACTTCACGGTGCCTGCCTGATCCACGTAACCCAGGGTTCGGAGTACCTACATGAAAGAGGGTTAGTGCTGAGGAGTCTGCCATTTTCTCCCAGACTAGCTTCCTAACCCCTTCCCCACCGCTCTTACCTCTACTCTCTGGTGATACTCAGGGAGCAGCAGCAGTGACTGATCTGACAGTAGGAAGCGCAGCCGCTCCATCTCCTTCTGAATCTGCATTCTTTCCCTCAGCTTCAAGTACTGCAGAGAGTCACAGGCAGGAGCCCTCAGTCCTCTCCCGCTCAGCAGGGGTGATAAGGAAAAGTCCCCCTCTCCACTTGAGAGCTACCTGGGCAGAAAAACGGGGGCTGTGTACACACTGGGCTCCCCGAATCAACTCTTCCAGCTTCCGGGCCCGGAGCCCCCCCTCTACCACTGACACATCCTTAAGCTGCAGGTCATTAACAGGGTCAAGGGTGGGAGGTCCTGCTGGGTAGGCTTGAGCCAGACGAAGCAATTCCTGGACAGCAGTGGTCACAGCTGCAAGGGGAGGATCCTTCCTAAAGAGGAAGCAGGTTTTGAAATCTGGGACAAGAGGCTTCTTTGCCATAGGAACCTCTTCAGGCTGGACAAGGGGATCCCCCTCAGGCTGAGGGAGTCTCTCAAGTACACTCCCCTAGCTGGTACTTCATGTCCTCTCTGGGGAAAAGGAGCCCCCTAACATCTCTGACCTGAATTTTGGTTGCTGCCTTTTGCTGAAGTCCTCCAAGATCTTCTCCCCATTCACCCGGAGCACCTTGGTGGTAATGGCAGCCACATCTCCTGGCTGGAGTTTGGCCACAGTATGGTCACAGGGCCCTGTGAAAAAGGATGCCATAGAGCCAGGCATCGAGCTCACATACCTGTCAGGAAGCCAGACATCTGCCTCACCCACCTTCAGGCAGGAACAGCTTAAAGCCCACAAGGTCATCTGGGTGGGGCACATCTGGAGCGGCTGGATCCTTGTCCTGTGGATCCTCAGACACAGGCTTATCACACAAGACCAGGGTTGTGAAGATTCTGCTGGTGGAGTTTGAGGAGACCTGAGGGAGGCAGAAAGGCCAGGACAGGGAAATGTAAGGAATAGACATCAAAGGTAAGACACCAGAAGCCCACTCTTGGGCTGGGATCAGGGAACAACCACACAGAGCCTACCAGTATGGAGGGGTAACCAACCAACCAGCAGATTTCTTTGTGTGGGAAGGTGGGCATGAGGTATTGGTGGGAAGGAAAAGGGGGGGAAATGGAAGCATTGTGGTGGCAGCAACTTGCCCCTGGCCAAGCAGGGAAGATGGAGCTAGAGCTTGCTCCCTCATTCCTTCCATCTTCTGGGTTCCAAAACCCATCATCCTCACCTGCAGGATCACACCCAGTGCATTGTGATGCTCCCGATTCTTCACAACCACCACCCTTCCTGCCGAGAGAGATTTCAGCCCATTCACTGACTCTATGATGCGTTGCTGAAAAAGAGGGAAGTGCACAAAGGGAGATGGAAGGAAATATCACTAAGACTAAGTTCAGGAGCACCCAGGGTGACCCATTCTCTTACTCCCTTGTCCCATATCTCCCCACTGGCACACATTTACCTGGATCATGTTCCGGGTCTCTGTCAGTTCCTCCCCCCAGCTGTAATACTCTGGTAGGTCCACCAATTGACCAGTCACATCAGGCTCCTCCAAGGCACCCAGCCTCTTGGTTAGTTCAGCCAGCGCCTGTTCATGGGCCTGGGTGGCAAGGGTGATGCTGTGAAGCAAGTCCCTCGGGCCCATCTTGCCATACCCCCCACCTTCACCCCACTGACCTCTTCTCAACCTGGTCTCCAACTTCCTGCCCAGCATACTGGTCACCCCAGCCTCCTCACCTTGCTGTCCTTACGGGACGGAAACTCAGAGAAGCTCCTCTTCATCATGTCCTCCACCCTGAGGGCATCTACCCGAAGCAGGTTGAGGATCATAGTGTATGTGAGGCGGAACTGGGACTGCAGCTGGGATGGCTTCCCCTGGATCCAGGCCAGAGAAGTCAAGTGAGATCAGGTGGGGACCTGCCATTCCCTGCCCAGTCCTATGGGGACTGGATCCAATCAGATCTGGTCCCAGCTCTGTAACCATGGGCCTTAGACAAACCACCTGCTCATCTCTTCTGTAACATGAAGGAGCAAAATGAAATACAAAGACTCTCAAAGGCCCTGTCTTCACAGCGGCAATAAACTAGAATGGATGGGATCCAATCTCTTCCCTGGATTTCCTCAATCCCATCTTGGGTTCTCCCAGGCAAAATAAAAAATTCAAACAAACCTTCTGCTTGTTTCCTCTCTAAAAAGAGGTAACTACATGAGGAAAATGATAGTATCTGTCCTATAGAATTGCCTGATGAGTTAAATGAGATCCTGTAAGAAATGACCTGGGACTGTGCCTTGGCTACAAGGTGAGGTAGCCTTTTTAGAGAGGAAATGGGCAGAAAGTTAGAAAAGGGAATTCAGAGATCCCTGGAGCTTGAGCCCTGCCTGTCTTGGCCTCACATCACCCCTGCTCACCATCATCATGCGGTGCAGATCTGCCATCTCAGGCACACGACCCTTGCAGAGAAGGATGACAGTGCCTGTGGGGTCCAAGCCCCTCCGGCCTGCGCGGCCAGCCATCTGTACATACTCCCCAGGTAGCAGGTCCCGGAAAGTGGAGCCATCATGCTTACGCATGGAGTCAAACACCACTGTACGTGCTGGCATGTTTACACCCATGGCAAAAGTCTCTGTGGCAAACAAGACCTGGAAGAACAGAGAAGAGCAAGGATCAACAAAGGTGCTCAGTGCACACGTTAGCCCTAGTCACACCCACCTCACTTTGTAGCCAAGGCACAGTCCTGGGTCATTTCTTACAGGATCTCATTTACCTCTCCAGGCAATTCTATAGGACAGATGCTATCATTTTCGTCACTTTGCTTATGTAGTTACCTATTTCCTTCCTTTTGCCTGCATATCCCACTGCAATGATTCCAATGTGTTTTAACAATTATCTTGGTGAATATGTTATTGCAGACCATGACTTGTTTTGTGCACTTGTAATTTTTTAAAAATATTTTTATTTATTTGCTTTAGTTGTACACAATGCGTTTTTACACAATGCATTTTATTTGTATGTGGTGCTGAGGATCAAACCTGGGCCACGCACATGCTAGGTGAGTGCTCTACCACTGAGCCACAATCCCAGCCCACTTGTAATTTTTTAAAAGTATTTATTTATTTATTTGTAGTGCTGGGGACCAAACCCAGGGCCTTATGCATGCTAGCCATTCATTTGTTTAAATAGTGCCAGGGTGAAAAAAAATAATGCCAGGGTACATTCCAAACTGGTATAACTGGTACAAGGACTCCTAGTCTCCCATGTCTCTGGCCATACTTGGCTAATATTAGCCAGGTTCCTAAATTTTACCTTTAATAGCTGTAAAGTCATATTTTCTAAGCATTTCAATTTGTGTTTCTCTGATTACTAATAACTTTTTTTTCTTTTCTTTTTTTTCAGCACTGAGGATGGAACCCAGGACCGCATAGATGGTAGGCAAGTGCTCTATCACTGAGCCACATCCCCAGCTCTAGTGACTTTTCATATGGTCACTAGTTTTTTGGGTTTCTCTTCTGACAATTGTTTGTTTGAGTATCCTGTGCATCCCCATTTCAAGATGGGAAACCTAAGACTCTCAAAGGCCCTGTTTAGAGGTTTAGAGGTTAAGAAATTTGTCCAAGGTTACACAGGGAGAATATGTTGAGGCTGGGATTCAAACCCAGGCAGTCTGGACCCAGAGCCCAGGTACTGCACTGTCTTGCCTAAACTTCACCTCTGTCCTGGGGACTGCCCCTAAGGTGATGCCTAGTACCATGGAAGTCCTCCTTCCCACACCATGTGTACCTTGACCAGGCCACGGGCTGAACAGCATCTCCACAATCTCCTTGAGGATGGGCAGGATGCCACTGTGATGTACACCTAGGCCACGGTGCAGGAGTTCAGACATGTGCAGGACCTGTGAGGATGGGAAGGTGGCCCATAGTCAGAGATGGGTCTTTGAACACCCTATCTCACCAATTTCCATACGGATGCACCTGGGGCAGTTGGCGGTCAGAGCCCCTGAGACGAGCAAGGCAACGCTGCAGAAAGAGGTGAATCTCACTCTTCTCTGAACTCGTGGTAAGGTCAAGTGAGGTGAGGCCTGAGGCTTGCTCATCACAGCGGCCCCGAGAGAAGGTGAACACTACCACAGGCAGCTGGGGCCCGGGCACGGAGGGAGGCCAGGAGTGACAGGTATACCCCACGGTCCTAGAGAAGGAAGAAAAAAGGGGTGAATGTTGAGTCCCTGAGAGGAAACTAAAGTGGAGGATGTGAAATAGTGATCAGTCAGCCAGGGCTCAAAGCTCAAGACCAAGTCCTTAGAGGACCAGGGAAGAAAGGATAGCAGAGAAACCTATGTTGGCAGGTAGGAACCCTACCAAATCTCACCTGTGCAGGCCCCCCTTGGTGTGTGGGCTGCTTGGCCCCAAAGGTCTGGGCATGTTTGCTCATTCTCTCCTTCTTGGCCTCCACGGCTGCATAGTACCTGTGGCAGAGAGGGGTAGCCATCAGGTCTGGCTGGAGTCTAGACCTGATTCACCCAACCCTGGACTTACCCCTTGGTATGGAAGGCCCCTCGAGAGTCCAGCAGCAGAGAAAGAGCTCTCCCTGGGTCTTGGGGCTATTCCCTGTGAAAAGATAGTGCTCCAGGGGCACAGGGGCGAGCAACAGTGCTGATCACATAGATCTGGCGACGCTTCAGTCTCCTGAAAGGAAGAGGGAGTAAGTCAGGGTGGGAGTGCAGAAAGGCACCCCCAATTCTAACACCCTTCCCACCCCCTCTGACTTTATCCAGTCTCTTCTGAGACCCAGAATGGAAAGTTGTCCCCAACAATCCTATCTCAACATGCAAAATGTTCTAGGTCCAAGGGGAATCCCACAGCCACCCCCAAGGCCTGACTCTTCTTTTTGCTGTGGTGTCCTTAGTACCCCCAGCTTCCAATCAAGGAATTTTACAGTCCCTTCACCCAAGCACCCCAGAACACACATCTCACCCAATCCAGTCAGCAAACTCCAGGGCATTAGGGACGGTAGCACTCAGAAGGATGATGGAGACGTGGTCAGGGAGCATAATGAGCACCTCCTCCCACACGACCCCACGCTAGGCATGGAAAAGGAAGACTAGTCATAGGGAGCACAGAGGGGCCAATTTCTGCCCCCAGAGATGTGGCATAGGGTTCCATGTGGGGGCAAAGAAGGCAGTAAGGTCCTCTGTCAGGGGTGCCATGAACAGGAGCTGAGCACGTACCCCTAGCCTTGAGCAATGAAGGTTTGGAACTGGCTTCCACTCACAGCGAGAAAGGAGGTGGACCTCACCTTCACTCAGCAAGGAATTATAGCTCTGGGAGTGGGCATCACCCAATGGACTGGGCTACACCCCCCTGAAACCCAATCCCTTGCCTCATTTGGGTAAACTTTCTCAAGTGTCTTCCCCCCAATAAACAGAGTTTCAGGCATGCTGTCTCTCTTTTGCCTGCATCTTTGGCCTCACTTGTGGGAGCTAGGAACCACAAGAAAAAGGTATTTTCTCTGTCTCTGTGTCCTTATTTAGTGCCAGCCCAATAGTGACCCAGGTGAGATCACTCCCTCACCTGGAGTGACCCTGACTGATTTAGTCATCTGTCCCAGCAGTCCTCGGGGTATATGGAATAGGAGAACTCTCCACTAGTCCCACAGGAGACTCCATGCTCCTTACCTCTGCATCATTAATATAGTGAACCTCATCAAAGATGACCCACTCCAGGTCCCGAATGACATCAGAGCCGCTGTACAGCATGGAGCTGGGGAGAAGAGCAGAAAGCTGATTCCTTAGAGGCTCCCATCTTCACCTTTGTTCTCTAGAGCAGCCTCCTCTACCTACCCAAAACCCACCATGTTGGGTGCTCCTTTCTCACCGAAGGATCTCTGTCGTCATGATGAGACAAGAGGCCTCTGGATGCAGCTGCACATCCCCAGTGAGCAGCCCCACATCCCCAAATGTGTTTCGGAAGTCCCGGAACTTCTGGTTGCTCAGGGCTTTGATAGGTGAAGTGTAGATGGTGCTAGGAAGAGGTGTAAAGTCAGCCAGAGTCTTACACAGACCCATGGTCAGCATCTGTTCTGCTTTGCTGAGCCCTCCCAAGTCCGCATCATAGAGGCTGTGGTGCTCCCCTTCTTTACCCAAATGCCCTCACATACTCTTTCATGATATGACCCCAGAAAAACTTTGTCTCCTGGGCTGAGTTTGTAGCTCAGTGGTGGAGCACTTGCCTAGCATGTGTGAGGCACTGGGTTCAATTCCTAGCACCACATACAAATAAATCAATAAAAATAAAGGTCGGGGCTGGGGTTGTGGCTCAGCGGTAGAGCGCTCGCCTAGCACGCGCACGGCCCGGGTTTGATCCTCAGCACCACGTACAGATAAACGCATTGTGTACAACTAAAGCAAATAAATAAATATTTAAAAAATAAATAAAAATAAAGATCCACTGACAAGTGAAAATGTATTAAAAAAAAAAAAAAAAAAAAGCCTGTCTCCCACCCCTTCCTATTGCCCAGATCATCTTTCTAAACTTTCTCCCTACCACACCTTCTCATTTCTCTCTAGGCCCTATCTCAGTCTCTCTCCTGAACCTCCTCTATAAAGGATGAAGCAGAGAAATGGGGGAAGAGATGAGGTACAGAAAGGATGCAGGAAAAAAACAGGACTGGATAGTGAAGGAGGAGGAAGGCACTTGTACCGCGTCATGTGTTTCTGGGCCAGGGCAATGGCATATTCAGCCACAACTGTCTTCCCCGCAGACGTGTGAGCTGCTACAAAGACAGAGTCATGCTGTTCCAAGTGCAGGATGGCTTGTTTCTGAAACACATCTGGCTCAAATGCCCACTGTGAGAAAAAGAAATTGATGGGGCTGAAGGGGCCTTCTGCTCATGGACATACAGGACAGAGGGACAAAGTTCAAAGTGGGGTGAAGCTGGGACTAAGGACCAACACTAGTCTGGAAGGTACAAGGCCTCTGGTAGAGAAAGGAGACAAGGGGTAGACTGGGAGACAGGGCCACAGTCTGAGTCACCCAGAGATGGAAGAGCATGTGAGGACTGAGATGCAGTACCTGGAAGGCTGGCTGGGGAATGAGGCGATAGAAATCACCAACAGGGGAAGTAACATCCACAGGAATGGCCCACTGCTCCTGAGCTGGAGGTTTGGGAGGCTCTGGGGGGCATATGACTGTGGATGCTTCCTAGGAAAGTCAGGGACAAGAGTGATAAAGGTACAGCTAAAGAGCTCTCAAAGACCACTCCTCCCCAAAGATACTTCAGTCTTCCCAAAGATGCTCCATCCCTCCCCTAGGCCCAACCTAGCCATCCCACCTTCCCTATGGCGAGGCCCCTTCTTTCTTGCCTCAACTGCCCAAAACTACCAACCTTCAACACTAGTTCCTCCAAGCTGCTTGCCCGGGTCAGAGGAGCACTGCAGGGAGAGGCTGAAACTCTGTCCCCTGTGGGACCTTCTGACTGTCCCATTGCCTCGCCCTCATCCTCGTCACCCCCTCCCAAATCTAGAGGCTCCAGCAGACGGCTGAGGCTGAGCAGCCCAGGAGCTGGAGCTGGGTGATCTGAGAAGCAAAGCAAAAAGAGCAACCTTGTCACATCTATCCCTATCCATAGAAGGGTACCACTGCAAAACCTTATAAAACTCACCCTTGGGGGCAAAGTTCACGCCTTTCTTAAAGCCAGGTGGAATGGTGAGAAGATCTGGAAGCCAGGAGTAAAGAGACAGAATCAAGGTCACTGCATGCTATTATTCAGGTTATATATCAGATAACAGATAGCTGCTACATAGATGTTATAGATAGGTATGTCTGCTGTGACCGTTTCCCAACAGATGACAATAAAGGTTGTTATTGAAAGGACACTTTTCCCTTTGTTTGTTGGTGGGGGCAAGAGGGGCTTTTCATAAAACACTAAGCATGGAAGGGCTATCAGCAGCTTAGTGACAGGGCTGCCTGGGAGCCTCCTCAGGGCTCAGATGCAAAGCTCCACCTCACCTTTCTCAAAGTCTATATCCTCCTCAGCCTCCTCACGAGTGCTCAGATCTGTTATGGTGGGCTCATCCATCCCACCTGAGAGGGTAGACAAATAGGGATTCATGGAATGAGCAAACTAGGATGAGTGGGGAACCCTTCCCTGGAGACTAAGGACTCCCCCTTCTACCACCCTGTCTCCACAACAGTCACCTGGCCAGAAAGGGTACTGTGTTGGATTCCCCCATAGAGACTGGGAGACTGGCCCTGGAGGCCGGCGAAGAGACAAGGAGGTTGTAGCTGACAGGTTTGTGTTCTCCAACAGGACCTGAGGTGAGAGATCAGAACCCCAGTGAGGCTGAACTTGCCTCCGACCCTCTTCTCCCAATTCTACTTCAGGAAGCCCCTGATCTCTTACCTCCTTGTAGCCCAGTATCTGGCCTGTTGTTGGGTGCCTTTGGGCCTGAAGGTCAGATGGAACTGGAGCCCCCAGGGCAGCCAGGAGTGACCAGGGATCTGTCTTCCTCTGCCATTTTCTGAAAAGAAAGAAAATAATTTTCAAGTCTTCTCTCTCCCTGCCCCAGCTTCCTTTACTGACCCATCTCCCTAGTCTGGACCCCTCCAGTCTCCTCACCGAGCTGAATGCTCCACACTATGCAGTGGCAACCAGGCTGGAGAGGACAGAAACAACTGTTCTGCTTCTTGCTGCAAATCTGGGGCACAGGGAGGAAGGCCATGGGGAAGCTGGAACCAAGGTTAGATGAGATTAGGTCAGGAAAAAGAGTAATATGCAAACGAAAAAGGTGATGGGATTTGTGTTTAGGTCAGAAATAGTAGATGTCCCAAACAAACAGAACAGGATCATCAGACTGAAGCAATGTTTTCTAAAAGTTGTCCAAAAACTACCTGCTACTGAATTATCTGGGGTACAGACTTTGGATTTCACACTCATTCCCACCCAAGAGTTGCATTCTTAAAAAGCTCTCCTGATAATCACGAAGTACCCTTAAACTTGAAAATAATTAGTTTTAGAAAAAGCATGCCAGACCTAAGGATAAAGAGGGACTCAAAAGATGGCATCTCAGCCACAAAGTACACTGGTTCTTGGAGACAACACAGGGAACTCCAAGAAAAAGACACATTTCAAAGAGGATCTCTCAAAACTAAGGCATTTCCAGCACTCCCAGCTCCATCCTCAGATGGGCCTCTGACCCACTTACAGGTCCACTGAGCTAAGATCTGTCCAGCATCTTAGGAGGCCCAGACGACAGTGGCCAGACACAGGATAGCGAGGTCATGCTAGATTCTACAAAGTAGAGTGGAGGAAGTTTTAAGCTCAATGAGGGTCAAAGCTTGGGGTCAAATGTCACTCACGGTGCTCTCTGGAGTCCCAGGCACGTTCAACAGCTCCCAGCGCCCTGTGCATCCCAGTTCCACGGTCCGAAGCGGCAGGTTCAGGGGGTCGGGGGGAGGAAGCACTACAGAGCAAAGGTCATAGATCAAGGGTCAAGAGTCATTCCCAATCTACGACTCCGTTCCACCTCCCTCCGCCTCACCAAGTCGCTCGGTCTCCAACATCCCGGAGCCAGAACAGCCGCCCCGCAGCCTTGAAAAGCAGCGAGTAGTTGCAAGCAAGCCCCGCCCCTAAATGGGCGGAAGTAGAGGCGACTTCCGGTTACACACCTCCGCTGGGACCGTGGACCAGCGCGGCCGAGGGGCCCGACCTGCAACAGAAGGCCGGGCGGAAGTGCCTGCTCCTCCGCCGCCTTGGTTACCGCGTTCTCAGCCCCTGCTACGTCATCGCTCAGAGCCCGCTCTCAGCGGCCAACGCTGGCGCCGCCCGACACCGTGGGGCTAGAGTTGCCGCCCCCTCAGGTATGGTCTTCTCTTCACCCCTCGCCCCTTTTTTCGGAGCCCCTTCTATTTTCTTCCCCCTTTCCTTGCACTGAGAGCGCTGCGCGGGTTCAACCGCCTCCTCTCGTGTCCAGACCCCGCTGTTGGCCATACTAACTCAAATGGGGATGGGGGGTCGGGTGCCATCACCTTGGTGACGGAGTCGGAGTTTTTCCCTCCCTGGGCCACGTGGTACCCCAAGGCTCTGGCGTCTGATCCTTGGAGACAAGAGGAAATGCTGGTTGATACTACGAGCGGGAGCTTGGACTACAGCCTGGTTTAAACAAGGGGTACAGAAAGGCCAAAGGCAAAAGTAGGCAGGCCTGGAAGGGTGGGTTGGAGTACAGGGTGGACGGCGTGTGAACCCCGGGTGGTGAAAGTGGAGAAAGATGTCTTGGGCCCTGCCCTTGAACCAGGAGCCACCATGTTGGTGATACCCCCCGGACTGAGCGAGGAGGAGGAGGCTCTGCAGAAGAAATTCAACAAACTCAAGAAAAAGGTGAGGGAGTGTGTGGGGGCATATTCCAACCTTTCAGATTCAGCACTCCAAGAACATCTGGGGTGAGTGTGAGGGGATGGGGGGGTTCCAGCTCATAACTGGAGACATCACCTCTCCGAGTAACTTCAAAAGGTGGGCTTTCTCAAGTCTTAGTGTGACTTTTTACTTTTTCTACGCAGTCTTTCATGGAATTGTCATCTTTTTCTGGGGCTTTTAACACCACCACACTTGAGGCTGGTGATAAGTTTAGATTTTCCAGTTCCATCTACTGCCTTACTTATAACCTTTAGATACCCAGACTGAAATTATTATCTTCCTATCGAATCTAGTCCTTTTTCTTGCTCTTTGATATAGAACTGACTACATTCAACTCTTGTTTGAACTTAAAAAATCTCATCTCTGACTTCTGCACCATTTGCAGAGCCGAACAGGTTTTTTTTTTTTTTTTTTTAACCCCCTTTCTTTTTGAGATTGGGGTCTCACTATGTTGCCTGGGCTAGTCTCCAATTCCTAGGCTCAAGTAACCCTCCTGCCTCAGCCTCCTGAGTAGCTGAACTACAGGCACATACTGCCATATTCAATGTGCCAAGTCTTCTTGATTCTTCTTTCAAAGTAATTTATCCTGTTTATTCATTCCCGTGAATTTCTCATTGCAGACCTTTGCACCTAGGCTGTTGGAATGGTCTCCAGTCTTTTTTTGGACAAACTTATTCACTCCTGTTAAAATGATCCCTTTTGTCCTGAAAGTTCATAAGTGATTTCACATTATGTGTACAACAAAGCCCCAAAACCTTAGCTTGACATTGCTATCTAATCAAGCAGAACTGTTTACTACTCAGAAACACATTCCCCGCAACCATCTTTTCTCTGCATCCTTGCCACCCTGTTTTCTTCGTCTAAAATACTTTTCTCTCTATTTGTGTTGGCTTAGATTCTACACAGGGCTCAGTTTAATAGCCATGTAAGCATCAGAAAGTCTTATTTGTATTCAGCTACAAGAAATCTACATCTTTTATAATCATTTCTTGCCATTCAGTCTAGCCATTTCATCTCCTGGACTGTTAAGCATAGGAACCATGTATTTTACTTCTGTGTATCTCTGTTACAAAGTCATGTCTGGACTTCATTAAATATGTAAGGAATGGGTAGGTGGAGCCCCCCACAAAGGCAAATAGGTTTATACTTACTTGCAACTTATCCTGGGGCTCCAATCCATGGCTGGATTCATTTTCTTCAACTTAAAAAATGTGAGATTCTGGAAAGCCTCTGGGTACCGTGGTTTGGTTAAGTATTACTGGCATTGTAGATGATTTGGGTGATCAGATATGAGAGGCAGGGCTGCCTCAATGCACCACTCCAGGGTTACCATTTGCATTATCTTCTTCAAGGAAGGTGTCCCTGGAGTGTTGTACCCAAGGGCCTTGGGAAAAGACTTGCCCTGACTGACCCCTCTCTTCTCACCATTCACAGAAAAAGGCATTGCTGGCTCTGAAGAAGCAAAGTAGCAGCAGCACAGCCAGCCAAGGTGGCGTCAAACGCTGTGAGTGACAGGAAATGGAGAGGATTAGAAGTGGGCAGTGTGGGCCTGACCTCATTACCAATGTAATGTCTTGTTCCCCTCACCACTCCAGCACTATCAGAGCAGCCTGTGGTGGACACAGCCACAGCAACAGAGCAGGCAAAGCAACTGGTGAAGTCAGGGGCCATCAGTGCCATCAAAGCTGAGACCAAGAACTCAGGCTTCAAACGTTCTCGAACCCTAGAGGGGAAGCTAAAGGTGAGCACAAGCAGGATTGTTCTTGGGACCTTTGACTTCAGAGAACATCTCTCCAAGTTATAAGGGAGATAGGTTTAGGGGGAAAATAATGCATATTCAGACATGGGCAAATTATTGTACCAACTGAGCTTTGGGTTTTTTTTTTTTTTTTTTTTTTTTTTTTTTTTTCCTTTTCTTTCTGAGATGGATCTCCCTATGTTGCCCAGGCTGATATTGAACTCCTGGGCTCAAGTGATCCCACCTCAGCTTCCCAATTAGCTGGGACTATAGGTATGACCCATCATACCTGGGAAGAGGCTTAGGTTTCTTATTTGTAAAGTTAAAAAAAAAACTACGTGACTCCTATGTTCTTCTCTATTTTATACATTCTGTGATTCTAATCCATGTGGGGTTAGAGCTCTTAAAATGTGTTGCTCCAAGAAGTTGAACAGGCTGAAAACGTCATCAGATTCAAGAGAGGTGCATTTAAACCAGGCAGATTATACATGTATGTTAGGTCACTTATTTTAAAAATTACACATAATCAGATAAGAAATGTATGTAGCATTAAAAGAAAACATCAGAAGTCTAGAAGAGAGTAAGAGAAGAGTAGCCCCTCTGTCTCATGGTTAGGCAGCCTCCTGTTCCAACACTGACGTAGGCTTCTACCACCTCTTCAGGACCCTGAGAAGGGGCCAGTCCCTACTTTCCAGCCTTTCCAGAGGAGCATATCTGCTGATGATGACCTACAGGAGGTAATGGTTCCCAATTTGCTGTCCCTGAGCTGGGGATTGATGAAGACTAGAGACCCACATGCCAACAAGTGGGAATCATAGTAACTATTCTTGGTTTCTTTTTCAGTCATCCAGACGTCCCCAGAGGAAATCTTTGTATGAGAGGTTAGAGAACTAGACTGGGTCCCACTCAGTGTGGGGGTTGATTGCCTACCCCTTGGGAGGGTTGGAACTGGAATGAAATAAAACCAGGTTGTGGAGGGTATGTTGAGTCTCCACAGGGTCTGGGAGGAGAAAGTAAAGACCCTCTTTGAATCATACTGTCTGTTTCTCCTCAGCTTTGTGTCTTCTAGTGACAGACTTTGGGAACTGGGGCCAGATGGAGAAGAAGCAGAGGGCCCAGGGTCTGGTGATGGTCCCCCTCGAAGCTTTGACTGGGGCTATGAAGAACGTGGCAATGCTCGCTCCTCAGCCTCCCCTCCCCGAAGCCGAGACCGCAGCCATGAGAGGAACGGGACAGAGACCGAGATCGGGAACGGGACAGAGATCGAGATCGGGACCGGGAACGAGACAGAGACCGGGATCGAGATAGAGACAGGATAGAGATCGAGATCGAGACCGGGACAGGGATAGAGACCGAGACCGAGAGGGCCCTTTCCGCAGTGAGTGATCTTAGCTGGCAGGATGGGTGATCTCAGCTCAGACTTGGATGGGTCCTACTAAGATAGAGGGTGAAATGGACTATCTCATGACTGATTTCCAATCCCATAGGGTCGGACTCATTCCCTGAACGCCGGGCCCCTCGGAAGGGGAACACTCTGTATGTGTATGGAGAAGACATGACACCCACCCTCCTCCGTGGGGCCTTCTCTCCCTTTGGAAACATCATTGACCTCTCCATGGACCCACCCAGAAAGTAAGGATGGCCACAGGGCGTGATAAGAAGACCTGGGATGTAAGGCCTATGGGGAGGAAGCTGCCCTGTTTCCAGCAGCCTATGAGCACTGGGTTTGGTTGGGTCCAGCAGAGCCCAGAGGCCTTCTACTAACTCTTGTTTTTTTTCTCATCCCAGCTGTGCCTTCGTCACCTACGAAAAGATGGAGTCAGCAGATCAGGCCGTTGCTGAGGTTGGGACTTCCCAGACCTGTTCTTCCCATCCCTTCTGCCAGCTTCATGTTTTCTCCTTAAAATGCTTGAGAGCCAGGAGGAAATTGGTTCCTTTTGACAGGAAGTCTCTTTCTAGTCACACAGAAAAACATATTTTCAGATCCTTATTTATCTGCTTTTAGGATAGTAGCCCCTAGAACAGCTTCTCTAGGTTATCTGCAATGTTTCCCCTATCCTCTGTACCATACCATCTTCTACTACAGCTCAACGGGACCCAGGTGGAATCCGTACAGCTCAAAGTCAACATAGCCCGAAAACAGCCCATGCTGGATGCTGCTACTGGGAAGTCTCTCTGGGCTCCCTTGGTAAGAATGGAAATCTTCTTCATTACCCCCACAACCCATCCCTTTTTGTTCATTGCACATGCCTGGGTTCCTTAGAGGTGATAATGGTCAGAATTTTTATGGAGGCTATGGGAATAGAAAGGAAACTTGCCAGGCCCTCCATCAGCTAGGGATAAGGGGAGGAGAGAAAAGTACTGAAACCTACTCCCAAAGCAGTGACTGGAACAGGGAAGAAAGTGGAAGTCAAAGTCAGGTTAGTAGGGAGATGAACAGCTCATGAGACTTGTGCATTCTGAGCTGGAGTACAGCAAGCTTCGTGAGACTTTGAAATTAGGGGTTTAGAACTCAGATGTGACACGAGGAATGAAAATGGATTAAAGTCTTTTGCATCTCAGGGTGGCTACAAAATGATAGTATCATCAGGAAAACTGAGGACTAGTTTGGGGACTATTTGGGGAATATGTTAGGAAGCTGGACCAGGTTCCTTGTGCCCCACATGTCCCCAGCAGCCCTGACATGTTAGGGTGAGGATTCAGTAAGGGAAATGAAAAATGCTCAGCACTAGGAATGGCACCAGAGACCCTTGGCCACTGAAGCCAAAGGACACAGTCTTCAAGAGGAGAAGTGGTCAGTGGTAGGAGACAAAAGAGAATGGGGGCTGGTGTGGAGGGATTCTCTCTAGCCCTCAAGTAGTAGGATAGGACCCTTGAATGGGGTGAAAAGAGGAACCATATCTGGTGAAGAAAAGAAAGAGAAAGGGAAAAATGGACCAGAGGCTCAAGGGAGTGTACTGAGAGCCAAAGTTACCCCCTAAATGAGTTCTGGTGGGGACAGTAGCATTTCTCACTGTGAATGACCCATTTTACCTGAAAATAGATTTTTCTAGGAAGGAAGTAAGCAGGAAGTAGGATTTAGACACTAGGAATCCAGAATTGATCAACAAAGGGCTACAGATTTCTGATTTTTAATTTTTGATGTATTGACTAAAAGCAGTAGGTTAACATCATTCACATATCTCAGTAATGATAACATTTGAGGATTTTCTAAGAACAAAACATTCATCACAATAGTCACATGCTTTGCAATAACATTGCACTCTCCATGGTGATAGATTGACCACAACCAACCTGAAAGGGCTAAGAGGTGACCGGCCATCCTGGCCACCAGAGGGCAGCATGAGAACTGGGCTTCCTGGGGACAGAGGCCAGAGTGAGGTAGTCAGGCTCTAGGCCTCAGGTCTGACTCATGATCTCCTTCAAACCTTAATTCTTACTCTTCTCCCTCCCTAGCTGTCCAGAACAGCCCTAAGGGTTGCCACCGGGACAAGAGGACCCAGATTGTCTACAATGATGATGTCTATGAGGAAAACCTTGTGGATGACTTCTAGGGAATGGAGCTGGATTCCTTGTGCCTAATACACCCCCAATGCCGGTCTCAGTAAAACACTGAGGTGGAAGCTCACACATCTTCCTCAGCCTCTGGTTTTTTCAGCATTTGGGATTGGGGTTAAGCCTTTAAAAACGGCTGTCAGATTATTTCAGTTGTTAACAACATTGTCAGTACACATCCCCAACTCCTTTACCCCACAAGAATCTGGAACACAGTTATTATTGCAGCTGTTTTAATTTGATACCATGCCCCTTTCCAGCAGGAAACCCCTCATAGAAAACCCAGATCCTCATCTTTGAGTTTTTCCTTGAGCCAGGGCAGCACTTGGAAGAGATTGACGTGAAAGTCCCGGGCATGAGCAGGTACCTGCTGTTGCAGTCTGTGGTCTTTGCAGACATCCACTACTCCCCAGCTGATCACTCCAACCTGCAGAGGTGAGGGGATGCTGTGGATCATTTTGTAGAGTTTCATCCTAATGTCAGGAAGCATGCTTGTCCCCGACTGCATCTGAGCTGATCCAAGGGTATAAGACTAGGTACCCAGCTTAACCCTGTTATCCTTGCCTTGCAGACCAGGCACATGATGATAAAGTGGCCAGTTCAGAGACTAGCTCTAAGATGAGGCAGGCCCTGCCTTTCTGTCACCAGCTACATGCAGTGAGCTTTCCTGCTTTGGGGTCTATGCTGACCACTTAGCATCTCCCCACAGATAGGAAAGGGAGTACTCACTTGAATGAAGCGACTTTTCTTATGAATAATCAGAGGGCCACCAGAGTCACCTGTAGGAGAAAGAAGCTTTAGGGAAAGGACTATTGGGCCTCAGGAACTTATAAGAGCCAAAGACTCCTCTCACCTTTGCAAGTATTGGGATCAGCATAGGGATATACCCCTCCAGTGCAGAGGAACCTAGGGGTGACAACCTCTGAGATGTCCTTGATTTTATCATAGCCTGGAGCATATTGAGCATCTCTCTCACAGCTGGCTTTCTGAAGGGGAGCACGGGGGAGAAAGGGATGATGAACAAAGCTGACTTAAGACAGGCCTAGAGGACCTAAGGATTCCCCCATTCCTCACCTTATCCCCATTCTTGATGTAGACCTCCTTTCGAGTCAGCTTTTTCTCTTCCTCAGAGACAAACATTGCTTTGACATCCTTGACAGGGAGCAGTTCTTCCTCTGAACAGGTGGACAGACTGGGTTACTCCAGTTCTCCCTTCCCACCCCATTGCCTCTGTCACTTAACAGATGTGCTTCAAGCCCTTCCTGAGCTGCGCATCATTTGCTCCTACTATACCTCCCCCTCATGTCCCATTCATCTCCTGGAGTCTTATCTTTGTCCTATCCCAGAATATTCCTTACTGTGTTGCTTGCAAGTGGCTGTCTGAGGGAGTCGCAAAGCTCGAGTTGTTCCCTCTGTGCAGGGCAGACAGATGGGCCTGTTACAGAGGTAAGGACAGTCAGGAGCAGCAAATGCCCTGCCCTGTACCCCTGTCCTCCAGCCCACCTTTCCCAGCCTCCTCTCCTCAGGGACCCAGAAGCTCTCACCTAAGAGTCTGGCTATACTTCAGTTTATTCTTGAGCTTGATCAAGGCAACGTCATAGTCATAAAATTCAGAAATTCCTTGTTCCTTTTTCCCATTGATGTTGTAGTTGGGGTGAAATAGGACTTCTTCTATTTCCAGGTCCTGCCTCTTCCCTCCTGGTGGGGGAAGAGAAGGTAGCCTCCTGCCTCTGACCCAGTGTCATCCCTGACTTCTGGTTTTCCCCACCCCCAACTGGTCTAGAGGGAAGGGCTGTACTAAGAACCAGCAGAGTTTGGGGGTGGCAAGGAAGTGGAAGGTGTGGCTGGAGCTCGGGGTCCATCTGCTGCGTCCTTACCCACGTTGACCTTGATTGAGTGTTTTTGGTCATCCACAGTGAAACAGTGTGCCGCTGTCAGCACAAAGTACTCAGATACCACAGCCCCCATACAGTTCTCATGTCCCTTCAAAGGGCGCTGGGAACAGAACAGTGAAGGGGGGAAAGCCAGTCTGACGTGCATATTTTGGTCTTCCTCTGACCTCTTTAGCCCCTTCCACCTCCCCTCCCACAAGTCCCTGCTACTAGGATATAGTGCTTACAGTGACTGAGATCTTGGCCTGCCATGGTTGCTTGTGGTAATCAGTACCTTTCCTGTGCTCCCAAACCATGCCGCAGAGACCCAGAGACTTGGTTTCATCTGGCAGAAAGGAAAATGTGCTTAAAGCTGGGGACCCTTCATCCCCAAGTGGCAGCAGCCATTTCAGAAGGGATCCCTGCATGTCTATGGGGAACAGAAGTCCACATGGAGGGAAAAGGCTGAGGGCATTTTTTTTTTGTTATGTTAGGAGACAAGAAAACACTGGTGTGGTAAAAAGGCCTTGGAATCAAGAGATCAGAGACCTGCTATTTTCAGGCCCACTTCTGTTGCTAGCTTTCTGTCCCTTAGCATCAGTTACCACATTTGTAAAATGAAATAGAAAGCTCTGATGTTGCTGTGATTCTAAGATCAGGAAGCGGACAGTGGCAGGAAACAAGAATAGTGACATAAGCTGGCCGTGGTGGCACACGCTTGTAATCCCAGCCCTTGGGAGGTTGACAGGAGGAGGACCAGCCTCAGCAATGGTGAGGCACTTAGCAACTCAGTGAGACCCTGCCGCTAAATAAAATACAAAAAAGGGCTGGGGATGTGGCCCAGTGGTCGAGTGCCCCTGAGTTCAATCCCCTGTACCAAAAAAAAGATAGTGACATAAAGAAATGAGAAAAGGCTTCCAAGGTTTGGGAAGTATTCCAGTGATAGAATGCTTGTCTAGCATGTGTGAAGCCCTGGATTCTATCCCCAATACCAGAAAGGAAGGAGGGGAGGAGGGGGTAGAGGGAAATGAGCAACTTGAGAACTGAGTTTCTTAACAGTCTTATGTTTTTGTATCTTCCTACCAATCATTTGGTAGAAAACATCCTCCAGATTTTCCATATCCTTGACTTTGAACACATGCTGCTCATTGTCCTTCTTGGAAGCCAAAGCATTGATGTTCACTTGGTCCACCAGAGGCCCAACCCCAAACACATACACATCTAAGGGAGGAAAAGGCAGAGTAAGGGTCCAAGCCCTCAGAAAGCAGGATGCTGGGTCTTTGGCGGTCACTCACCCAAATAATCCTCCCTTGGGTTTTTGCGATCCCTGCCAATGTCCAGCAAGTCCCGGATCTCACCAATAATAGTGACTGGGTCCCCACCCATGTTGTACAAGCCTGCAGAGAAGACAAGGACCATGTGGGCAGGAGAGGAAAAGAATCAAAAAAGATTAATTGGGGAAGGCAGTGACAAAACACATGGCTGAGTAGCAGGTTGGGATGGGATGGAGGTGACAGATCACAGAAGGCCTTGGGGAGAAGGGTCCCACCTTATAAAGGGTCATAGGAAAGCTCAACAGCCAGCTGTGAGCAGTGTTTAGGACCCCAACTCTAGGTTACATGTGGATTTGAGGGTGGGGAGACTATGTAGGAAAAAAAGTCCCTTCTGACCATCAGTCATCAGGATGATGACGTGGCGGGTACGGTTCCAGCCTTCAGGGGGGACATCTCCTGCCCAGTTCATCATGTTGTACACTGCCTGGAGGGCCCTCTTGGTATTAGTCCCTGTCTTCAATTTGTGGTCTGTGGAAAGGGAGAAGGTCATCACCTCACCTGGTCTTCCAAGCCATCTTTGAGCCTATCACAGCTGAGATCCCACATCCTTCATCTTTGTGAGTTGTCATCCCTCTGACATCCCTTTGACTACAAAATGGCCCTATCAGCACCCAACATGTTCCCGCTAACCCCCCTTGCCCAGTGACTCTGCCATCCATCTTTAACTACAATGTATGGTACCACCTGTCTCCCTCAACATGAATCCTCTGCCCCTTCCCCATGATACCTCTGGGGACTCTAACTTCTCTGACCCTACTGTTAACCTCACAGCTTCCCTTGCTTAACCTCTGACCTTCGTAATTGATTTGGTTGAGTTTCTCTGTGACCCAGTCTGCATCACTGCTCTTTGGCTCAGACACTCTGATCACAACTTTGGGTTCTGTGGCATATGTCACTAGACCGTATCTTGGCCTCACCCCATAACTTGCTACCTGTGAATGAGAAGAGTAAGGCGTCATGGCATTGACAGTACAATACTACAGTTGGGAGAATTCAGCACCTTTGCTGGGACAGGAAGACCATGGTAAGAGGCTCAAGGCTGAAGTTCATGGAGGAGGCTGTGTCAAGCATTAAGTTACCACTTCACCTTAAAAGGAAAGGACAGAATAGGACCCTGGAGATTTTTCTGGGATGCTGTGGTTCAGAGGGACTGGGAGCACAGGGAGCTTAGCCCTGGAAGGGCAGCAGGGTCCAGCCAGAATCCCCACATTCAAGGGGAAGGGAATTCCACCTTCTCAATTAAGTTGGCGAGACACCTCTTGGCCCCTGTGAAGTTGCTGGCCCCAATGCTGTCAGATCCATCCAGCACCAGGTAGATGTTCATGGAGCCTGAGGGATCCAGGACAATCTTCCGCTTCTGTTGTTCCCCTGGATGCCAGCAGAGAGTCAGGCTTCAGGATGCATGGTTCTGCAACTCCCCCAATTCCCTGCTCTGCCTCCCAACTCTGCTCAAACCTGGGCTGTGCCCATCCTCAGCATCAACTCCTTCTATGGTCTCGGTCAGGGAAGACAGGAAGGCTTCGGCCACCTCTTGAGGGGTGTCATACATGAAGGTGTCTGGGAGAGGTCAGAAATCAGGGCAAATATCTGAAGGGTCAAGGACACAGTGACGAGAAAGACAAAAAGATGATGGGTTTCCAGGGTGGGAAGGGCTTGGAAATGAGAAAGCTCTACAGAGAGTTTTGGAAAAAGTGAGGAGGAGCTGGGTTGAAGAGAGAAGGAGACAGTGACTTGGTGTGGGGACATTGGGATTGAAGAACAGGATCTGACCTGGGAGCCCAGGTCAAGACTCACCTTGGCAGGAAGGCTCTGTCCCACTCCAAGATCCACCTTCCTGGCATTTTCGCTGCTGGGAGCCACGCAGGGTAAGCCCCCGGCTGCAGTGGTAAGTGACACTGTCTTCAAGGCGGTACTGGTTTCCCACCTTCCTCGTACCAATGGGAATGCCCGGGTTGGGGCAGTACCCCGCTGCAGAGGCCCAGAGGGCAAGTCAGAGAACAGCTGTGATGCCTGCTCTTTGGGGATGGATGTGTAAGGGAGAGAGTGAGGTCATCAGGAGCAGGCAGGCTTCTTACCTCCATCATCGCAGATTGCTGTTTGCCCATCCCACCGGCCGTTTACTTGGCAGGTGCGATTGGCAGAGCCCCGGAGAGTGTATCCATGGTAGCAGTGGAAAGAGATCTCATCACTCACATTGTAATAAGGAGACCTGGGCCAGTAGTACCCATTCTCAAATTCCTGTGGTCTTGGGCAGTGGATCGCTTTGGGGAGGAGGACAAGTAAAAGTCACCAAGAAACAAGGGCTGTCTTCAGGGTATCCCTCCAGCTCTCAGAGACCTTGTCACTGAGAAACAGCAAGTCCCTGGTCTGCTGGTCTGCTCCCCATTCCTGAGCCTTCTCTTCACTCCCAGGGCTGCCAGACACAGGGCAAATGTTTAGTGAAGGTGAGCCCCCCTGCCTCCCTGCTTTTCACCTGCACCCCTAGGGCTGCCCCTTACCCTGTTCAGCCAAACCAGTTGGGTTGCTGGCCTCAACACAGCTCTAATCTCACCCAAGTGCTGCTGTCCTTGGCTGTCACCTGCCCCATCATCCCCTTTCTTGGCATATCCCCGTGCTCACTGCCTCTAACCTCTGCACTCTGCTTTCTTGACAATCTTTTTGTCTCGAGTCTGTAGGGCACTCCAGGACCCTGTGGATCTGCAGGTGCGTGTCTGGACAGGGTATGGGTAGAAGCCAGAGGGACATATGTACTCCAGGGCCTTGCCCTCTTGGAGAAGTTGGAAGGAGCCGCCTTTGATCTCTATCCCCTCCAGAGAGCAGGAGCTTTGGGGCTGGGCCAGCAATGGAGTTGTGTTCACACCTACAAAGAAATACTGGTTAAGCCTGACCCTACAAGGCCAAGGAAGAATGCTGGGGGCAGCAGGAGTGAGAGGTGACCCTTGCTTACCTCCAGGCAAGAAGCCCAAGACCAAGGATACCAGGCAGAGTTGGGGGCTGAGATGGCACCCCATGATGATAGAAGGCAGGAGAGAAGCTCCGGCTGGGGTCAGGAGGGCTTCTCCAGGTTCCTTCTGTGTGCCTGCTTGGCTCAGTGTCCAAGCCGAAACTCCAGACCTAAGTCTAGTGGCACTCCCTTCCCCACCAACCCCCAGCCTTTTATGCAATCTGTGCTGGCACCTGCAGCTTGTCCTGCCTTCCCTATACACATCACTTTCCGGGAATATTCAAGCAAGAGGGCCCCACTGAGCTGCCAGTTGAAGAAATAGAAACTACACAAGCCCCACCCTTTGCTGCCCCAGGTCTGGGACTCTCCCTTTCAACACTTCATGTCAGCTCCCAGATTCTCTCCAACAATCCCAGACCACCCTAGCTAGAGACCAGAAATAGTCCCCCAGCTGGTTCCCCTGTTGATTGTGTTAAGGGGCAGAGTCCAGCCGCTGTTTGTCCAGCAGGGTCTCTGACCTTCCTGGAATCATTCTGGCCTCCCCATCCCCCAGGCAGAGGTACAGATAGATGTGGAAATCATCAATTTTTATTAATTTCATAACTGGGAAATTTCATGTGAAAGTGAAAGGAACACATTAAGTTTGCCAGAGGGAGGGATCTGAGCATGAGCAGGAGGGGAGGGTGCAGTGGGCAGACACACTGGCCAGCACCCCTGGGGAGTTTCCTGCTTGTGCTTGCTGTCGCAGGGCTCCTGGATTCACACAGCTAGGATTGAGGATGGGTCACAGGGTCTGAGGTGGGTGTTCAGAGGTAGGAGAGAGGTGAGATGGCAGATTCTGGCAGGATAGCCAAGGGATTGGTGGCCATGATTAGAGGGGTAAAAAGTTCAGAACACCCTCCAGATGCTGCCTCAGCCAGGGCTGCAGGCGGAAGAGATTAATGTGAAAGTCTCGGGGAGGTGGGGCACCACGGGGAGGCTTTTTGCGGGAGTTTTTGTTGGTGGCACCAAAACAGGGGTTGTAGAGACCCCAGCTCACCAGGCCCACCTGTAGGAAAGGAAAATGAAGTAGAAAGCTGCCACAGCCCCAGCTCTGAGCCCTGACCCCCATGGTTCCTTCAGAGACCTCCCACACCACCACCATCACCACCACCACCACCACCACCCTGGCCCCAGCTAGGCTGAGATCCTATAGCCAGCTTTGCAAGCTTCCCTGTACCCACCTGGAAAAACCTGAACCTCCGCTCAAGGAAAACTGCTCCCCCAGATTCTCCTGCCAGCAAGATGGACAAGAGACAGTGTCATCGGAGGCAATGTGCTGGTGTCCTGGAATGCATGCTGGCCACAGGGACACAGTGCCCCTTTTGGGAAATCCAAACATGGAGGGTGCTCACCTTTACAAGGATTGTCATCCTCCTGGGCCCCACTGCATAGGAACTGATCTGTCACTACCTCGCTGACATCCGTCAAGTTGGGGAACAATTTTTTTGTGTTGGGAGACGACCTGGATACAGTCTGACCTCTGCAGTAGAGGTGGAACAGGAAGAATGGAGTGAGTGGCCTAGGGATACTTGGCAGACCATCTAAGTCTGGGAGGAGGAGTGACTTAAGTGAGGTGGGAAAGGCAGCCACAGCTAGAGGAAGAAGTGCACCATTCTGGGATCTGGCTTGAGTGGGACCCCAGCACCCCCACACACACCTAAGACCCTCACCTCTGCCCCTGTCTTGAGGTTAATGTTCAGTTTGCTCCCATTCAAGGCCACAAAATGAGCAGGGATGCTCTGTTGGTTCATAAGTTCTTTCTCTGCCGTCAAAGAGAAGGCAGTGTTGATATAGTTCCCTTTACCCACCATCCGGACTTCTGGCTTGGGGACGGAAGTCCAGTCCCTGTTGGCACCCCCAGGCTCTGGCCCCAGCTCTTCACAAACTCTAAGCCTCAGCACTCACCATGGTCCCGGCAGGTGCTACCTTGGGGTCTCCGCAGAGCCATGTTGGCCTCCACTGTGCAGGGAATGCAGATGGGCCTGGGGAGAAGGGTGAGTGTCACACAAGCCCATCCTCAGTATCCTGGGGCTCCCCAGAGCACTGTCCCCTGCAGGGCATCCTCCTGTCTCAGGACCAAGCACCTGGCATGGGTGGACATTTTCACTTTCTGGGCCAGCTTCAGCAAGGCTATGTCATCACCATAGAACTCCTGGATCCCCTGGTTCTTCTTTGCACGGACATCAAAACCCGGGGAAATCACAGCCTTCTCAATAAGGAATTCTTTGCCCCACTGGGAGTTGGGATCCCCTGGGAATAATATGGTGGATGAGGCTGCACCAGAGCTCCTGAATGGGCCAGAGACTGGGGACGGGTAACCAGAGCTCTGGCCTTGGGGTCAGGAACCCGGTGAAGCCCCTGCCTTACCCACGTTAACCCGCCACAGGGAGCGGTCCTCAGCATTGTTCAAGCAGTGAGCTGCTGTCAGAACCCACTGGTCAGAGACAAGAGCTCCCCGACAGGTCTCGTGGCTCTTGGGCTGCAGGGAATTAGTGATATTCAGAAACTTCAGTGTCTCTGGTCTGTGGCTGTTTTCACCTCTGGGATCCAAGCCCGCCTCTCTCTGCTGGTACCTTAATAGTGACATGCCAGGGTGTCCTTTCCTGGTCAGAGGCATTAGCTGACATGTTCCCCACCCCACAGATGGTGTCTGTGAACTTGGAGACATCTGTGGGTGTGAGGATCAGGTTGTGAAGGAGGCAACGGAGGGGTATGGTGCCCAGGTTCCCAACCTGGGCACCCCACTGCCTCCCCACAATTCTCCCCAATACCAGGAAGACAAAGCTCACTCACCCAGCATGTGTTCAAAAACCTGTTGCAGAGCCTGTGGGTCCTGCAGAATGAAGGCATGCCTCTCACCATCCTTTTTGGACGCCAGCTCATTCAGTTCTCTCCAGTCCACATCCAGCTTGCCCACCCCAATGGCATAGATGTCTGATGGGGAAGAGGGAAGTCACCAATCCTATGGCTGAGGGGCTACCCCGTGAGACAGAATGCTGGAATCTGAACTCACTATGCCAAAGAAGATCTATATGAGCTGGACCCAAGCCTCCCTCACCCCGCCACCTGTCCTTGTTTCCTAGCACACTCCCTGTCCCTCACTCTCCCAGCACCGCCTTCTTGAAGTTTCTTAAATCTGCAGACACTCCCTCACCTCCAGCCCTCTGCACCAGCTGCACCCACCTAGGTCATTCTCCCCAGATGTCTTCATGGCTCACACCTGTTTAAGTCTTAGCACAAATGTACCTTCAGTGTCTAAAACTTCAATGTCCCAGACCCTCCCATTCCCTCTCTTCCTAATTCATATCATGTCATGAGTTTCCTACAAGCTGCATGCTATATGGATTCCTGATTTATCCTGAGTATCACCTAAAGTGGGTAGAATCGTGTTCTCCAAAGGATATATTCAAGTCAACCCCCTAGGACCCATGGATGAGGACTTAATTGGAAACAGGGTCTTATTATTTTTTCTTTCTTTCTTTCTTTCTTTTTTGGTACTGTTACATCCTCAGTAATTCATTTTCTTTCTTTCTTTTTTTAATGTAAAGAGTAGAATTTATTCAAGTGAGAAGAGAAAGCTCCCACAGGGCAAGAGCAGACCTGATAGGGATTGTCCAAAAAAAGGATCTTTGCAGAATTAGTCAAGTTAAGATGAGGTCATACTAGATTAAGGTGGGTCATAATCCACTGACTGGTATCATTGGGTTATAAGAGGCAGGGGCTGGCAATGTAGCTAAGTGGTAGAACACCTGCTTAGCATGTATGATGCCCTAGGTTCAATCCTGAGCAATGCAAAAAAAATTTAACAAATAAAAATAATAAGGGACTTTGGAAACAAACACACAAATAGCAGGACAGCATGTAATGATGCAGAGATTACACAGGAAAGAAGGCTAGGTAAGGACAGAAGAAGAGATTAGGGTTATGCTGCTATGAGCCAAGGAATGCCTGGGGCTGCCAGAAACTGGAAGAGGCATGTAAGAATTCTTCCCTACAGCCTCTAAAGGGAGCATGGCCCTTTCCACACTGTGATTTCAGACTTCTGACCTCCAGAACTGTGGAAGAATAAATTTGTGTTTCAAGCCACCCAAGTTTGGGGCAATTTGTTACAGCAGCCCTAGGAAACTAATACATTGTCCTCTCTGGAATGGCAGTCCTGTGCAAGCAGGTGTTTTTGTCTGTCCAGCACCCAGGATGGTGCCTGGCTCAGGAAAGTTTCTCAGTAAGGACTTTAAAATGACTGACTGAATGAAAGGAACTCATAAACATAGCACAGAGACAAAGCTTCAGATCTGGTCTTCTGGAAAAAGCAGGTTGTGGGAGAAGGGCCTAAAGCCATCTCTTCACACTGGAGGCCCTGGACCCACGCAACTGCCAGTTCTGACCTAGGAGTATGGATGCCTGGAAGAACCACCCTGTGGTAGCCCTCAGAGTCCATCTTCTTCTACTCTTTGCACCCTGTTGGTATAAAAGGATCAAGGAGCTCAGGCAGACTGCGGGAAATCTCAGAAGCAATCAGCAGTGCCCAGGACAGAAGCACAGCAGAACCACACAATGATCATGCCCTATATGTTTTCCTCAGCTCTATTCCTTCATTTTCCTGCTATATATTCCTGTTAGTTTGTTTGCTCACTTTTACAGTGCTGAGGATGGAACCCCGGGTCCTTGCTGTTGCTAGACAAATGTTCTACCACTGAGCTACATCCCTACCCCACCCACCCCCTTTTTTTTTTAATCACAGTACATGTCAACATGGACTAGCCACATTTTTAAAAATATTTTTTTAGTTGTAAATGAAAACAATACTTTTATTTTATTTATTTATTTTTATGTAGCACTGCGGATCAAACCCAGTGCCTCACACATGCCAGACAAGCACTCTACAACTGAGCCACAACCCCAGCCCTTTTTATATTTTTGTATTTTGAGACAAGGTCTTACTAAATTTCCCAGGCTGGCCTCCAACTTTCTAGACTCCTGCCTCAACCTCCCAAGTAGTTTGTGCCACTGCACATAGCTATTAAAGTATTTTTTGAGCATTTTACTCTGGTTCAGATGCTAAAGAGGAAGGGAATGAATCTGGAGTTTTAATACTGGGCCAGATTTTTTTTTTTTTTTTTCATTCAAATTTTTTAGGTGTAGGTGGACACAATGTCTTTATTTTGTTAACATGCGGTGCTGAGGATCAAACCCAGTGCCTCCCATGTGCTAAGTGAGCACTCCACCACTGAGCCACCACCCCAAAACTGGGCCAGTTCTAAGCCAAGTATGATGGTACATGCCTGTAATCCCTGCTTGGAAGGCTGAAGCAGGATGATCACAAGTTCAAAGCCAGCCTCAGCAATTTAGTGAGGCCCTAAGCAACTTAGTGAGAGCCTGTCTCCAAGTAAAATATAAAAAGAGCTGTAGAAGTGGCTCAGTAGATAAGCATCCCAGGGTGTTCAATCCCCAGTATAAAAAAAAGAAAAAGAAAGAAAGAAACAGAAAAAAAAAAAAAAAAAAAAAAAAAAAACCAGCTGCCCTTTCTGAGTGTCTCTCTCCAAAATCCTTTTCAGGTCAAAGGTCAGTACAGTTTGTGTTTTGTCTGAATCTGAGAAATTTTTCCTTCATAGACTGCAATTACTGAACCTTGGTTAGCTATCTATATTGACAAAAGAGGAACAGCAGGGAGAGTCCCTTAAAGGAATCCAGGTTCCTTCTTCCTGGAAAGTTTCCTGAAACATGAGATGGTGGTGATGACCACACCAATGATGATGATAAGCAGTTCTTTATGCTAGGCGAAGTTTGCCTGAGCGTCTTCTCCTCTTGGCCTATGACAGAGGTCCTAGTACTGCTCCCTTTTTACAGATGAAGAAACTGCCCACAATCCCAGCCCACCAAAGATGAAACCAAGGTGCATTCTTCCATGTGATAATCAGCCTCAAACAAAGCAACAGTGAGAAAACTGTGTGGCTCTGGGCCAGAGCCAAGACCCACTGGAACCGGGGCTGAGAACTCCATGCTCCCCACAGGGCGGCACAGATTGGGTAGGTGGGTGAAGGCAGAGGCTTACCTAGATAGTCGTTCCTTTTGTTCTGTTTAATATCCAGGATCTCTGTGATGTTATCAACTGCTGGCTTGGGAGAACCACCCATGTTGGACTTTCCTAGAACAGAGAAGGGAAAGAATTGTCCATCTGGGTGGGTATCAGAATCCTCTGGCGCCCCAGAAGCATGAAGAAACATTCAGCCTGGGAACCTTAACAAAGTCATTTCAAAAATATTTTGTTTCCTGAAATTGTCTACATTCCAGGCACTGGGCCAGGAGCTTCATATACTCTTTTTCATTTAATTCTCATGAAACCCCAGGAAGTGTGGATATCCTTATTTCACAGATGAGAAAACCAAGTCCTGGAGGGGCTATGTAATTTGGATAAAATCAAGATGTAAATGGCTGGGCTGGGATTGTGGCTCAGTGGCAGGGCGCTTGCCTTGCACATGTGAGGCACTGGGTTCAATCCTCAGCACCACATTAAAAAAAAAAAAAAAGGTATTGTGTCCATCTACAACTAATATATACATATATATATGTACATACATATATATACACACATACATATATATATATACACACACATATATATTTTTTTAAATGTAAATGGCAGAGGCCAGATCCAATATAGACAGCTCCTCACATTCCTGCTCAGGAACCACATCTCCACCATCAAGCACCAGGTTACCTCCAGATGGTAACATGAACTGACATGTTCAGAATGGTTTTGTACAAACTACTCAGGTTTCTCTCCAAAAAAAATTATGTAAGGAAAGGAAAGTAGCTATCATTATCCTCATTGTCAATACAATCATCATCAATAACACTATTTTTTTAAAATATTTATTTATTTACTTTAGTTGTACACAATGCAATGCATTTATGTTTACATGGTGCTGAGGATCGAACCTGGGCCGCGCACGTGCGAGGCAAGCGCTCTGCCGCTAAGCCACAACCCCAGCCCCACTATTTCTATCTTATAGATAAGAAACTGAGGCCCATGATTATTTCAGCAGCACATACATTAAAATCAGAATGAAGCCATGCACAGTGGCATGTGCCTATAACCCCAGCAGCTCAGAGTCTGAGGCAGGAGGATCACAAGTTTGAGGCCAGCCTCAGAAATTTAGCAAGGCCCTAAGCAACTTAGAAAGACCCTGTCTCAAAATAAAAAATAAGAAGGGCTGGGGATGTTGCTCAGTGGTTAGAGCACCCCTGGCTTCAAACCCTGGTACCAAAAAGAAAAAAAAATCAGAATGATAACAAAGAAGATTATTGTAACCCCTGCACAAGGATGGCATGAAAATTCACAAAACATTCCATATTTTTCTAATGTTCTATAGCACAGTAGGATAACTATGATGGACAATCATTGAATATTCAAAATAGCTAGAAGAGAGGATTTTTAATGTCCCTAGCACAAAGAAATGATAAATGTCCTAGGTGGTAAAATATGCCAATATCCCTGATCTTATCATTATACATTGTACACATATATTAAAATGCCACACCGTATCTTTTTTTTTTCTTTTGGTACCAGGGATTGAACTCAGGGGTACTCCACCACTGGGCCACATCCCCAACCGTGCCTGGCTACCACACTGTATCTCATAAATATGTATGATGATATGTGACAATTAAAACATATATATATAGGGCTGGGGTTGTGGCTCAGCGGTAGAGCACTTGCCTAGCACGTGCGCGGCCCAGGTTCGATTCTCAGCACCATGTAAAAATAAACGCATTGTGTAAAACTAAAGCAAATTAATAAATATTAAAATAATTTTAAATATATATATACATGTATATGTTTTAAAAGAAGTCTTCTCTGTATATTCCCATGCATTGATATGCATTATCTGAAAATCATCTCATCTATAAAATAACAAGACTTTCTCTTAAGAATTTATTTTACATTGGTTCAACTACATTGTGGTTCAACTTGTTTCCTCAAAACACTTTTACTATGGAAAATTAAAAAAATAAAAGTAAAGAAACTGAGGCCTGAAGTGGCAGAGGGGGAACAGAATGCAGGTCTTCTGACCCTACACTGATGCCCCTTTCACTATTCCAGACACACTCACAAAGACAGCAGTACCCACCATCTGTCAGAAGGATGATGGCATGTCGGATTTCCTTCCAGGCTGACGTTACTATGCCAAGGCGTTGCATTTGGTTATTCATCATGTAGTAGACACTATTTAGAGCTTTATAGATATTGGTCCCAGTTCCATTCTCATGATCTGGAATATGCCAAAACAAAAGACTGTCTTAGAAACTTCCCACATATACCTGGGAGTGAGGAATCACTCTTCTGCAACCACTAGAAATGCAAGTAATCAATAGGCTTTGATAGACTCAGACCTTTGCATCTAATGATTTGACATCGTTGCCTGTTCAAATGTTCAGTCTTTCCACCTAGAAATGCTCATTGCATCCAAAAGCACTCTAAGGTTCCAAGGTTCAGAGGTGAGGTTTCCAAAGAACTTGGGTTGTTTAGCCATTTTTTTACACAGCGTGTGGGTGGATAATGATGGGAGACTACCATGCTGAGCCATGAAAATCAACCACACAGCATGGGCCTCTGGAAGAAGTTGAAAACCTGCACCATGCATTTAGACTAGCAGCACTTCAAAGTAAGCCATGAGCCAGGGGAAGCTGGGACTCCCCCACCACGACCCTGGACTTGGAAGATACCCCTGAGCCTTAGGACTCCAGTGCCCCAAGAGACCTCACTCTCTAATTTGTCCAGAATCTACCTACAGGTACTGACCTCTCCTCTACCACAGCCCTCATTTGATGACAGCCATACCTTTATAGTTAGCATTTTCCAGACTGTAGATCACTTCAGTCACATCCCTGGATTTGTCGTTCAGGATAGACATGATGGTTTTGGGCTGTGAGGCAAACGTGATGATGGCAACGCTAACATTGATCTCAAAGCTGAAGAGCTGAGGAGGGCAGGTGAGAGGTGGAATGAGAGCCCAGAAACCAAAGGGGACATAGTAAAAAAATAATCAAGAGAATCTGCACAGAGACTGACAGGCACGAAAAACTGCAGCTTAGAAGAAGCCAGGAAAATAACATTTGCTGAGCATCTATTCCCTTTGACACACTCTCTCCTTATTTCATCTTCACATCAAATCAGTGAGGGACATGATGCTCCCTATTTCATGAATTAGGAGACTGAGGCTTATTACCTCACCCTGGATCACACCACTAGTAAGAGGTGGCATTAGGGTTTGAGTCTGGCCAGGCATAGTGGTGCCCACCTGTAATCCCCATGACTCAGGAGGCTGAGGCTGGAGGATCACAAGTTTCAGGCCATTCTCAACAATTTAGCAAGACCCTCAGCAACTTAGTAAGACCCTGTCTCAAAAAATAAAAAGGACTAGGGATATTTCCCCAGGATTCAATCCCCAGTACCAAAAAAAATATTTTTTAATTAAAAAAATAAAGGATTTGGCTCTTCCAGTGCAATTCTGAGGTCATTTCTCTAACTGGTGCATTTTATTGCCTCACCATTTAATTATATACCTTAAGTCCTAAGAGAAACTCTACAGAAGACTTAAAAAAACTCTCTTTAAAACATAGCTGGGGTGTGCAGGTATGTGTGCTTAGCCCTGGGTTCAATCCCCAGCAGCAACAACAACATTCTTTTTAATATTTTTTTTAGTTGTAAATGGACACAATATCTTTATTTTTATGTGGTGCTGAGGATTGAACCCAGGTCCTCTCGCATTCGAGGCAAGCGCTCTACCACTGAGCTACAACCCCAGCCCAACAACAACAATTTAATAAAGTTAAAAATGTAGCTGAGGGCTGGGTTTGTGGTTCAGAGGTAGAGACCACTTGCCTCACATGTGTGAGGAACTGGATTTGATCTTAGTACCACATAAAAATAAACAAATAAAATAAAGGTATTGTGTCCATCTACAACTAAAAAAATTAAATAATAAAAAAGTAGCTGAGGGTGAAAAACCACCTACTTACATGAATTACTGTGAAAAGCATAATCACAAAATAAAGGGCTGGCAAGGAACTAAGGAACTAAAACCAGTGGCGTCTGAACTCTTCTGTTGATGCTTCCTGTCAGCAAAAACGTTTTGGAGGCTGGGCACAGAGCACATGCCTGTAATCCCAGCGGCTTGAAAGACTGAGGCAAGAGGATCATGAGTTCAAAGCCAGCCTCAGCAAAAGCGAGGCACTAAGCAATTCAGTGAGACTCTGCCTCTAAATAAAATACAAAATAGGCTGGGGGTGTGGCTAAGTGGTCAAGTGCCCCTGAGTTCAATCCCTGGTACAAAAAAAAAAATTTGGACACATACCCCAATATAGGTATATACATCCCTTGTTTTGTTTTGAGAAAGAGTCTTGCTAAATTGCCTAGGCTGGCCTTGAACTCACAATCATTTTGCCTCAGCTTCTTGAGTAGCAGGATTACAGGCCATTATGCCCATTTATAAATTATAAAGTATGTCACTATTCAAATATACACATTTTTAAACCTACACAAAATATTGAAGTTTTAAAAGAAAATCATTAAATATTATTAATTTAATTAAAATTAAGATTATTCAACAGAGACACCAGTAACTTTCTGCCACACCCCCATGGATTATTTTGTTACCCCTCTGTGGATACCACTGCTCTAGATAATGAATTTCTGGGGAGAAGACCTCACAGCCTTGTTCATCTTTGTTGTCCCCCAGCACCCAGCATGGTGCCCTATGCATAGTAGGTGCCCCAAAGGGGTTTGTGGAATAAAAAGTATGATCGTGTGAGTTGAATTTATGATTCCTGCATGACATGAATATAATCTTGGAGGACGTCTAGAAGGAGGTGGGCTGTGAGAGAGGCTCTGAGCACAGGAAGGAGACCCAGAGAGCCAAGAAGGACTTCTCAGCATATAGACTCCTAATTCCTGACCCTGTCCACCATGAGGGAAGCACTCTTCTTGAAGATCTCAAAGTCATCTTTTGACACACTCTGAGAGGCATCCAGGAGCAGGTAGAGGTTCAGGTGACCAGAGCGCTGGATCTGGATTTTACGGCCCAGGTTTTCTGGAGAAATGTGCAAGGGGAGATTCAGATGCCCACCCTTTCCTGTTCTGTTGGTGAGGGAGTCCATCCTCCCTGCCTCCCCTCAGTCACTGAGTCATGGGAGGCTTCCCTCCCCCACCTGTTTCTACCCAGGTCCATCCCCTGCAACCCCAACCTCAAAACACTCACCTTTCTTCTTCTGGGTGGGATTGGTGGCTCCAAGCACATGGGAGAAGGAGAGGGACAGGGCAGGGGCCACATCCTCAGGAAAGTCATAAGAGTAAGGTTCTGTGGGAAGAACCACCTGGGGGTCAGTCAATGCCAAGGCCAGGGGTGTCAGGAGTCTCAGGAGGGCAGCATGGCTACTCACGGCGGCAGATGGGCTCTGTCCCACTCCAGACCCCATTGCCCTGGCACTCTCTCTCCGATGACCCTGTCAGCACCAGATTTGAGGAGCAGCGATAGCTGACCTTGTCCCCAAGGCCAAAGCGGGAGCCAGTCCGCACTGCGCCCACTGAAATGCCGGGGTTGGGGCAGTGGGCAGCTACAAGTGAATAAAGAAGACAGAGGTGAGCAAGCCACCAGCCCCTCCCTCCAGGCCTCCTCTATAGACCTTCAGAGCTGCAAGGGTCCCTTGGGGAGAAACCAGAACTGTGAGACCAGGGTGAGTTTGGAGAACCTTAAGTAGGGCGAAGGGTTTAGAATTCAGCAGCCTCAGTCTTTAGCTGAAGCATCAGAGTTCCAACCCAGGCCTCACCTATGTCTACCCAGAGCCACGGAGAAGATGTAGTGTGAAGACAGCTGCATTTCATAAAACACAATGAGATGTCACTACACACCCACCAGCATGTCTAACTCTGAAACCACAGGTGATCCCAGGTGTTGGAGGGGATGAGAGGCAAACAGTTACATTGCTGGAGTGTCTATCAATGAAGAGGTCAGCCTGTGCTAAAGCTAAACTATAATATGCCAGCCTATCATCTCTCCTGACGATTCCACCTGTGGATCATTTACTCAAGAGAAACAAGGTACAAAAGCCAAGCATAAGGCTAGGGTTGTATGTTGGATAAAAGGAAGTCAAATATGAAAGAGCACATCCTGCATGATTCCATTTTTATAAAGTATCAGAGCAAGTTAAGCCACCCTGTGCAGACAAAAGTCAGAAGAGGAGTTAGGAGAGGTTAAGAGGAGTCAGAGTGGGATAGGAGGGAGCCTCCAAAGGCTCCAAATGGGACACATTCTCTATCTGGGTGGTGATTATATAGGTGGATACAAATGTAGAAATCCATCAGATCCAATACTTAAGATTTGTATACTTTGGGGTTGGGAGTGTAGCTCATTGGTAAGAGCACTTGCCTAACTTGCTCAAGGCCCTGGGTTCCATTCCCAGTACCCCCCAAAATAAAATAGCTGGGCATGGTGGCACACAACTGCAATCCCAGCTACTTGGGAGACTGAGGCAGGAGGATGGCAAGTTGGAGGCCAGCCTGGGCAACTTAGCAAGAATCTGTCTCAAAATATCATAAAAACAAGTTTGGGTGTAGCTCAGTGGTAGAGTGCTTGCCCATCATGTGTGAGGCCACTGGGTTCATTCCCCAGCACCTAGGGACATTTTTAAAATAAATTTATATTTGAATAAATGGCTGTTTGGGAGCCGGGTGTGGTGGAGCATGCCTGTAATCCCAGCATTTGGGAGGCTGAGGCAGGAGGACTGTGAGTTCAAAGCTAGCCTCAGCAGTGGCGAGGCACTTAGCAACTCAGTGAGACCCTGTCTCTAATAAAATATATAAAAAAGGGCTGGGGATGTGGCCCAGCGGTCGAGTGTCTCTGAGTTCAATCCCTGGTACCAAAACAAAACAAAAAAAAATGGCTGTTTGGGGCCAGGTATGGTGGTACACACCTGTAATCCCAGTGGCTCTGGAGGCTGAGGCAAGAGGATCACGAGTTCAAAGCCAGCCTCAGCAACTTAGCAAGGCTCTAAGTAACTCAGTGAGACCCTGTCTCTAAATAAAACACAAAAAAGGGCTGGGGGTGTGGCCAGTGGTTAAGCGCCCCTGGATTCACTCCCTAGTACCAAAAAAAAAAAAAAAAAAAAATGCTACATGGGGAAAACTCCAGGCCAGGGCAGAAATAGGGAGCCATCAGCTGAGCCACTGGATGTAGGTATAGTCCTGCCACCTGGTAGGCATTGTCTTCTGTGTTATGTAAACCCACAGGCAAATGTGCCACAGGGGAATCCTGGAAGTCCTATTTCTGCCAGGCAGAGCCACTCACCATTCACAGGGGCAGTAATAGGCATGACAAAAGTGTATGTGGTATTTATCAAGTTCTAGTAGCTATTCTAGGTGCTTACTAATATCAACTCATTTAACTCACGTGGAAATCCCATGAGGTCAGCACTCTTACTACTGCCAGTTTACAGATGTGAAAACTGAGGCATAAAGAGGTTATATAAACTGCCCAAAGGCTGTTAAGATCTGGGCTTGGAATCCTAATCTGGCTCTGAAGGCAGAGCACTTAAACACAATACTTAACTCTCTCCAAGCATGTTTTCCCTGTAATACTTCATGGGCCCTAAATACTAAGTGTTGCCTTGAGGCATTTAGAAAAGATGGACCGAGTATGTGGAGTCTTTGTGTTGGAGTTGAAGTTTTAGTACCAACTGGCCAGGGGAGGCACCTTGCAGGCCAGTGATGGGTGACCTGTGGACCTCAACTTACCCAATTCCAGGAATATTCTTCTGTCTAGGACACCAGCCCCCTGTCCCCATCAGAGGCTCCCTGGACACATCTGGCCCCCACAAAGCCCCCTGGTCAGACTACTCACCCCCATTGTCACACACGGCCGTCTCTCCATCCCACATGCCATTGGGACGACAGTGCCGCACAGGTGAGCCCCGCAGTGTGAAGCCATCTTCACACTCAAAACTCAGGTTGCCACCCACAGGGTGGGACCCCAGCCGTGGCATGTACACACCATTCTCAAAGGAAACAGGGGCCGGACAGCGAACCGCTGGAGGGAGAGAAGTGGGGGAGACAGGGGTGGATGGCTGACACCTGGGCTGGGCATCTAGTGAGTGGCATTCTTCTGGGACACAGGAGAATGATCAGCTGGTTGTCAAAACACTAAAAGAGCTGAGCACGATGGTACACACTTCATCCCAGCAAATGGAGAGACTGAAGCAGGAGGCCAGCCTTGGTAACTTAGCAAGACCCTGTCTCAAGATAAAATATAAAAGGGGCTGGGGGGCTGGGGTTGTGGCTCAGCAGTAGAGCACTCGCCTAGCACATGTGCGGCCCGGGTTCAATCCTCAGCACCACATAAAAATAAAAGGCACTGTGTACAACTAAAACAAATAAATAAATATTTTTAAAAAAGGGGCTGGGGATGTAGTTCAGTGATGGAGTGCTCCTGGGTTCAATTCCCAGTATCTATCTCTATCTCTCCTCTCCCTCTCTCTCTCTCTCTCTCTCCCTCTCTCTCTCTCTCTCTCTCTCTCTCTCTCTCTCACACACACACACACACACACACACACACACAATTCTTTTGAGAAAGCAGGTTGACAGAGATGAAGTTACTTTTTTAAGACAATTGATTGAATACTGACAATTTTACTTAATTGATTGATAGTTATTTCCCTCAGCCCCCTGTGGGTCATGGTCACCCCAGCCCCTTTCCTGGGATTCTCAGGTGTCAGGAGATCCTGGGGCCATTCAGCAGCCATTCAGAATGGTTACTACCAAACAATCAATTGTACATAAAAAGTCATCCCAAACTTTGGTACCCAACAATCTCCATTAAAACCTGTCCTGAATTCCTTACTGTGGACAATTAACATTTTCCAAGTATTTTGGAGGGCCCTCTGCAAGAGCAACTTGGCCATCCCTCTACACCGCCTAATCTGGGTCAGCCTATCCTGAGCATCTCATAAATAGAAGTCCTGGGCTGGCCCTTGGCGGGGCGTGCTGGGCGAAGCCCAAGGGGAGCCTCACGTCTGCAGACTGCCTTAGTGAGCCGGATGGATCTTGCAAAGCCTGGAGTGTGCCACTGTCCACTCCTCTTGCACAGTCGTGATGGAGGGACTGGGTAACTGCCCTGGGGGCAGGAGTAGGTGAGGAGGCTCCCGGGTGCCCAGCCATGGCTGAGGGTGAAAGTGCCACCAGAGATATTCACGTTCTGAGGACAGGAAGGAGCGGTAGCTGCCAGGCCTGTGGGCGTGAGGACACAGAGAAAACGAGAGGGGAAAGAAGAAAAAAGCACAGATGATAAAAAGGAAAGCAAAAGACCATCCCTTTCACACGTGGTACTGGTCTCAGCCTGGTGGCACTGGCCTTTCCCACAGAGCCCACCATCCCCCTCCCCTGCCTCCTACCTGGGCCCAGGAGCAGCAGGCAAAGGAGAGCCATCTGTGGGTCCATGGTGTCCACCCCAGGGCAAGGAGAGCCGAGCCAGGAGAGGGAAAAGGTCATCTGACTTCCCGTAAACCAGAGCTGGCTCAGCAACTGTCTCATTTACTGACAAAAATGAAAGCTAGGGAGTGGCAGGGGGATGGCCTCTTGTTAGAAAACACTAAGCAGGGGCTGGGGACTGAGTTGAGAGGCAAAATCTTTGCCCTGCTGCCCTAATTCTGATATATCCATAGTCAGTAGATCACCACCACAGACTCTGCATACTGATCTCAAGTGCCATGTGCCACACACACACACACACACACACACACATGCACAAACACACGCATGCATACACATACACACATGTGCACTCACACACACGTGTGCTCATTTGCACTTGCTCTCACATGACTAGTCTAAAGCACACAAACCCACAAACCATCCAAGATCTTGCAAAATATGTTACTGAAGCAAAGTTTTAGTTTTCTTTTCAGGTTTGCCAAGTGCATTTTATTTCCTGGGAGCTTGGGAGAGTATGATCTTCTTGAATATAAACTTCTAAGGGATTGAGAACGATTTTCTTAGACTTCTTAATAGGAAGATTCACACTCCTTTTCTTTTCTACAACCCTTCCCAAGAGAGAATCTAGGGAAAAAAATAGAATCATCATTTGTTTGTGGAGACAGGAAAAATGTTAAGAATATTTTTACAGAAAGCCCTGTAGAAAAATTCCCCACTTGCAAAATAAATAAATTTGGGGTTGGTTACTTGAAGTATTAAAAACATTTGGGGTTTAGGATGTGCCTTTCAATCATAACCTGCACTTGTATAAAATGCAGGAAGTAAAGAAATTTTAAGCCAGTGTGTTACGCTCCCCATCCCACAGTAGTCTCTTTAATACTTTTTGGAATATCAAATAAATATGGGATATAAATATATAAGATCAATAAAAATGAAGATGAAATCTTTCTGAAATGATCATTCGCATTTGTAAAAACTCTTTTGATTTACAAATAATTTCTAAGAAACACACATACACAAAGTGGGACTCACCATGGACAGGCCTGAGTGCAAGAAGACCATGACGGCCCTGGTGTCGGGGTCCCAATGCTGCTGATGAGGCAGAGCTGCTGGCGCTTCCCCCAGCCCCAGGATCTGTTCTCTCCCCTACCGTGGAAGATGTTTAAGAGGACACACAGTCACCCAACTGAAGACCATTCCCCAGCCTTCCTTGCAACCAGAGGTCAGATGACTCGGTTCTGGCCAATAGGATCTGAGTGGGGAACTGATGCTGTAACTTCCAACTTATGCCCCTAAAATAAAAGAGGAGCATGTCCTTTCATTCCCATGGGCTAGAACATAAACTTACTGGGGAGCCGTCACCACTGTGAGGACGAGGGCGATGTCTTGGGGATGGAAGGGCAAACAGAGAAGCCTGCAGACCCACATGGTATTGATGTCAGATGAGCCCTGCCCGCCTACTCAAACTGCTACAAGAGGAAAATAAACCACCTTAAGGGTGGTGGTATATCTTAGGGATGTTCACAGATATTGTGGTTTTGTCTCCTTCTGGTCTCATGGTGGGATTGAATTTCTCCATCCATTTGCTTTGGCCACTGAAATATGAGTACAATTGATGTGTCACACCCAGGCAGGCACTCTAAAAGCCAATGCAGTCTTCTTTCCTCTGTACTGCAAGATTTGACACAGTGACTGTACCATTAGCCTAGATCCGTAGGTGATACCAAAAGCCTAACCCCATACAACCTACAGAGGATACACCATATGAGCAAAAATACACCTGTATTATTTTAATCTTTTGTGTTACTAAAAGTCATATGACAACATTTCTGCCACATTCTATTGGTCAAAGCACTTTGCACAACCAGCTCAGATTTAAGGGTAGAGGAGTAGATTTTACCTCTTAATGGAAGGAGTGGCAAAGTCATATTGCAGGGGGCACACACACCAGAATAGAAGAGATCCACAGTCATATTTTGCTAACTACTATGGCAACAAATACTTTGGGATTATTTGTCACCAAAGCAAAATAAATCCTAACTGGGCTGAATACTGAAGCCACTGAATTTTGGGTGCCTTGTTAAGCCACTGAGCTCCTGTCAAACAGCTTCCTTTAAAAGGAAGAGTGGTTTTTTTTTCATGAATTTCGCCCAATATTTATTGGGTTAAATCGACTTGGCAGGGTGTGGCAGAATCCATTCTCTTCTTCCTTAAGTAATGAAATGCCCAAGTTTTCACTGCATCTATAAAATATGCTCTCAAGGAAATAAGTATATGCTTTTCGATTTTCTTCTTCCCTTCCCACTAGCTGGAACAAGAAGAGAATGGTGGAAATTGCAGCAGTCACCCTAGTCACAAGATGGAAGTCACATGTTGATGATGACAAAGCAACAAAATTAAAGAAGCCCTGTTCCCAAACCTGTAAGGGCTGTCAAAACTGTCTTGTACTGCTTATGCCATGCTACTCTACCTTTGGCATAGCAGCAAGTCTGTATCTAACAACACACCTAGCCAGAAATCAAATGGGAGCCAAAGGCAACACTCAGGGACTATAAATAAAGAAAACCCAGGATATACCAGAGAGACTTTCTTCTCTCCAATAAAAGAGCCTTAGCATAAGCAGACAAGGGTGATAGTTGAGGGGAACCCTGAATGGCAGGACAGTTAAATGTCACCCTCACTCAGGACTTTAGATCCCTTCCATCTTATAGTTCTTCCATTGGGAATTGTCCTTGTCCACGTGGTTGAAACAGGATCTCCATCAAGTCTGCATTCCAGTTCCAATGACCGAGGAAATAGGGGGCAAGTAGTGTCATGAAAATTCCACCCAACTATTCCACTCACATTCCATCAGCAAAAACTCAGTTATATAGAAGGCTGGGAAATGGAGTCTCTATTTTGTCTACCACATGTGTGGCTGGAACTCTAATGCTATGCTAGAGAAGATGGATTTGGGGAAAGAAAGTGTAATGTGCAAGAGGAGGCAGACATGGATGGGAAGCACTGCACAGTGGGTGACACACGTTGTGTAGTGGCAAGTCAAGATGAGTAAGACAGAGCGGGTCACAGCTGGTCGGCTGCTCTAGGTCTCCAAGAAGCCCACCCAGTCCAGTGTGGCAGGACCATGACCTGAGTGACTCTGGAGCTGAAGGCACCAACTTTATTCCCCTCTATGCTCCTGAGTAGCTTTTTGGAAGGTCCCCATTGGGTGAAGGTGATGGTGGCTTGTCCACTTCTTACATCATCCAAAACCCTGACAAATGCAACCTGGGCTTTTCACTCCAGATGGAAGGAAGGAGGTGAATAATGCCAGATTCTTTCATCTTGTTCAAATTTATTTTTATGAATTCAAGGTTTCTAATATCTGCTTCCAGGGGGCCAATTTTTTTTTTGTGTGTGTGTGGTACAAGGATTGAATTCAGGGGCACTGGACCACTGGGCCACATCCCCAGCCCTTTTTTGTATTTTTTATTAGAGAGAGGGTCTCACTGAGTTGCTAAGTGAGACCTCGCCATTGCTGAGGCTGGCTTTGAACTCAAGATCCTCCTGCCTCAGCCTCCCAAGTGCTGGGATTACAGGCATGCACCACCACGTCCAGCCCAGGGGGCCAATTTTTAAAATATTTTTTAGTTGTAGATGGACACATACCTTTATTTATTTATTTTTGTGTGGTGCTGAGGATAGAACCCAGTGCCTCACCGGTACTAGGAGCCATAACCCCAGCCCCCAGGGGGCCAATTTTAAAGAGAAGAAATCAATACTCCAATTTCTATACCTCATTCCCTTCTCACAGGTAAAAAGTGGAAATGGTGATGTGATGACTTCTCATTCTGACTCCTACTCTTCTGAAGCACTCCGTATCTTGCAGCTAAAAATTTCACTGAAAAAGTGGCAGATAGAATGGGTCAAGTCTACCATAGTGACTACCGTCTATTCCTTCTACCATCTGGACACTTGGACATAGACTTTGCTAACGTTCTATGATCTGCCACCCCTCAACCTTCTATGGCAACTGTAGGCCTGGTTCCTAAACCCATATCAACCCTTAATTTTGTAAAGTAGGCTGACCTGGCCTGGGTCACAGTCATACTGTGTGATTTTTAGTTAGGAAGTCAGTATTGTTTAACAAGCCTCTTTGTGGTTTTAGTAGGTCCACGAATTGCCCCAGCTTGGGCCTTATCTCTGGGGTGTTTCACTGGCTTCCAACAGCAGCATCTCTCCCTCTTTGCCCAAGAGATTTTGTTTTTGTCAATTGTGTGTGTGTGTGTGTGTGTGTGTGTGTGTGTGTGTGTGTCCTGCCCTACATGTGCATAGAAAACTGGAAATACCAGAGAGTCAAGGTCCCTGGACCAATGAGTGAACTGGTACATAAATAACCCCCTCCCTCACCCACCACCACGGATAACCCTGACGTGCGTGTTCCGCACAACTCCAGGGTTCCTCAGCAGATTAACTTTCGCTCACCCTACCATGGCAGATTCCCTTGATAATACAACCTTGGTTGACTGCCTTCCTTCCCTATTCTGCTTTCCCACTTCCCTACCCATGTTTCCTGACACACTGTTTGAATGGTTGTCTCAGAGTTTGCATCTACTTCTGGGAAAAAGGACTTCATATTTATAGTAACTGCTATGTGCTAAACACTATTCTAAACCCTTTCTATGTAAGCACTCACTTAATCCTTGCAACAAATGAGGTTCTGTTCATCACTCGCACTTTACAGATGAGGAAACCGAGTTGTAGAAAGGTTAAGTGAGGAGCTTCAGGTTCACATAGGCACTAAATGGCAGAGTTCATGGCTCCAGAGTCTGCACTCACAGCCACAGTGCTATGGCACCTCTTCCTTTCATCTCTGTAGTGACTTCAGAGCTCCCTGCATGTCCTACCCCAGCACTTTGCATTGTGCCTTTCCAAGCCCTGCCTCCCTAGGCTCTTGTCTCCTGTTCCCCACACTGCGTAACACTTTCTTCTGCATCCTTCTCAAATGCCTTATCCATCAGACTCCCACAGGACCTGTCCACACCACCCCCTGACTTCTAGTTATTTATATGCTTGTCTCAAGTTCCCCAGAGAAAGGATCCAAGGAGTTTTTGTTGAATAATGAGCTCCATGATTAAGGTTGAGGCCAACACCTTCCCCAGGTCTATCTCTATCCCAAGAAAATAGTATCTTTTAGATCGGTAATAGAAGTGGCTATTTCTTCCATTTCTTTATTAATAAAAACGTTTACATTGGGTAGGCCCCACCCACTTCCTCTAACACAGGCCACTGTTAGGTCACTAGGTACACATACTACCCCCCATACTTTGAACTGATTGCCCAACTGTGACCTTGAGGAACCTTTTCATACATCACACTTAGGGACTCCAGGAAAGGATATATCCAGCTTCTACCTTCTCCAAGCTCTTGGGGCCCAGGGGCCACCTTCAGGCCCAGACACTAGATTGTATACGGAACCTCCTGTCCTTATCATCCATTGCACAAATAATTTCTAAGAATTAAACAAACAACTAAGGGGTAAGGTGGGCCTCCCAAGAAATAGAAGACCCATCTCAGCTGTCCTAGGGGCAGTGGCACACTTCCTGCTACCTGGGGGCAAGGCTGCCCAGAATTACTCAGGTGAGAGGATGATGACTATGGGTCACATGCTCAGAGGCCAGATAGGAAAGGGCATCAGGAGGGATGGCCTATGGCTGCAACTGCTCTGCCTCCCACCTTACAAGTCCCCTGCCTTCCAGTTCTGGACTTGACCTCAGTGAGGGGGCAACCTGACTGCCCTCCATCTGCCCTTTCATTCACAGTGCCTTCCTAATGTTCCTTCCCCACACTGGGGAGTGAAGAGGTGCTCCATCTCCTTCCCTGTTCCTGGTAACAGCCAAAGGACAGCCCTGGAGCTCCTGCCCTTGACCCCCAATGCCACAAAGATGGGGTGAAACTTTCCAGATGCAAGGGACTTACATTCATTCCTTGCTTTCCTCCCAGATGAAAATGAAAGGTTACATCCTGGCAGAATGGTAGAAGAATTCAGGCTTTGACTTTAGACAGCCTGGAATCTAAGGTTTAGCTGGCAAACTGATTAGCTGTTTCATAACCTCATTCACCCTATTTTATCACCCGTCACATGCGAAGCCAAAAGCAAAACACGCCGGGCGCGGTGGCGCACGCCTGTAATCCCAGCACTTTGGGAGGCTGAGGCAGGAGGATCGCGAGTTCAAAGCCAGCCTCAGCAATGGCGAGGCACTTAGCAACTCAGTGAGACCCTGTCTCTAATAAAATACAAAAAAAAAAAAAGGGCTGGGGATGTGGCCCAGTAGTCAAGTGCCCCTGAGTTCAATGCCCAGTACCACACACACACACACACAAAAAAAAGCAAAACACTTCCCTTAAGGTTACCTCTGAGAATTAAATTAAGACCTACTACCCTAAAGGTGACATACCGCATTTGGAAAGACCCTGCTTCCACCAACATAGTAGTCTAACGCAGCACCTGTTACACGTGGACACTGGAGTAGAATGGGCCTCTGAGGGCTGGGGATATAGCTCAGTTGGTAGAGTGCTTGCCTCTCACGCACAAGGCCCTGGGTTCAATCCCCAGCACCACCAAAAAAAAAAAAAAAAAAAAAAAAGAAGAAGAAGAAGAATAAGAATGGGCCTCTGAAAACTTAAGGCTTTATTGTATCTACAGAGTGAAAGGTCTCAGATGTTATATGAAATATAACACATATGTACTTTTTAACTAAACATGTTCAAACAGTTTTATGGATGTCACCACTTATGCAAAAAAGGATGGGAGGAAAGAGATAGTAGACATATACACTCTTTGTCTTTTGTTTTGTTTTGTTTTGCTTTTGTGTTGCTGGGGATGGAACTCAGGGCTTCCTTAGGCAAGCACTGAGCTACACCATTGACCCCATACACACATTTCATGTGTGTTTAATTTTTCTGCACAGGTGTACAAGAAACTGGATAAGAAAGTTGCCTCTAGGGAGAACTAGAGGCTGGAAAATGGGGCATAGGGCAAGGAGGGCAACTTACTTTTCACTAAATCCTCTTTATTATAGTTTGTACTTTTAAAAATTAATTAAGGGCTGGGGTTGTAGCTCAGTGGTGGAGCGTTTGCCTCTCAGGTGTGAGGCACTGGGTTTAATCCTCAGCACCACATAAAAATAAATAAAACAAATATATTGTGCCCAACTATAACTAAAGAATATTTTTTAAAAATTAATTAATTTGTTTTTGGTGCTGCAGATTGAACCCAGAGCCTCATGCATGCTAAGCATACACCCTACCACTGAGCTGTGCCCTAGCCATTGCTCGTGCTTTTTATCACACTCATGATACCTATTCAAATAGATGGATGGAAACAAGAAGGCAAGGAGAGAGCTGTGAACCAGGCAGAGGGAATTTTTTTTTTTGGTAGGGGTATTACTGGGGATTGAACTGAAGGATGCTTAACCACTGATCCAGGTCCCTAGCCCTTTTATTTGTTTGTTATATGCAATGCTGAGAATCGAACCAAGTGCCTCACACATGTGAAGCAAGCTCTCTACCACTAAAACACAACCCCAGCCCAGCCCCTTTATTTTATTTTATTTTTTAATTTTGAGACAGGGTCTCACTAAGTTGCTTAGGGCCTTGCTAAATTGCTGACGCTGGCCTCAAAGAAGTGATCCTCCTGTCTCAGCCTCCCAAGTTGCTGGGGTTACAGGCATGTGCCACCACACCCAGCCAGAAAGACTCTTGAGGGAGGCCTTTGGGGGAGTCAGCACTTCCTTTGTGTTCTCAATCTGTTACCCCAGAAGAAGTCCTGAAAGCCTTCACAGACAAAATGACTTGAATGTCCACTTTAACCTTCTACTATGCCAAAGAAACATCTTGCTGGACAGTGACCAAGAGACCTGCAGACAGTCTCTCTGCAGATTGTTTCATCTTGTAAAATTTCAAACATATGCAAAAGTAGAGAGAATAGGACAATGGACCTCCATGCACCTGTCCCCAACTTTAACAGTCATCAATGTACAGATGATCTAGGTTCATCTCTACACATCTACCCTCTCCTTCTGGAGTTTTATGTAAATAAATTCAAGGCATTATATTATACTTCACCTGTAAATATATATCAGTATATATCTCTACAAGGAAAAGACCCATATCTGAAAACACAACCATAATGCAATCATATTTTCAGTGCATGCTAGGCAAGTACTCTACCACTTAGCTATACCCCCAGCACATTTCTAGAAAACCAACCATATGACATTCATTTTTAATAACATGTCATACTCCATGTGTTAGTCAGCTTTCTGCCACTGTGATAAAATATCTGAGAAAATCAACTTAAAAAGCAAAGATTTATTTTGGCCCAGTTTCAGAGATTTCAGTCTATCTTCACTTGTCTCCATTCTTTGTGGGCCTATGGTGAAGTGAAACGTCACAGCAGGGAGCGTGTAGTGAAGCAAAGCTGCTCAGCTCATGGAGGCTGAAAACAGAGAGCTCACTTTTATTGCAAAGTTGTTCCTTCGCCCAAACCCATTAAGCTATGAATCCATAAATGGATTAATCCATTGATGAAGTCAGAGCCCTCATGATCCAATCACCTCCCGTAGGTCCTATCTCTGAACACTGCTGCAATGGAGACCAAACCTTCAACATTTTGGGTGGCAGTTCAGATCCAAACCATAATGCTTCACTTTTTTTTTTTTTTAATATTTTTATTTATTTGCTTTAGTTGTACACAGTGCGTTTTATTCAATGCATTTTGTTTGTACGTGGTGCTGAGGATCGAACCCGGGTCGCCCACGCGCTAGGCGAGCGCTCTACCGCTGAGCCACAATCCCAGCCCCTAATGCTTCACTTTTGACAAACAAATTTGTATTATCTTTTTTTTTTTTTAATTGGTGGTGCTGGGATAGAACCCAGAGCCTTGCTAATCCTAGGCAAATGTTCTACCACTGAGCTACTATAAAGTAGACATATAGACAAATCTTTATGTAAAGTACATTGACTTTTTTTTTCTTATAGCACTGGAGATGAAATGGCCTCGGGTGGGGGTGGGGTGGGGGTCTCTATCTCTAAGCTCCATCCTTTTTTTTTTTTTTTTTTAATGAAACAGTGTCTCACTAAGTAATTGAAGCTGGCCTGGAATTTATGGTCCTCCTGCCTCAGCCTCCTAAGTCTCTTGGAGCCACCATGGGGGCCACCATACCTAGCCCCATCGACTTTTTACATAGTTGTCACCTGAGTAATCACCTCCCAGATAAAGACATGGAACATTCCCAATCCCCACTCTAGTGCCCTTCCCACTCCACTTCTCACTATTTAGTATTAAAATGTAACTGCGTTATAAAAATTATATGTAAAAGCTCAAATATTTTATTTTTCTCAAAACATATTCTCTTTCACTTCTTAGCTTTTCCCAAAATGAAATGCCTCTTTGGAACTCTAAGTTTATATCTCATTGTTCTCTGTATTAGTATTTTGCTTCTATTTTTTTTTCTTTTTTGGGGGGCGGACCAGGGATTGAACTCAGGGGCATTCAACCACTGGGCCACATCCTCAGTCCTTTTTTGTATTTTATTAGAGACAGGGTCTCACTGAGTTGCTAAGTGCCTGTCCATTGCTGAGGCTGGCTTTGAACTCGCAATCCTCCTGCCTCAGCCTCCCAAGTGCTGGGATTATAGGCGTGTGCCACCGCACCTGGCTTTGCTTCTATTTTTAAAGTATGTAGAATAATAAAAGATCTGGCATCTTCCACAAATTGCCATGAATAAGTGAAAGAGAAATTATAATAGACTGGAGGACTTTAGAGTCATATTGACCCAACACAATGTGTGGCCCTTGTTTAGATCCTGATTTTAACAAACCGTCTCTAAAAAGACATTTCTGAGACAATCAGAAAAATTTGAACATAAGCTACATTACAGATCTTATTGATTGTGGTTATTGTGTTAGAATTGATCAAGGTATTAGGGTGACATTGTTTTCAACTTCCTTTGATGTTAAGTATACAAACATCAGTATTATATATGAATGCATGTGATAGCTTGGATTTGCTTTAAAATACTCTAATGGAAGAAAAGGGGCCAGATGAAACAAGGTTGGTGAATGATGGAAAGTTCTACGCAGGTGATCTACACAGGAGGGGCCTGAAGACTATTCCCCTCATTTTTATGTATGTTTGAAAGTTTTTGCAGTAGAAAGTTTAAAAAAGAAAATGTTTAGCTTCCCAAAGGAAGTTAGTTTTTACTTAATAGTCAAAACCATTAAGTGACTAAGATTAAACAAATAAAAAGCCTAGAAAAGATACAAGAGGCTAACAAACAATAAACATTGCCAAAAATATCAAATGCATGAAGGATAAGACTCAGAGAACAAAAGTACTGAATCATCTCGCAAGTTACATCTACCATCTAAATTAATAAATGAGCCATTTGTACATTAGCTTTTCCTGAGTCTTAATAGCATGAGTTACTTCCTTGGAGCTCAGTCATATATGCATTTTTAAAATCCCATTTCTTTCTTTTTTTTTTTTTTTTTTTTTTTTTTTTTGGTAGCAGGGATTGAACTCAGGGGCACTCGACCACTGGGCCACATCCCCAGCCCTTTTTTGTATTTTATTTAGAGACAGGGTCTCACTGAGTTGCTAAGTGCCTCGCCATTGCTGAGGCTGGCTTTGAACTCGCGATCTTCCTGCCTCAGCCTCCCAAAGTGCTGGGATTACAGGCGTGCGCCACCGCGCCCGGCCCATTTCTTTTTTTTAGAATTTATTTTTTAGTTTTAGGTGGACACAGTATCTTTATTTTATTTTTATGTGGTGCTGAGGATCAAACCCAATGACTCACGCATGCTAGGTGAGCGCTCTACCACTTGAGCCACTACCCCAGTCCCTAAAACCCCATTTCTGAGTACAAAGAGTCCAAGGACCAGACATTTTGAAAAGTGACCATATAAAGGATAAGCCACCATCAAGGCTGCCTGTTATATCTTTCCCCAAATGACAGGCTATTGTCTTTCTATAAACTATCACAAAACCTACCTCATTGGTTTCTGTACTAAATGTACTAAAACATGCTGGGAATGGTGGTGCATGCCTGTAATATCAGCGGCTTTGGAGGCTGAGGCAGGAGGATTGCAAGTTCAAAGCCAGCCTCAGCAAAAGCAAGGCACTAAGCAACTCAGTGAAATCTTGTCTCTAAATAAAATACAAAATAGGTATAGGGATGTGGCTCAGTGGTCGGGTTCTCCTGAGTTTAATCCCTGGTACCAAAAAAAAAAAAAAAAATTAGCACCAACACAAGGGCCAATAAATGTTGGGCCCACGGGGCAGCCGCTTCCCATGCCCAGCATCAGACAGCTTCCACCCACCTCTGACTTCAGCTTTGGCGGAATTGGGCGGCTCTTTGGGAGCTCAGACTCAACTTGTGCTAAGTCATGCCAGCCGGGGCATTCTTCTGTGCCTCAGTGCCCAGTTGACAAGCACAGGTAGGAAAAGCAGGGGAGCTAATGTCCTCATCAACCTGCTGTCAGTCAAGAGAATGGAGACTGGGGGGCAGATGCCCCTGCTTCCTGTTCCTATAGGTGAACAATTTTTTAAGACATTCTACATAACAGTAACACTCTTTTTTGTGTGTGGCATCTTCTGGTGCATGCTAGAGGAGTGCTCTACCACCGAGTCACAGGTCTAAGCCCTAACATTCTCTCTCTTTTTTTTTTCTTTTGGTACCGGGGATTGAACTCAGGGGCACTCGACCACTGGGACTATATCTCCAGCCATTTTTTGAATTTTATTAGAGACAGGGTCTCACTGAGTTGCTAAGTGCCTTGCCATTGCTGAGGCTGGCTTTGAACTCGTGATCCTCCTGCCTCAGCCTCCCAAGTGCTGAGATTTAAGGTGTGCACCACCGCGCCCGGCTTCCTAACACTCTCTCTTAGTGGAAACCTTTTAACATGGATCCCTGAGCAACCTTGATGATCAGAGTCCCCAAATATCACTCCTGAATCCTAACAAGCAGCATTAGTAAAAAAAAATAAAAATAAAACTGGGCTGGGGATGTAGCTCAGTGTGAAAGCACTTCTGGGTTCAATCCCTAGTACTGGGGGGAAAAAAATGAGTATTTAACCACCTGAAAAAGACAGAGGGCAACCCAGAGAGAGCGGTTCCTCCGAGTAGAGGTGGTGAGTCTGGATCCCCAGGGTACATTAAAAAAGAAGTTCAGGAAGTTTTGGGATGGAGACAGGGAGACCATGGTGAACTAGACCATGAAAGAGAGTAGGCCTTATTAAGGAGCCAGGGCTTATGTTTTGTAAGGCAATTAGCTATGTGGTATATTAGACAAGGAAGTGATTTGGTTAACATTTTAGAAATATTATTCTGGGATCAGTGTGGAGGGACAGGAAGACCAGTGAGGAGATATTTATAGTCCTGGCAAGACACCAGGAGCTGAAAACAAGCACAGAAGTGGGGAAGGAGAGCCAGGACCAATGCCAAGGCATCCCCATGCTGCCCCTCTGAGCTCCCTCTGAGCTCCCTCTGGACTCTCATAATGCCCAGGGTGTGGCTGTCACATGGTTGTCCTGTGACTGCCTGTTCATTTACTAGAGTCTTCTGGAGAGTAAGATATGTGTCTTATTCTCCTTTTACTACCAGTCCTAGCTCAGTGTTGGCACATAATAGACACTCATGTATTCACTGAACTGATGCGTCCAGGTTCTGATGGCTAAGAATGTAGGAAGGATGAAGGAGGAAAGAGGAGTTTTAGCTTGGCTTATAAGATCAGTGCTGGCACCACTACTTGTGACTAGAGGAGGAAACAAGGTTCTATTCAGGACATACTGCATTTTAAGTACTTTTAGAACATCTGGAGGAAATAGAAACATGAGAGTCTGTATCAGCCAGGATTATCCAGAGAAACAGAACCAATAGGATAATATAGAGATTTATTTTAAGGCATTGGCTCGTGCAGTTGTGAGGACTGGCAAGACCAAGATCCATAGAGCAGGCCAGCAAGCTGGAAACTCAGGGAAGAGTTGTTACAGTCTTGAGTCTGAATTTGTAGGACAGTCTGGCAGGCCAGAAACTCAAGCAGAATTTCTATATTACAGTCTTGAGGCAGGATGTTTTCTGGAAACCTGTTTTTGCTTGTAAGGCCTTTAACTGATTACATGAGGAAGGTCCTGGGTTCTATCCCTAACACCACAAAAAAGAAAAAAGAGAAAAAGAGATGTAGATTTTAATCAAAAAATACCTTCGCAGAAACATCTAGACTAGTGCTTGAACAAATAACCTGGTACCATAACTTCACCAAGTCAACATATAAAATTAATTATCAAAGCTGGGCACAGTGGCACATGCCTATGGTCCCAGTGACACAGGAGGCTGAGGCAGGAGAATCTCAAGTTCAAGGCCAGCCTCAGCAACTTAGGAAGACCCTGTCTCGAAAAAAAAAAAAGAAAAGAAAAAAGGGTTGAGGATGTAGCTCAGTGGTAGAGCACCCCTGGGGATAAATCCCCAGTACTGGGGTAAAGGGGTGGGGTGTGGGGTGTGGACAAAGGAAGAGAGTGAGGGTTGACAGGAGAGTGAAGTTCTAGAAAGGAGGGAACCTAGAGACAGGCATCATGACATCCAGGGGTAAGCAGTGAATCAAATAAGTGTGGTCAAATGTGTCACAAACTGATTGAGTGTCCCTTCAATTTGGAAATCAGGAAGCCTATAAAGATCTTTTTTCCCAAGCAGCAGCATTCCTACTCCTGGTGGGAGTGTAAATTTGTACAGCAGCTTTAGAAAACAGTTAGCCAGGGAAGCTGAACATGTACAGATCTCACCATCCAGCAATTCTACTCCCAGGGCTATATTGATGCTGACCTCAAAATGCAGCCCACAGATGGGAAGCCTCAGCTTCACAGCAGCTTGTAGAAATGCAGAAATCTCAGGCCCCTCCCAGGCCTACTGACTCAGATTCAACAATGCAACAAATCTCCAGGTGATTCATCTGCACGTTAAGTTTGAGAAGCACTGAATCTTCCAACTGTCTTGCTCATGTTAAAAGAATTTTTCAAACTCTGTACTCTTTGAATGTTTTTTATGATACTATCTAAAAATGTTCCCAAATGTTGAAAGAGTTTCAAAAGGGATGTCACTTTGGAAGTCCTACTTAGAGCAACTAACCAAGAAAAAGAAATAGAGGGCATCCAAATCTGAAAAAGGAATTGAAACAATTCCTGTTTTCAGATGACATGATCTTACCTGTAGAAAAACCTAAAAATTCCACCAAAAAAATGCTAGCACTAGCTGAGCACGGTGGCACATGCCTGTAATCCCAGTGGCTTGGGAGGCTGAGACAGGACGATCTTGAGTTCAAAGCCAGCCTCAACATCAGTGAGGCGCTAAGCGACTCAGTGAGACACTGTCTCTAAATAAAAAATACAAAAAAAAAAAAAATACTCACAGGGAAAAGAAATACAAAATAGGGCTGGGGATGTGGCCAAGTGTCCCTGAGTTCAATCCCAACACCAAAAATAATAATAATAATAAAGTTAGCACTGATAAGCAAATCCACTAAAGTGCAGAGTACAAGAACAACATACAAAAATCATAGCATTTCTATATAACAGTAACAAAACTCTCTGAAAAAAATCAAGAAAATAATCCCATTTACAATAGCTACAAATAAATTATAAAATACCTACCCATCATGGTGGTATCCCAGCTACTGTAATCCCAGCTACTCAGGAGGCTGAGGTAGGAGGATCACAAGTTTGAGGCCAGATTGGGCAACTTAGTGAAACCCTGTCTCGAAATAAAAAATAAAGGCTGGGAATGTAGCTCAGTGGTAAAATATCCCTGAGTTTATTCACCAGTACCAAAAATATAAATAAATAAATAAATAAATAAAATACATAGTAATAAGTTTAATCAAGGAGGCAAAAGAACTCCACAATAAAAACTAGAAAGAAATTGAAAGATTCTTCATGTTCCTGGATTGGAAAAAGTAATATTGTTAAAATGTTCATATTACCCAAAGTGATCTACATACTCAATAAAATCTCTATGAAAATACCAATGATATTCTTCACAGAAATAGAAAAGGCATTCCCAGAATTTATACATAACCACAAAAGATCCTGAATAGCCAAAGCAATCTTCATCAAAAATAACAAAGCTGGAAGTGTTATAAGACCTAATTTTAAACATACCACAAAGCTATAGTAACCCAAACAGCACGGCACTGGCATAAAAACAAAACACATAGACCAATGCAATAGAATAGAGAACTCCAAAATAAATCTCTGTATTTACAATCAACTGATTTTCTACAGTCATCAAAAATACACATTGGAGCCGGGTGTGGTGGCGCATGCCTGTAATCCCAGCACTTGGGAGGCTGAGGCAGGAGGATCGCAAGTTCAAAGCCAGCCTCAGCAATGGTGCGGTCCTTAGCAACTTAGTGAGACCCTGTCTCTAAATAAAAATAGGAAAGCCGGGCGCGGTGGCGCAGGCCTATAATCCCAGCACTTTGGGAGGCTGAGGCAGGAGGATCGCGAGTTCAAAGCCAGCCTCAGCAATGGCGAGGCACTTAGTAACTCAGTGAGACCCTGTCTCTAAATAAAATACAAAAAAGGGCTGGGGATGTGACCCAGTGGTCAAGTGCCCCTGAGTTCAATCCCCAGTACCAAAAAAAAAAAAAAAAAAAAAAATAGGAAAAAGAGCTGGGGATGTGGCCCAGTGGCCGGGTGCCCCTGAGTTCAATCACCAGTACCCCCCCCAAAAAAAAAAAAAAAAAGAACACATTGGAGAAAAGACAATCTCTTTAATAAAACCTATCAGAGCCAGGCATGCCTATAATCTTAACTACTCAGGAAGCTTCTTGGGAGAAACAAAGCAAGAAATACAAATTGCTAACAAACATATGAAAAAAATGCTAAATATCATTAATCATTAGGAAAACTCAAATCAAAACTACAATGAAGTCAGGAGCAGTGGCACATGCTTGTGATCCCAGCAACTCAGGAAGCTAAGACAGAAGGATTGCAACTTCCAGGCCAGCCTCAGGAATGGAGAAAGACTCTATTTCAAAATCAAAAATAAAAAGTGCTAGGAATGTAGTTTGTGGTAGAGCTCTTGCCTAGCAGGTAAGCAACAAAAACAACAAAAATGAGATATCACCTTATCCTAATTAGAATGGCTAGTATCAAAAAGATTTTTTTTAATGCTATGGAGGATGTACAGAAAGGGGAACTCTTATATGCTGTTGGTGGAAATGCAAATTAGTGCAGCCATTATGGAAAAAATATATAAAGACTTCTCAAAAAACTAGAAATAATCCCACTTCTGGGTACATATCCAAAGAAAACGAAATCAATATATCAAAAAATATATCTGCAGGGCTGGGATTGTGGCTCAGTGGTAGAGCGCTCGCCTAGCACGTGCGTGGCCCGGGTTCGATTCTCAGCACCACATAAAACTAAAACCACATTGTATACAACTAAAGCAAATAAATAAATATTAAAAAAAAAATATCTGCAATCCTGTGTTCACTGAAGCACTATTCACAATAGTCAAGAAAAGGAGCCAGACATGGTGGTGCATGCCTGTTATCCTGACTACTCAGGAGGCTGAGACAGGAGGATCACAAGTTCAAGACCAGCCTAGGCAAACTTAGTCTCAAAATAGAAAGGGCTGGAGACATAGCTCAGTGTTACAGTGCCCCTGGGTTCAATCCCAGTACTGCAAAAAAAAAAAAAAAAAAAAAAAAAAAAGGAATTACCATTTGTCCATTGATGGATGATGAAAGGATAAGGAAAATGTGGACAATGGATTTTTTTGGGGGGGGGGCAGTTACTGAGGCTTGAACCCAGGGATGCTTAACCGCTGAGCCATATCCCCAGACATACACACACACACATATATATTTGTTGTTGTTGTTTGGGGGTTTTTTGTTAGAGACAGGGTCTTTTTTTTTTTTTTTCAGGCGAGTGTGGCTTTTATTTTGAATAGAAAACTACATTTTCATAAATGTACCTTCGTATCTTATATTAGAGACAGGGTCTTGCTGAGTTGCTAACTGCCTCCATAAGTGCAATCCTCCTGCTTCAGCCTTCCAAGCCACTGGGATTACAGGTGTGCACCACCGTGCCCAATGACAATGAAACATTATTTATAGCAATATGAATGAGCCTAGAGGACATTATGTTAAGTGAAATAAACCACTCATGGACAAATACCACATTCTCACTTAAACTGAAAATATTGATCTCAATCAGGTGTGGCCACCACACCTGTACTCCAGAGGCTGAGACAAGAGGATCATTTGAGGCCTGGAGTTGGAGACCAGCCTGATAAATTGTTGAGGTGATGGATATACTAATTAATCTGCTTGATTATTATACATAGTATACATGGAATGAAATTTTACCATGCCTGATAAATATGTACAATTTATATGTATTAATTAAACATAAAAATGATGATAATAATAAAAATGTTGCCATGCCCAGTGTGTTTTTGTGAACACTGACTTTTTTCAAAAAGTATTATTTACCATACCTTTCACAATTCTTTTAAAATGTAAGTACATGATCATACTTTTCTTTTGGGGGTGGAGGGATTGAACTCAGGGCCACTAAACCACTGAGCCACATTCCCAGCCCTATTTTGTATTTTTTAAAAATTTTTAGATGTTGATGGACCTTTATTTTATTTATTTATTTTTATGTGGTGCTGAGGATCGAACCCAGGGCCTTGCACATGCTAGGCAAGCACTCTACTACTGAGCCACAATCCCAGCCCCCATTTTGTATTTTATTTAGAGACAGGGTCTCACTGAGTTGCTTAGTGCCTTGCTGTTGCTGAGGCTGGCTTTGAACTCATGATCCTTCTGCCTCAGCCTCCCGACAGGCTGGGATTACAGGTGTCCACCATGGCACCAGGCCATATTCTTCTTAAGTAGGGCATCATGGCACACTCCTGTAATCCCAGCAACTCAGGAGGTTGAGGCAGGAGGATTGCAAGTTCAAGGCCAGCCTCAGAAATTTAGTGAGGCCCTAAGCAATTTAGTGAGATTCTATCTCAAAATAAAAAATAAAAAGGGCTGGGGATGTGGCTCAGTGATTAAGCGTCCCTGGGTTCAATCCCTGGGGTACCAAAAAAAGAAAAGAAAAGATCATACTTTTCTTTAACAGTCAAGAATTTCACACTGTTATATTTCTTATTAATTTATATTTCTATTTATACCCAAAACATTTTCCTAATGTAATATATTTTATGTTTGAAAGCCTTCTAGTGCTGGGGGTGTAGCTCAGTGGTAGAGCACTTGCCTAGCATGTGAGGCACTGAGTTCAATTCTCAGCACTGAATAAAAAATAAATAAATAAAGGTATTGTGCCCATCTACAACTAAAAATTTTTTTAAAAAAAGCCTTCTAGGGCTGAGGTTGTGGCTCAGCGGTAGAGAGCTCGCCTAGCATGTGCACGGCCCGGGTTCGATCCTCAGCACCACGTACAAATAAATTCATTGTGTACAACTAAAGCAAATAAATGAATATTTTTAAAATAGCTTTCTATTTTCTGCAACAAAGTTATATAAATTAAAACTGAATTTTAAAAATTTCCTCTGGCCCTTAAATTGTATTACAAAGCAATAGTAACTAAAACAGCATGGTATTGGCACCAAAATAGACCAGTAGACCAATGGTACAGAAAAGAAGACACAGAGACTAACCCACACATCTACAGTTATCTTATATTAGACAAAGGTGCCAAAAACATACATTGGAGAAAAGACAGCCTCTTCAACAAATGGTGTTGGGAAAACTGAAATCCTTATGTAATAAAATGAAATTAAACCTCTATCTCTTTCCATGCACAAAACTCAACTCAAAGTGGACCAAGGACCTAGGAATTAAACCAGAGACCTTGCACCGAATAGAGGAAAAAGTAGGCCCAAATCTCTAAATGTTGGATTAGGCCCCAACTTCCTTAATAAGACCCCTATATAGCACAAGAACTAAAACCAAACATTAATAAATAGGATGGATTCAAACTAAAAAGCTTCTTCTCAGCAAAAGAAACAATCAGTGAGGTGAAGAGAACCTACAGAATGGGAGCAAATCTTTACCACATGCACATCAGACAGAACATTAACTTCAAGGATATATAAAGCTCTCAAAAACCTTTACACCAAAAAAACAAACAACCCAATCAATAAATGGGCAAAGGAACTGAACAGACACTTCTCAGAAGAAGATATACAATCAATCAACAAATATATGAAAAAATGTTCTACATCTCTAGCAATTAGAGAAATGCAAATCAAAACTTCTCTAAGACTTCATCTCACGCCAGTCAGAATGGCAGCTATCAAAAACACAAACAACAATAAATGCTGGCAAGGATATGGAGAAAAGGGTGTGCCCTCTTACATTGCTGGTGGGGCTGCAAATTGGTGCAGCCAATTTGGAAAGCAGTATGGAGATTCCTAGGAAAACTTGGAATGGAACCACCATTTGACCCAGCTATCCCACTCCTCAGTCTATACCCAAAGGATTTAAAAATAGCATGCTTCAGGGACACAGCCACATCAATGTTCACAGCAGCACAATTCACAATAGCTAGATTGTGGAAACAACCCCGATACCCATCAATAGATGAATGGATAGGGAAACTTTGGTACATATACACAATGGAACACTACTCAGCACTAAAAGAGAATAAAATCATTGCATTTGCAGGTAAATGGATGGAGTTGGAGAAAATAATGCTAAGTGAAGTCAGCCAATCCCAGAAAACCAAAGGTCGATTGATTCCTTTGCTATGATGATACTGAATCATAGTAGCAAGGGAGGGGGGATGAAAGGAATGAAGGAATGTTAAATAGAAAAAGGGGGGAGGGGAGGGAAAGGGGTAAGGGGATAGAAACAATGGCAGAAGGAGTTGGACATCAATATACGAAGTGTATGTATAAAAACTCAAATGGTATGAAAATACTTTGTGTAAAACCAATGACTTGGAAAACTGTGCTCTTTATATGTAATATGAAAGGAATTGCACTCTAAAAGCATGTATAACAAATTAAATTAAAGTTAAAAATTTTTTTTAAATTTCCCTCTGGCCAGCCGGGCGCGGTGGCGCACGCCTGTAATCCCAGCACTTTGGGAGGCTGAGGCAGGAGGATCGCGAGTTCAAAGCCAGCCTCAGCAATGGTGAGGCACTTAGTAACTCAGTGAGACCCTGTCTCTAAATAAAATACAAAAAAGGGCTGGGGATGTGACCCAGTGGTCGAGTGCCCCTGAGTTCAATCCCCGGTACCACAAAAAAAAAAAAAAAAAAAAAAAAAAATTTTCCTCTGGCCATAAGGCTCTAAGTGTTAAAATTTTCCTTCTGGGTTATAATACATATATGTGCATGTTGCCGCCTGCAGCAACAACACCGCAGGAAAGAAATCGGAGGCAGACTGGGAATGATTGTTTCCTTTATTGTTCCTTCTTCTTCTTCCTTTCTCTATCTTCTCTCTCTCTGACACCCCCAGTCTGGTTAAATACTCTTTACCCATCAAGCATACACGTGTCACAAGCTTGACTTACAGGTGCGGCACGCAGTGCCCACGAGCATAGAAAAATTCTTAGTCAATTACATTAAGGTCAGGTGTAAGTTGTAGTAAACAAGTAAACGCCTCCTCTTGGCTCTCAGCCAGCCGCCATCTAGAGCTACTTCCTCATCAAAGGCTCTTACATTTCCTCCCTTTTGTTTTAAAAGAGGGATAGCTTAAATGGATGGGTGACGACCCTCACCACATCAGGATCGACTGTGCCTGTCTTTAGGCATCTGCATGTGCAACCGACATTCTTACCTGTCATCAGATAATCAAGGCTGTAAATAGAGTGCCCTTGACTCCTGTTTTAGGTTGATATGTTGGTCACATGAGACTTTCCCGTCTTTGACTACCAGTCGTCCAATTGAGCCAACCAAGCATGAGGAGATGCTCCGGTTCTAACGCGGCAAGTGCATTTTTCTTTGCGCTGACGAGCCAAGTTCCATTAAATACTGTACTAAGTTCTCTAGACAAATCAGCTGCCCTAAGTTCCATTAAGTAGCATACTGAGTTCTCTAGACAAATCAGCTGCCCTATTAAGGTTAAGAAAAGGGATACCCGTAAGGCATTGTCCTGTGTAAAGTCCTAAACATCCTATGGTAGAAAGATCTGCCAAAATGTCCACTTGCTCTTGGAGAAGATCAACACGTTGATTGAGAAGAACAATTCCAAAATGTAGGTGCTGATTTAGGAGGTCTTGTGTATGCAGAGCAGAGGCCACACTGCTGGTGAGGTTGTTTAATGCTTGAGCAGCAGGGATGCTTGTAGCGATTGCGACCCCTGCAGCTGTAGCAGCAGCAGCCGTCTCTTTTATGTCTAGACAATGCCACTGGCAAGTCTTCAGGGCCCGCTAAGACTGGCATAGGGATGTACCTAGGAACTCGAGCAACAATCATTAGAGGAAAGGCAGTGTCATTCCAGCACTGAGTCAAGAAGCAAGTTGTAGGAGTGCAATTCAAACTATCATTAAAAATAGAACTATTAGATCTTAGGTCAGGTGTTTTAGTTCTGAAGTTGATCTCTGCTCACATACATTGCTGCTTGAGCTCCAATGAACATTAGCTGGCAAAATATCACATTTAGAACGGATTAAAGAAAGGCTGAGAGTATTTAGCTGACAAAATATTACATTTAGAACAGATTAAAGAAATGCTAAGAGCATTTAACTTTTTGTGGAAAAGTAGAAAAATATTTTGTTAGCTGGAACTTTTGAGCCTCTGCATACACAGCAACCTTTTATGAACCCTTACATAGAATCACACACATCTGTTTATACCTGTTGAAACTTTAACCTGTTTCACTGATGACAAAGACCAATTTATGAAAACAATCAATACCTGATGGCATATTTAATAGTGAGCAATTTAACCTAGTAAATTAATCAGCTGTTTAACAAACAAAGTTAATTTCAAATAAATAATCCCATGTCAAATACCAAAATATCAGGCTGCACAGTATTAGTCATTTTCCTTGCTGAAGAGAAGTCCTAGAGATGCTTGTGAATTAAGTTTGAAGGTACCTTCATTTTTTATTTGTTTACCCAATTTGAATTGAACACTTTTGACTTAAATGAATTAAAGGTATTTGGATCCATTTTTTTTTTGAAAAATTAATTTTCATGAGCGCTCAGTTTTTGTTATTTGTGACATCACATTTACATGAAATCTGGACAGACGCACAGACATAAAAACATAAAAAAAAAAAAAAAAAAAAACCCACAATTGTGTGCACACTAGAGAGAGATCCTCTCGTTCTGGGAGGAATGAGACTTAAATTGTGAGTTTATTGAAGGAAAAAGCACGCAGCTTAAAAGTTTCTTAGCCTAGCCGGGCGCGGTGGCGCACGCCTGTAATCCCAGTACTTGGGAGGCTGAGGCAGGAGGATCGCGAGTTCAAAGCCAGCCTCAGCAATGGCGAGGCACTTAGCAACTCAGTGAGACCCTGTCTCTAATAAAATACAAAAAAAAAAAGGGCTGGGGATGTGGCCCAGTGGTCGAGTGCCCCTGAGTTCAATCCCCGGTACCAAAAAAAAAAAAAAAAAAAAAGTTTCTTAGCCGAAAAGGCAAAGATGAGGTCCCGTTGTCGGAAGAGACGAACTCGTGCAGGTGCGCGGATTGATAACAAATTACCTCTTTTCCACTATGTAAAGGAATCATTAAGAGGAGGATCCACAACAACTTCATCTTGGCCCTTTTGACTTGGCACCTGTTTTATCAATCTTGATGGTATCCACACCGGTGAGGACGCGTGCTGTGGAAAGACACAAACAGATCCTCACCCTCAAATTAATACTGGGTCTGGGCCCTGCCATGTGCCTGAAAGAACATCTTTCCAGTAAACCAAAGGTTTATGTTGTTGATGTGGGTTCCAGTGTCTGTCTCCAGCCAAATATCCTTCGGAATCCAAAGTTAAAAAATTTAAAGTAAAAAGGGCTACGGCTAATCTATCTTTAGGAGTCGCCCAATCTCCTCCTTTTTGTTTTAAAAGCATAAGTTTGAGTGTGCAATTAGCTCATTCAATTGTACCTTGGCCTTGAGGAATATACGGAATATCAGTCTTATGAAGTATGTCGAATTTGGAGCAAAATTGTTTAAAAGATGAAGAGGTATATGCAGGGCCATTGTCTGTTTTAAGCATTTTGGGAATGCCCAATGCAGCAAAAGCTTGTAAACAATGAGATGTAACATCTTTAACCTTTTCTCCAGCATGTAAGGAAGCAAAATCATGCCTGAGCATGTATCTATGGACATATGAACAAATCACAATTTTCCAAAACTTGGCTCATGAGTAACATCCATCTGCCATAAATGATTGGGCATTAATCCTCTTGGGTTAACATCATGATGAGGATTGGGCAAATGTGTCACACAAGATTGACAAGCCTTCACAATTGTTTGAGCTTGATCTTTAGTTATTTTGAAACTTTGTTGTAAAGTAGTACTATTAACATGAAATTGAGAATGGAATGAGGTAGCTTGTTGGACTGCTGAAAATATAAAGATTGTTTGAGTAAGGGCATCGGCCTTTTGATTACCTTCATGGAGAGGACCAGGCAGGTTAGTATGAGCTTTGATATGCCCAATAAACAAAGGTTCTTTAGGTTCCCATAGAAGGTTTTGAATTTGGAAAAACAATTTAAAGGCTGGAGTATGAGGTGCTATTGGACCTGCTAGCTCTAATTTAGGGATGGCATGGACAATATAATGACTATCTGAGAAAATATTTATGGGCTCTTCTCTAAAACTTTCAAGAGCTATAATAACAGCTTCTAAATCTACCAATTGAGCTGATTTATGGGCAGTAATATGAATCATATTTTCTTTTTGAGTGACTACTACAGCAGTACCGTTGGAGGACCCATCTGTAAATACATTTAATGCCTTGGGAATAGGTTAATTTTTTATTACCTGTGGAAATATAATGGGATGATTAATACAAAAAGATAGTATAGGAGACTTAGGAAGATGGTTATCAAAATTTGCAGAAGTAGAGCATCTAACTATAGCCCAATCATTATCATTGAAGCACAAGTATTCACCCTGTGACAATGAGTAGGGAGTAATAATAGTAGCGGGGTGAATGCCAAATACTTTAATAGAAGACTTAAGTCCTTGGAGAATAAGTTTAGCCACCATGGAGGTGTAAGACTCAATTGTACTTTTAGGAGAGACGGGCAAATGTATCCATAATAAAGGCCCCTGTTGCCAAAATACTCCTGTGGGTGTATATAGTGAAGAAATAATGATCAATATCAGCGATCGAGTAGCTTCCCTAGCTTCAGGAGTCAATGTTCGCGGTGAAGATGGATCAGGGTTCCCGCGAAGGATGCATAGATTTGACAAATAGTGGGGCTATTAGCCATACCCTGGGGTAAAACTTTCCACTGAAATCTTTGGTCAGGTCCGTCATCATTAATAGAGGGAACTATAAAAGCAAACCTAGGGGCATCCAGAGGATGTAAAGGAATAGAAAAGAAAAGCAATCTTTTATATCAATGGCTATGAGCTGAAAATTTTGAGGAATAGCTACAGGATTAGGAAGCCCAGGTTGGGTAGGGCCCATAATTTGCATGGTTTTATTGATTTCTCTAAGATCATGTAACAATCACCATTTTCCTGATTTTTTCCTAATCACGAATATGGGGGAATTCCAGGGAGAGGTAGAAGGTTCTATATGTCCTGCCTCTAGTTGTTCTTGGACTAGTAAGTGGGCTGCTTGTAATTTCTCTCTAGATAGGGGCCACTGAGGGACCAAGACTGGATTATCAGAAAGCCATGGTATTTTCAAAATTGTTTTCTCAGTGGCCCCTAAAAAAAATATCCTATACCTTTTCGATGACGATTTCCTTTAAGCTCAATAGGGTTAGGATCACCTTGTAGATTTTTTCCTAGTCCTTTACCTGGAATATAACCCTGTTTTTCCATGAGACTCCAGCTTTTACTTGTAACACATACGGGCTTGGTTGTGAGGTGTACTCCCATTTGTTTTAATATATCTCTTCCCCATAAGGTAACTGGCAAGCTGGACAGAACATAAGGCTGAAATGTTCCTTGATGCCCTTCATCATCTTCCCACTTTAAAACTGTTGCACTTTGTTCTGGGCTATTAGAATATCCTAGGCCTCTCAAACTAGTTGAAGCCTTCTGTAAACGCCAATGTTTGGGCCATTGTTGGAGGTTAATAATAGAAAAGTCAGCCCCAGTGTCAATTAACACTTCCATTTCTATTCCCTGTATTTTAAGTCTGCACATAGGTCTCTGTGAACAATCTTGAACCCAGCAAGCCATAGGTCCCGAGCCAGTGGAGCCAAATCCCCTATTCTTCCTATTTTGAGGCATACACTTAAATGAGTCATGTAGACTGGGGAGAAGAAGTAGCTGAGCAATTCTATCACCTTGGTTAACAGAGCCAATGCCTCGAGGTGAACTGAGCATAATCTTGATTTCTCCTTCATAATCAGGATCTATCACTCCTGGAGTAACTTGAAGTCCGGATAAACCACTTGAACTTCACCCCAGGATAAGTCCCACAGTCCCTAAGGGAAGAGGTCCCCTGACTCTCGTGGGAATCAGTTGAACCCCCATTTCAGGTGTTAGCACTATTTGGCCCGTGGAACAGAGATCCACTCCTGCACTTCCTTTTGTCCCTCTGACAAGTGAATTAATGGGATTGTGTCGAGGAATCATCTGGATAGATTTTTGAGGATACTCCTTCTCTAATGCCCTGTACATTTGTGGGCCCCCAGGCATTGGGCCCTGTGCCCCGTTTTTTTAATTGCCAGACAAAATGTTACCATTAATATCAGTTTGAGATCTGCACTCACTAGCCCAATGGTTTCCTTTTTTACACCTGGGGCAGCGGCCTGGGGCATGAGACGAGCTTGGTTTTATTTCTATTGTCTCTTGCCTTCTTTGGAGACATTGTTTTTTAAAATAACCTGGTTGACTATACTGATAATAACTTTTAGGTCGAGCCCCTCTTGCAAGATTAAGAGGAAAAGCACCTCTCATGGCTGCTGTGATTACACTACCTGTAATAAATGCATCATTTATGTCCCTGCAAAGCTTTATATAAACAGAAAGGTCCTTTTTAGATTTCCAAGGTCTGATAGTGTCTTTGAAGGGCAAATAACAGCCTTCGTAGCCGGTAACGAAAACCGGAGAAGAGGTACTCTGGTCAAAGGTTGAAGAGGTGGGAGAAGGGAGTCAGGGAGAGGGGAATGTGCAAGCTCTGGACAGAAGGTGGGTGCTTGGTTGCACCGGCTGGGATCTCTGGAGCTGTCGGCTAAAGCAGCTGCTGTCTGGCTGGAGGCTGGAGCTGTCAGCTGGGAGCGGCCGTCGAGCTGAAGGCGATGGGTCTGGAGCTGTCAGCTGGGGCAGCTGCCATCGGCTGGAGGCGATGGGTCTGGAGCTGTTGGCTGGGGCAGCTGCCATCGGCTGGAGGCGATGGGTCTGGAGCTGTTGGCTGGGGCAGCTGCCATCGGCTGGAGGCAATGGGTCTGGAGCTGTTGGCTGGGGCTTCCTCCTCTCTGCAGCGACGAGCCAATGTATCTGTCTTCCTCCTCTCAGCAGCAACGAGCCGATGTTGTGTGTCCGTGTGTCTCTCTCTGTCTGATCTGAGTCTCTTGAACAGGGCCTTATATAGGGATTTCTGGTGGGGGGTGCACTAGAGCAACCCCAACACCATTGGCTCTTTGCTCATAGAACAGGGTGTCCTTTAAGCCTATTGGCTCTTGCCTGGGGAAAAGAAACATTCTGCCTGGGGAAGGAACATCCTGTCTGGAACATCTTGTCCGGAGAATGAAACAAGGTTGCTTCTCTTAGGGTGTGGAAAACTCTGAGGGCGGGGGAGGGTAACCTATCTATCATTCCCCCCTTTTTGTTTTCTTAGGAAGTGGGACGTCGTATGTCAGTCTGGCTACTTCCTGCTGAAATGGGGCAACATGGGGTGTTATGGGGGGGATATGATAAGACAGGTAGGTCAGGCTTGAGGGTGAAAAGGATTCCCCAGAGGTTGGCACCAAAAAGATGAATTTGTCCTGAGGTGATGAGAAGTAACAGATGATCCGTAAGGAGAAGCTGGTTAAAGGTTCAGAACAAGAAAGACATGAGCTGTGGAGAAGGAAGGGCTGCAAAGGAGAAGATAGAGATTTAAGGTAGGGTACGATATGGGGGCGGCCTGTCCGTGGGATCAAAATCAAGAAAGGAGGGGGATGGTAGGGGAGCAGCTGGTTGACAAGCTAGGAGGATATCTTCAGGGTTGCAGCAGGGACAGAGTGAGGTATTTGAATGGAGGGAGAAAGCCTGAACATACGGAATCTCTGCCCATTTTTTTGATCGCTCACAGAAGTTGAAAAGATCTCTCAGTATAGAGGGATCCAGGGACCCAGAAGCAGGCCATTTGTTTTGGTTATCTAAGGGATATGTGGGCCAATCTTGGGTGCAAAACTTGGTAAGTCTTGTTGGTTGTATATCGGGAGTTAGGCCAAGAGTGGCTAGGTTGTTTAAGAGGCACTGTAGAGGACAGTCGGCTGGGAGGGGTCAGAGTGGGTACAAGAGTGACAAATAGTGAGTGACAGCAAAACCAAAGAAGAGAGTGAGGACAAGAGCAAAGAAGAGAGTGATCGGAGGGTAGTTAGCCAGGAAGGATAGGAGTGAGTCAGCCAGGAGGGGTGAAGAAGCAGCAGCAGCAGCAGAAGAAGAAGCCGTTCCGAACGGGACAGATATATTGTCCTGAGGAGCATCCCCCTCAAGATATATGTATCAGAGAGATCCAAGTCTGTGAGACCCAGTCATCACTGGAGTCAAACAGACATGGGGTCCAAAGGGACCGAAGAACAATGGGCCACCTTGCACAAGGATTTTCCGTGTCCCGTTCTGGACAGGAAGGAAAGACCCAAGTCCGGAGGCCAGAGGCCGAAAAAAAGGGCTTTCTTCAACCACTCCCAGGAAAGGGAGAGGGGGGGAGAGAGAGAGAGAGAGAGCAAGCGCGAGCATGAGAGAGAGCTCCGTGAGGTCCACTGTGACCATGAAGGTCTAGGTGGGGTGCAATCCTCCCTGTACAGGCCACCAGCGGGGCTGCCGGACAATCAACGGTCAGTTCCTACTGTACAAGCCTGACGGGTTTAGGAGCCCTGGGGATGAGGAGACCTACCCAGGAAAAGGAGAGAGACAAAAAGAGAAAGAGCTCCATGAGGTCCACTGTGACCGTGAAGGTCTAGGTGGGGTGCAATCCTCCCCGTACAGGCCACCAGCGGGGCTGCCGGATGATCAACGGTCAGTTCCCACTGTACAAGGCCTGACGGGTTTAGGAGCTCTGGGGCGGGGGGGGGGGGGGGGGGGGGGGGGCTTACGAATCCGATGGCCGGTGGTGGATGTGTTGGAGCGGCGATCAAAAATGGGTGAAGGCTGAGGCAGTTCCGGGTGATTATGCCCTCCGGCTCAGACAGGATCCAAGTCACGGCACCAATGAAGGGCAAAGCATCACACCGGGGATAGCCGTGCAGCCAAAAGATTTATTTAACAGCCTTCGTAGCCGGTAGCAAAAACCGGAGAAGAGGTGCTCTGGTCGAAGGTCGAAGAGGTGGGAGAGGGGAGTCAGGGAGAAGGGAGTGTGCAAGCTCTGGTGGGAGAAGGGAGTCAGGGAGAGGGGAGTGTGCAAGCTCTGGACAGAAGGTGGGTGCTTGGTTGCACTGGCTGGGATCTCTGGAGCTGTCGGCTAAAGCAGCTGCTGTCTGGCTGGAGGCTGGAGCTGTCAGCTGGGAGCGGCCGTCGAGCTGGAGGCGATGAGTCTGGAGCTGTGGGCTGGGGCAGCTGCCGTCGGCTGGAGGCGATGGGTCTGGAGCTGTTACAGTGGCTTCCTCCTCTCTGCAGCAACGAGCCGATGTATCTGTCTTCCTCCTCTCAGCAGCAACAAGCCGATGTTGTGTCCGTGTGTCTCTCTCTGTCTGATCTGAGTCTCTCGAACAGGGCCTTATATAGGGATTTCTGGTGGGGGGTGCACTAGAGCAACCCCAACACCATTGGCTCTTTGCTCATAGAACAAGGTGTCCTTTAAGCCTATTGGCTCTTGCCTGGGGAAAAGAAACATTCTGCCCAGGGAAGGAACATCCTGTCTGGAACATCTTGTCTGGAGAATGAAACAAGGTTGCTTCTCTTAGGGTGTGGAAAACTCTGAGGGCGGGGGAGGGTAACCTATCTATCAGTCTTGACAATATTTGTTGGCATTTTCATATGCCAGCTGAACAACTAATGGCATGGCTTGATCTTAACAGAGCCAAAAACTCTACGTGCTGTCTGTAAAAGATGATCAATAAATTCACCATATGGCTCATTGGATCCCTGAATTACTTTAGACAAGCTACCCTGTAAGTTGCCAGTTCCTTGCATAATTTTCCAAGCCCTAACAGCTGCGGTGTATATTTGAGCGTAACCTCCAGGATCGAACTGAGTTCGAACGCGTAAATCAGCATATTGCCCTTCTCCAGTTAACATGTCTACGTTAAGACCTGGAAATCCTGCAGCCGCATTTCTATGAGCGGCTTCAACATAGAGCTCTTGGAATTGAAACCTCCAAACTAAGTATTGTCCCCTGCTCAATACTGCCTTACATAAGCCTTTCCAACTTAATTCTTCCTCACTAATATTACCCTCACTAGCCCTAACTGACTCCCTTTCTTGTACCTGTCCCAAAGCTTCAGCACTTTCAGTAACACTTTCTTGAACCTTAGGTCTGGTTGAGAACAGGCATTCCCTAACTAAATGCCACATTGGAAACAAGTCTCTAATCCTTGATATTTCCAAACCCATTTCCCTCGCCCTTAACCGCTCTGGCCAGAGACTCCTGCGAGAGTTCCTCCTGTGCCAATGAACTCCCCGTATGGGCCACCACTTGTTGCCACCTGCAGCAACAATACCGCAGGAAAGAAATCGGAGGCAGACTGGGAATGAGTGGTTCCTTTATCGTTCCTTCTTCTTCTTCCTTTCTCTATCTTCTCTCTCTCTCTGACGCCCCCAGCCTGGTTAAATACTCTTTACCCATCAAGCATACACGTGTCACAAGCTTGACTTACAGGTGCGGCACGCAGTGCCCACGAGCATAGAAAAATTCTTAGTCAATTACATTAAGGTCAGGTGTAAGTTGTAGTAAACAAGTAAACGCCTCCTCTTGGCTCTCAGCCAGCCGCCATCTAGAGCTACTTCCTCATCAAAGGCTCTTACATGTGCATGTGTGTTTATTTATGCATATAATTAAAACAAATATACTTATGTTTATTATTTATAATTAACTTACCAAAACAACATGAGGTCTGGGTGCTATGGCACATACCTGTAACCAGTGACTCGGAAGGCTAAGATAGGAGGATCCTGCATTCAAAGCCAGCCTTAGCAACTTAGCAAGGCCCTAAGTAAATTAGCAAGACCCTATCTCAAAATAAAAATAAAAAGCCAGGTACGGTGGCGCATGACTGTAATCCCAACACTTGGGAGACTGAGGCAGGAGGATAGAGAGTTCAAAGCCAGCCTCAGCAATGGTGAGGCACTTAGCAACTCAGTGAGACCCTGTCTCTAATAAAATACAAAAAAGGGCTGGGGATGTGGCCCAGTGATCGATGCCCCTGTTCAATCCCCAGTATGAAAAAAATTAAAAAACACTGGGTTTTGGGGGAGACTGAGTGGCAGGAGGATAGAGAGTTCAAAGCCAGCCTCAGCAATGGTGAGGCACTTAGCAACTCAGTGAGACCCTGTCTCTAATAAAATACAAAAAAGGGCTGGGGATGTGGCCCAGTGATCGAGTGCCCCTGAGTTCAATCCCCAGTATGAAAAAAATTAAAAATAAAATAAAATATAAAAATGGGCTGGGTTTGCTGGGGTTGTAGCTCAGTGGTAGAGTGCTTGCCTAGCATGTGTGAAGCACTGGGTTCAGTTTTCACTACCACATATAAATAAATAAAAAATAAAGGTCTATCAACAACCAAAAAAAAATTTTTTTAAATGAGCTAGAGATGTGGCTCAGTGATTGAGCATTCCTGGATTCAATCCCCAGTACCAAAAAAAAAAAAGTAAAATTATATTGGAAGCAGGGCTTGGGTTGTGGCTCAGTGGTAGAGTAGTCACCTAACACGTGCAAGGCACTTGGTTCGATTCTCAGTACCACATAAAAATAAATTTTAAAAAATGTATAAAAAAATATACTGGAAGTCTAGTTCACTTCTTTTCAATTAGTTCGTGTACTCATGGATTAGCACTATTTATTGCTAGAATTAGACAAGATTCAGCATAAATTCTGTTCCTGTCTTTCATTTTTATAGATGTGAGAGCTGAAAATTTTGTTGCCATTACTATTATAGGTGAGGGTTGGGGTTGTGGCTCAGCAGTAGAGCGCTCATCTAGCATGTGTGCGGCCCGGGTTCGATCCTCAGCACCACGTAAAAATAAACACATTATGTACAACTAAAGCAAATAAATAAATATTTTTTAAAATATATTACAGAGCCGGGCGCGGTGGCGCACGCCTGCAATCCCAGCACTTGGGAGGCTGAGGCAGGAGGATTGCGAGTTCAAAGCCAGCCTCAGCAATGGCGAGGCACTTAGCAACTCAGTGAGACCCTGTCTCTAATAAAATACAAAAAAAGGGCTGGGGATGTGGCCCAGTGGTCCAGTGCCCCTGAGTTCAATCCCTGGTACCAAAAGCAAACAAACAAACAACAAAAAAAAAAAAAAAAAAAAAAAAATATATATATATATATATATATATATATATATTACAGGTGAGAATGAAAAGCATTTTTTCATAGTGATGTTGATAGATAGCTTACCCTCCCCCACCCTCAGAGTTTTCCACACCCTAAGAGAAGCAACCTTGTTTCAAGATGTTCCAGACAGGATGCTCCTTCCCCGGGCAGAATGTTTCTTTTCCCCAGGCAAGAGCCAATAGGCTTAAAGGACACCCTGTTCTAGCCAATGGTGTTTGGGGTTGCTCTAGTGCACCCCCCACCAGAAATCCCTATATAAGGCCCTGTCTGAGAGACTCAGATCAGACAGAGAGAGACACAGGGACACAACATTGGCTCGTCGCTGCAGAGAGGAGGAAGCCACTGCAACAGCTCCAGACCCATCGCCTCCAGCTCGACGGCAGCTGCCCCAGCCGGCAGCTCCAGACCCATCGCCTCCAGCCAACAGCTCCAGACCCATCGCCTCCAGCCGACGGCAGCTGCTCCAGCTGACAGCTCCAGACCGACTACCTTCAGCCCGACGGCCGCTCCCAGCTGACAGCTCCAGCCTCCAGCCAGACAGCAGCTGCTTTAGCCGACAGCTCCAGAGATCCCAGCCGGTGCAACCAAGCACCCACCTTCTGTCCAGAGCTTGCACACTCCCCTCTCCCTGACTCCCTTCTCCCACCAGAGCTTGCACACTCCCTTCTCCCTGACTCCCCTCTCCCACCTCTTCGACCTTCGACCAGAGCACCTCTTCTCCGGTTTTCGCTACCGGCTACGAAGGCTGTTAAATAAATCTTTTGGCTGCATGGCTGTCCCCAGTGTGATGCTTTGCCCTTCAGATGTCACTATATTGTTTGACATCACATTCAATAAGATGCCTAAACACAGCAACCTATCATCAAAAATCACTCAGCTGGGTAAATGGATGGAACTGAAGAACATCATGCTAAATTAAAGGGACTCAGAACAAAGGTTGAATGTCTTCTGTTATATGCAGAAGCTAGAGCACAGTAAGGAAGATAGGGGGTGAGTAGAATCCCATGAAAATGAAAGGAAGATCAGTTGAGCAGAGGAAGGGGCTTAAGAGGGAGGGAAGAAGGAAGGAAAAAAGGAGAAACTGGAATGAAATTATGCTATGTACATATATGAACATACCACAGTTACTATCACTTTGATGTAACTCTATAATGTTCTAATTTTTTAAAACTATATATAAATAGAAGGAAAATCAGTAGAGTAGAGGAAAGGGAAGAGGGGGAGGTGGGGAGGGAAAGAGGAAGTACTGGGAACTGAGTGGAGCATATTATATTCGATGCATGTATGATTATGTCAAAACAAACCCCAATATTATGTGTGACTATAATTCAATAATAAAAATATTAAAAATCCATCAACTAGCTGGATACAGTAACACATGCCTATAATCCCAGATACTTGGTAGACTGAGATAGGAGCATCACAAGTTCAAGGACAGCCTAGATAACTTAGCAAAGCACTGTCTCAAAAGTTAAAAACAAGCCAGGCGCGGTGGCACATGCCAGTAATCCCAGGAGCTTAGGAGGCTGAGAGAGGAGGATCTTGGGTTCAAAGCAAGCCTCAGCTAAAGCTAGGCCCTAAGCAACTCAGTAAGACCCTGTCTTTAAGGGCTGGGGTTGTGGCTCAGCATGCCTAGCAGTGGGCATTCAGCACCACTAGCACGTGCGAGGCTCAGGAGGATCGGGTTTCCATCTCAGCACCACATAAAAAGTTAATTACCACCAAAAAAAAAAAAAAAAAAAAAAAAAAAAAAAAAAAAAATAAAGATATTGTGTCTAACTACAAGTAAAAAAATATTTTTTTTTAAAAAAAAAAGACCCTGTCTTTAAATAAAATACAAAATAGGGCTGGGGATGTGGCTCAGTGAGCCAGTGTCCCTGAATTCAATCCCCAGTATCCAAAAAAAAAAAATAATCAAAAACAAAGAAGGGTTGGGATGCAGCTCAGTGGTAAAACATACAACAGGCATGAACTGAAGTCCTGGGTTGAACTCTCAGCACCACATACACACAAAAAAATTAAACACAGGGCTGGGGTTGTGGCTCAGTGGTAGAGCGCTCGCCTAGCATGTGTGCAGCATGGGTTCCATCCTTAGCACCACGTAAGAATAAAGGCATTGTATACAACTAAAACAAATAAATGTATATTTAAAAATAAACACAGAGTTACCATATCATAGTTTTATCAGCACCTCCACTGATAAAATACAAATTGTAGGTAAACAAATACATGTATACACATGCTCATAACAACACTATCTAGAAACAGCTTAAGTGTCCATCAACAGATAAATAAATTATGGTATATCCACACAATGGAATATTATCTAGCCATAAAAAGGAATAAAGTCATGATAAATGAATCTCCAAGACATGCCAAGTAAAAAAAAGCTAGACACAAAAAGCTCCATATTCTATGATTTCATTTATATTTAATGTCCAGGATAGGTAAATGCACAGAGACAGAACATATATTGGTGGTTGCCAGGGCCTGGAGAAAGAAGGGGAATAGGGAGCTGCAGCTTAATGGGTACAGGGTATCCTTTTGGGGTGATGGAAATAGAACTAAACGTTTCGTGCAATACTGGGATTGTACTAAATATCACCAAATTGTTTATTTTAAAATGGCTAATTTGGGGGCTGGGGCTATGGCTCAGCAGTAGAGTGCTTGGTGCCCTGGGTTCAATCCTCAGCACCACATAAATAAAATAAAGGTATTGTGTCTTCCTACAACAACAACCCAAAAAAAGTTTTCTTGAAAAAATGGTTAATTTTATATTCCGTGAAATTTTTTTTTACCAAAATGGTTAAAAGTGCTCGCTTCGGCAGCACATATACTAAAATTGGAACGATACAGAGAAGATTAGCATGGCCCCTGCGCAAGGATGACACGCAAATTCGTGAAGCATTCCATATTTTTTTTTTTTTTTTTTTTTTGTACCGGGGATTGAACTCAGGGGCACTCGACCACTGGGCCACATCCCCATCCCTTTTTTGTATTTTATTAGAGACAGGGTCTCACTGAGTTGCTAAGTGCCTCGCCATTGCTGAGGCTGGCTTTGAACTCGTGATCCTCCTACCTCAGCCTCCCAAGTGCTAGGATTACAGGCGTGCGCCACCACGCCCGGCCCATATTTTTAAGATACTAAATATATGCACTATGAGTTGTACATATTAAAAATTATAAAAATAAAATTTAAAAATTAAAAAAAAATTGCACAATAAAAAAAAGATGCATTTGAGAGGGACACAATTCTACCCGGAACACCATACAAGAATTTAGATAAACAATAAAATATAATATTTAGAAAAAAAATGGTTAAAAAAAAAATAATAATAATAATGAATCCTCCTTCAACTTTGTAGAAAGGAAACAGAATGAGAGTAACTATTCCCTGGTAACAAAGTCAATCACTTTCTCAGAACTAACACAGATTTTTCAAACTGTCCCTTTGGTATCCTGGATGTTGCCACCCTCCTAAATTCTGTCTTGGGCCTTCTCTCTGTGGTAAGGAAGCCTGAGTCGGGGAAGAGGAGCGGGTATCTGTGCTAGCTTCACAGGGGATCTCTCAGGCCATGAACATCCAACAGGAATGTTAGATCTGAGAACGATCCCCTTAAATCTACATTCCTCTGGCACTACAGGGATATCCGTGCCTACACACCAAATAGGCAACACTGCATAATATACTGTTTGGGAACACTTGCAGCATGCATAGATAGTGAAACTGTGGCCATGAGCAAAGGAAGTATATGTAAGAAATTCAGAAGCAAAGACACCTGTGGAGAGGGAGAGGGATGCAGGAAACTTGGAACATGCAAAGGGACTCCAAGGTCGTGGGAATTTAGTTCTTAAACTGGGGTCAGTTACCCCATTCACCTTTCCCTATGCATGCTCATTTTATGCATTCTTCTATGAGTACAATATATTCACACTATTTTTAGGAGGGAGGATGAATGTGAGGGGCGAGTGCTGTGCTGGCAAGGAGGAGGTAAGATGTGACAGCAGAGAGGGCCTAAGGTGGATTTAAAAAAAAAAAAAAAAAGTAGCAAATACTTGTCTGGGTTTATAGACCTTAAGTCAGAACCAGTAAATGGGATATGGAGCAAGGTTAGGAGTGAGATGTAGGAAGGACTGATTTTCAGCAAGCTCTAAAACTGAGAAAGGAAACTGAGAAGAAGACAAGAAAGAGGGGAAACTGGGGGTGCAGCTCAGTGGTGGAGCACGTGCTTAGTATGCACAAGGTCCTAGGTTCAATCCCCAGCACCACTAAAAAAAAATATGTTCATTTCCTCCATATTACTCTAAGGAGGATGTCACTTCTCAGCCACAAAAATAATTGGGCTTAACTGGGCAATTTAATAAAAACGACAGCAACCTTTTAAAAAAAAGTGTTAGGGGGGCTGAAGGAGGGTACTCCAGGCTCAGTGAGAAGGCATAGCCATCTACCAAGAGACGGAATCAGAGTGTGGTAGGGTACTCAGAAGGGCAGACAAGGTAGGAAAAGACCCTTGGTGGGGAAAGGGGCTCATGCAGCGTGAGAGCCGCGGAATGATACATTATCAGTGGCATTCTTGCTGGATAGGGAAGGAGGAAGTAGGAAGGGGCTGACAGAAAAAGGACAACTGAGGATTTCAGTACTCCGGGAGTGGTGAGCAAGCACATGTGTCACCCTGAGGGTGCAATCTGTGGGCCACTTGGAGAATGGCATGCTGGCTTTTTTTTTTTTTTTGGCGCAGGGGTCGTGGGGTGGGGGTGCTGGGGATTGAATCCAGGGCGCTTAAACACTGAGCCACATCCCCAGTTCTTTTTTTTTTTTTTTTTTTTCCCTCTGAGAAAAGGTCTCACTAAGTTGCTTAGGGCCTTGCTAAATTGTTGAGATTGACCTCAAACTTGCAATCCTCCTGCCTCAGCCTCCTGAGTTGCTGGAATTACAGTCATGTGCCACCATGCCCAGCTAGGCATCTTAAATTTCAAAGAGAATAAATGTAGTGCATGCCTATAATCCCAGCTACTTGAGAGACTGAGGCAGGAGGATGCAAGTTCCAGGCCAACCTGTATAATTTAGAGACCCTATCTCAAAATAATGAATGGGGGGAAAGCCTGGCATGGTTGCCTATGCATGTAATCCCAGGAACTCAGGAGACTGAGGCAAAAGGATCTCAAGTTTGAGGCCAGCCTCAGCAACTTAGCGAGGCCCTGTCTCAAAAGTGAAAAATAAAAAGGGCTGGCAATATGGTTCAGTGATTTAGTACCCCTGGGTTCAATCCCTAGTACCAAAAAAAAAGGGGGGGGGGATAAAAGGCTTGAGGATGTAGCTCGGTGGTAACAGCAACCCCTCTGGGTTCAATCTCCAGTACCACACACATACATACGTAACACCTCCCCAAGAAAAAATCAGAAAGTATTGGATGCTAATAATCACCAGAGTGAGATCCTAAGAAGAAAGTAGCTTCATTGAGTCAAGATAAAATTTGTTGGAAGGAGACCAAAAAGATTTAAAGAAAACAGAAATATTTGTTGCTGAAGGAAAGGGATGAGAGTAAGAGGAAGGTCATTACTATGTGCCTTATAGAATTTTTGAATTTTGACTTATGAATGATCCTATGGAAAAAAATAAATATATATATATATGTATATATATACATATACATACACACACACACACGTATATGCATACACTCACACACTTTGGGGTAACAGGAATTGAACTCAGGGGCCCTTAACCACAGAGCCACACCCCCAACCTGTTTTATTTTTTATTTTGAGATAAGGTCTTGCTAAATTGCTTAGGGCCTCCATAAATTGCTGAGGCTGGTCTTGAACTTGTGATTCTCCTGCCTCAGCTTCCTGAGCTGCTGAGATTACAGGTGTGTGCCACTGTGCACACCCATAATTATTTTTCTTCCTTCTTTCCTTACTTTCTTTCTTTCTTTCTAACTTGGGGTACAGTCATTTGCACAAAAACATGTAGGCATGGGGCTGGGATTGTGGCTCAGTGGTAGAGCGCTCGCCTAGCATGTGCACGACCCGGGTTCGATCCTCAGCACCACGTAAAAATAAATGCATTGTGTACAACTAAAGCAAATAAATAAATATTTTAAAAAAAAAACATGTAGGCTTGGGGCCTGAACCAAGTACCACAATCAACAGACACAGAGCAGACCAGGTGAGGCTTGAGGGAAATTGTGTTGAGCATGAAGTAGGGGAGTCCTATTCTATACAGATTGAAAAGGCACTAGGAGAATCTGTCAACATGCCTCCAGGTCTGTGCCAGGCATGGTCAGGAAGGGTGAGTGGAGGATGTGGAAGAAGGGAAGGTGATGGGCTACAGGGAGAACCAAATCCCCTCTAAAGAGTTTGTCAGAGGCTGAGGCTGTGAGAGGTTTCCAAAGAGCTGGGGACAATGAACTCCAAGGAAGGAGGCACCAGCAGCCAGGGACAGTGGGGAAGGGTACCTTAAAGAAGAGAGTACTTAGAGAGTTCAGAAAAGGTGGTTTTGCAAATGGATGGGAGCTGGGCTGGGGTTGTGGCTCAGCGGTTGAGCGCTCACCTAGCATGTGTGCGGCCCAAATTCGATCCTCAGCACTACGTAAAAAAAGGCATTGTGTACAACTAAAATAAATAAATAAATAAATATTTTTTAAAAGTTAAAAAAAAAAATAGCCGGGCGCGGTGGCGCACGCCTGTAATCCCAGCACTTTGGGAGGCTGAGTCAGGAGGATCGCGAGTTCAAAGCCAGCCTCAGCAATGGCGAGGCACTTAGCAACTCAGTGAGACCCTGTCTCTAATAAAATACAAAAAAGGGCTGGGGATGTGGCCCAGTGGTCTAGTGCCGCTGAGTTCAATCCCCGGTACCAAAAAAAAAAAAAAAAGCCGGGTGGTGCACGCCTGTAATCCCAGCACTTGGGAGGCTGAGGCAGGAGGATCATGAGTTCAAAGCCAGCCTCAGCAAATGGATGGGAGCTGTGCAGGCTCTTGGTTTTCATAAAATTTCTCAGCAGCACTTTGTCTACAGTTATCACCATGGTTCCTGCCCTGAGGGCAGAGCCAAGTGTGAATTGGAGAGAGGGGAAAAGGTGAAGATTTGGTTGTAATACAGGATGGTTTTATTTAAGAGGATTTAAAAGTCCAGGCTGATAGCCCTCTTCCTTTCCTATTGGTTGCAAGAAATATAGTAATCCAGTCTGTGCTAAGCACAATTGTAAAAGTAAATGCACAGTTGAAAATACTTCAAATGCCTCTGAGAAATATCTGGCCTTTCCTACTGTTTTGGATTATAGAGGTCACTATTCTCCTCCTTTAGTAACCAAGAGTGTATCCTAAACCATGAACTAGCTAGCCTTGACCAATTCTCCCAGATATATACACAAAAATGCACACACTCCTGGGTATGGTGGCACAAACCTGCAATCTCAGTGACTTGGGAGGCAGGAGGATTGCAAGTTCAAGGCCAGCCTCAACAACTTAGCAAGACTTTATCTCAAAATAAAAAATAAAAGGGACTAGGGGTGTAGCTCAATGGTAGAGCACACTGGTTTCAATCCCCAGTATTGATGATAATAATAATAAAATAATAAAAATAAATGCACATGCCCCTTATTCAAAGTAAACTCTTATGGGCCCATGAGATAGAAAAGATTTCAGAAAGCAATTGCTTCACTTCATTGAGTACTGAAATCTCTGGAGTCTTGATGACTTGAAACCTGGACTAGCCAGAAGCAGTGGCACACATACGTAATCCCATATATTCAGGAGGCTTCACAGTAGGATCACAAACTCAAGGCCAGCCTGAGCAACTTAGTTAGACCCTATCTCAAAATAAAATAAATAAAGGATGGAGCCTGGTGGCACACAATTGTGATACCAGCAACTCAGGAGGCTGAGGCAGGAGGATTGCAAGTTTGAGAGAGACCCTCTCCCAAAATAAAAATCAAAAGAACTGGGGATGTAGCTCAGTAGAAAGCTCTCCTGGGTTCAATCTCCACTACCAAAATAAATTAAATTAAATTAAAGGTCTGGGGATGTAGCTCAGTGGTTGAGTGCTTTCCTGGCACGTGTGATGTCCTGGGTTCAATCCCCAATACTGCCAAAATAAAAAATAAAAGAAGTAAATGAAATATACTGAACTAAAATTTAGACCTTTTGTCTCTTAGCTATTCCTTGCATCTATTTAGATTTTACTTCCAAAGCCCACTAAGAATACTGAATTTACCTGTTCTTGACACTAGGCCAAGACATTTGGTACTGCAAGCTAAGGACAGGCGAGGCCCTTGTCTTATACTGGCAGAGGTTGAAGAACAAGAGACAAGGAGCTAGATGATTCTAGGCCCCTGGATGGAGTATATAATCCAGGCTACTCAAGCCTTACATCATCTCCCCATCAGACTGTACAGGAAAGGACAGGTCTGTGCACTCTGACTTGATACTATGTAAAGTTGTAACCAGAAGGACCAGACACTTAAAGAGTTCATTGGCTCTCAATTCCACCTACTATCAAGTACCACCAGTCCTAAACTATACACCGAGATTAGGAGATTAGGCACCTATTCATCCACATTCCCAGAAAGAAGTAGCAAGAAGAAAAAGGACATAAAACTTTGCAAATTTTTGTTCTTAATCTGAAAACTTTTTTTTTTTTTTTTTTGGTACCAGGAATTGAATCCAGGGGCGCTTAACCACTAAGCCACATCACCAGTCCTTTTTTATATTTTATTTAGAGATGGAGACTCACAGAGTTGCTTGGGGCCTTGTTAAGTTGCTGAGGCTGACTTTGAACTTGTGATACTCCTGCCTCATGTTCCTGAGCCTTGAGGCGTGCAATTATATTATTATTATAGGTGTGAAATACTGAGCCCGGCACCTTTTTGTGTATCTACTCTCATTGGAATATGAAGATGATGATTTTTTGCAGTACTGGGGATTAAACCTAGGGGCTCCCACATGCTTGGTAAGTACTCTACCCCTGACCTACATCCCCAGCCTTTTTTTATTTTAAGTTGCCCAGGCTAACGTGGAACTTGCAATCCTCCTGCCTCAGCCTCCTAAGTAGATGGAATTACAGATGTGCACCACCTCATTTGGCTCAGACTGACATTTTCAAAAGAACTTTAAAATTCTGTTTGCCTGGTAGGGTGTTGTGGCACACACCTGTAATCCAAACTACTTGGAAAGCTGAGGCAAGAGGATAAAAAGTTTGAGGCCAGACTGGGCAACTTAGTGATGAAGTAGGATAGAATTTATAAGGATAGGTATTCTGAAAGGAGACAAACAGGGAAGGAAAGAGGGACTGTAAATGTAAACTAAAAACTCCATGAGTACCTCACCTTCACTCCCAGGCCTGTTTTCCTTGAGGCCTGAATTCTTAAAAGATCCACTAAATCTTCGAGTATTATAAATCCAGTTAATTAGTGTCTATTTCCTTGTTAGTTTACAGAACGTATTTCTAGACTGATTAAAAGGAGCCGAGAGAGAGAGAGAGAGAGAGAGAGAGAGAGAGAGAGAGAGAATGTTGAAAACCAGGGCTGGGTTTGTGACTCAGTGGTAGACCGCTTGCCTAGCATGTGTGAGGCACTGGGCTTGATTCTCAGCACCACATATAAATAAATGAATAAAACAAAGGTCCATAATATCTTAAAAAAATGATACTAAGATCTATTAACTAGAAAAATGTCAGCCTGAAGATTCTAAGACCCAAGCCACCATGACCCACCATGTACTCCATGACCAAAAAAAAAACTGATCCAGATATCATGGCACATGCCTAGAATCCCAATGACCTGGGAGGCTAAATCAGAAGGATCACAAGTTCAAGATCAGCCTTGGCAATTTAGCAAGACCCTGTCTCAAAATAAAAATTGAAAAAGGGTTGGGGATGTAGCTCAGTGGTAAAGCTCCCTGGGTTCAATCCCCAGAACCAAAAAAAAAAAGAACTGAGTTCATTAGGCTGACATTGCCACTGCATGCTTCCCATGCTCACCATGGGAAGTTTCCCACCAGGGCACAGTAGCACATGTCTATATTTCCAGTAACTCAAAAGGCTGAAGTAGGGGATGACAAGTTCAAAGCCAGACTGAGCAATTTAGTGAGATGCTGTCTTAAAAGAAAAAATAAAAAGATCTGGGATGTAGCTCAGTGGTAAAGAGCTCCTGGATTCAATTCCCTAGTGGTGGGTGGGGATAAGGGCATAGAGTAGAAGGAAAATAAGAAGCCTAAAACCCCCAAAACAAATCTCAATCTCAAGCGCCCACACTATCTCCCCTTTGTTTTTTACTCTCCCTTTGACTGTATAGCCTGCTCTATTGTTTGTTGCCCTAAATAAATCTCCTTGCTTTCCTGAATAAGTGTTTGCTTATGCCTCTTTTAACTTGTCCTGAAGTTCCTTTCTGTGGCATAAGTCAAGAACCTGCTAGGACTTGCTTGAGTTCCCCTTTTTCCCTCCCAGGGTAGCTCCCTGGACCCAATCCAGTGACAGACCCTGTCTCAAAAAGAAAAAGAAAAAAGGCGGGGGAGGTGTCTGAGTATATAGTGCCATGGTAGAGCAGTTGGCTAAAGTGCCTGAGGTCCTGGATTTAATCCCCAGTATCACAAAAAAAGATGTTAGTCTGTTTCCCAATTAGTCAAAGGCGAAAAGAGCTATTGTTAATTCAGCACCTACTGTATGCCAGGCTCACTTAAACCTTATATTGGCCCTGTGAGCAATTAGGACCTTCAGTTCAAAGATAAAGATACTGTGACTCAGGGCATAAAGTAACTTGCCCAGGACCCTTGTGTAGTATATAGTGGAATATAGCTTTGAGCCTAGGTGTATCTGCCACAAAAGCATACGTTCTTCCTTCAATGTACTAACCTGACCACAAATGAGATTTCTGCAAAGGGGCTATTTTAGAATAGAGAGAACTGGGCAGGGGAATAAAAGGCAGAGAATTTAAAAAGGCAAAAAGCCAAGGCACTATCTGAACACTGCCTGCAACTTCCAACCAAAGAGCACCTCTTAACTTTGGGTGTGCAGTTTAAATCAAGAATAAACTTTCTTTGGGTGGATGCTGGCTGAGCTGAAGAGGAATGACTCCAACAGCCAGTTATTTACTGCATGACTTTTATTTGCAGAAACATAACTCACAACATAATTTTCATAATCAAGAAGTTTACCATCTAATGGGGAAACCAGATGTTGAATACTTTATGTAAGGAGCAATTCCATCAGAATTAAGATGTACCGAAAACGTGTTACTCTCCTGGGTTATGTAATAAATGCAATTGGTAGGAAATAGTGACATCTTCACACGGACTACAAAGTAAGTGTAGGTATTGTGGGTATAAGGAAGAGGGGTGGTTAAGGACCAGTTTTCAAAGCACTAATAAGTGTTGATGGTGGGGGCTGGGGTTGTAGTTCAGTGGTAGAGTACTAGCCTAGCACGCGTAAGGCACTGGGTTCGATTCTCTACACCACATATAAATAAAATAAAGGTTTACTGACAACTAAAAAATAAAATAAAATAAAAAAACAACAGGGCTAGAGTTGTAGCTCAGTAACAGAGCGCTTGCCTCACAGCGTGAGGCCCTGGGTTCAATCCTCAGCACCACATAAAAATAAATAAAAATATTGTGTCCATCTACAACCAAAAAACAAACAAAAATGCTGACGGTGAAGCTGTGCCAAAGAAAGAGAAGGCCAGCTGCAGAATTGAGGGCAGATTTTGTTTAGGGCGGTGGAGCATTTGGAGGAGAGAGTAAGGATCGGAGGAACTCGTGCAGAGGAAAGATAATCATAATAAATAAATAATAGCATAATTAGAAGAATTAATCATATCGTTAGTTACATAGTAGAGGTGAACTGGGCAAGGTCGTCGATGATAGATAGCTTACCCTCCCCGCCCTCAGAGTTCTCCACATCCTGAGAGAAGCAACCTTGTTTCATTCTCGGCAGGATGTTTCTTCCCTGGACAGGATGTTTTTTCCCCCGGGCAGGATGTTTCTTCCCTGGGCAGAATGTTTCTTTTCCCCAGGCAAGAGCCAATAGGCTTAAAAGGCACCCTGTTCTAGCCAATGGTGTTTGGGGTTGCTCTAGTGCACCCCCCACCAGAAATCCCTATATAAGGCCCTGTCTGAGAGACTCAGATCAGACAGACAGACAGAGAGAGGACACACACGGACACAACATCAGATCGTCGCTGCTGAGAGGAGGAAGACATCGGCTCGTTGCTGCAGAGAGGAGGAAGCCACTGCAACAGCTCCAGACCCATCACCTCCAGCTCGACGGCAGCTGCCCCAGCCAGCAGCTCCAGACCCATCGCCTCCAGCCGACGGCAGCTGCTCCAGCTGACAGCTCCAGACCCATCGCCTCCAGCCGACGGCAGCTGCTCCAGCCGACAGCTCCAGACCAACCACCTTCAGCCCGACGGCCGCTCCCAGCTGACAGCTCCAGCCTCCAGCCAGACAGCAGCTGCTTTAGCCGACAGCTCCAGAGAGCCGGTGCGACCAGGCACCCACCTTCTGTCCAGAGCTTGCACACTCCCCTCTTCCTGACTCCCTTCTCCCACCAGAGCTTGCACACTCCCTTCTCCCTGACTCCCCTCTCCCACCTCGTCGACCTTCGACCAGAGCACCTGTTCTCCGGTTTTCGCTACCAGCCACGAAGGCTGTTGAATAAATCTTTTGGCTGCACGGCTGTCCCCGGTGTGATGCTTTGCCCTTCATTGGTGCCGTGACTCGGATCCTATCTGAGCCGGAGGGCATAATCACCCGGAACTGCCTCAGCCTTCGCCCGGTTTTTGATCGCCGCTCCGACGCATCCACCACCTGTCATCGGATTGGTAAGCCCCCCGCCCCAGAGCTCCTAAACCCGTCAGGCCTTGTACAGTGGGAACTGACCGTTGATCGTCCGGCAGCCCTGCTGGTGGCCTGTACGGGGAGGATCACACCCCACCTAGACCTTCATGGTCACAGTGGACCTCATGGAGCTCTCTCTCTCTCTCTCTCTCCCTTTCCTGGGTAGGTCTCCTCATCCCCAGGGCTCCTAAACCTGTCAGGCCTTGTACAGTGGGAACTGACCGTTGATCGTCCGGCAGCCCCGCTGGTGGCCTGTACAGGGAGGATCGCACCCCACCTAGACCTTCACGGTCACAGTGGACCTCATGGAGCTCTCTCTCTCTCTCTCTCTCTCTCTCTCCCTTTCCTGGGTAGGTCTCCTCATCCCCAGAGCTCCTAAACCTGTCAGGCCTTGTACAGTGGGAACTGACCGTTGATCGTCCGGCAGCCCCGCTGGTGGCCTGTACAGGGAGGATCGCACCCCACCTAGACCTTCATGGTCACAGTGGACCTCATGGAGCTATTTCTCTTTTTGTCTCTCCTTTTCCTGGGTAGGTCTCCTCATCCCCAGGGCTCCTAAACCCGTCAGGCCTTGTACAGTGGGAATTGACTGTTGGCTCTCTCTCTCTCTCTCTCTCTCTCTCTCTCTCTCTCTCTCTCTCTCTCCCTCTCTCTCTCTCCCTTTCCTGGGAGTAGTTGAAGAAAGCCCTTTTTTCGGCCTCTGGCCTCCGGACTTGGGTCTCTCCTTCCCGTCCAGGACGGGACACGGAAAATCCCTGCGCAGGGTGACCCATTGTTCTTCGGTCCCTTTGGACCCCATCTCTGTTTGACTCCAGTGACGACTGGGTCTCACAGACTTGGATCTCTCTGATATATATATCTTGAGGAGGACGCTCCTCAGGACAATATATCTGTCCCGTTCGGAACGGGAAAATGGGGGCTTCTTCTTCTTCTGCTGCTGCTTCTTCACCCCTCCTGGCTGACCTACTCCTATCCCTCCTGGCTGACTACTCTCCGATCACTCTCTTCTTTGCTCTTGTCCTCGCTCTCTTCTTTGGTTTTGCTATCACTCACTATTTGTCACTCTTGTACCCACTCCGACCCCTCCCAGCCAACTGTCCTCTACAGTGCCTCTTAAACAACCTAGCCACTCTCGGCCTAACTCCCGATATACAACCAACAAGACTTACCAAATTTTGCACCCAAGATTGGCCCACATACCCCTTAGATAACCAAAACAAATGGCCTGCTTCTGGGTCCCTGGATCCCTCTATACTGAGAGATCTTTTCAACTTCTGCGAGCGATCAAAAAAATGGGCAGAGATTCCGTATGTTCAGGCTTTCTCCCTCCTCCGTTCGAATCCCTCACTCTGTACCCACAGCAGCTCCAACAATAGCCTCCTAGCCTGCCAACCGGCTGCTCCCCTACCATCCCCCTCCTTTCTTGATTTCGATCCCGCGGATGAGCCGCCCCCATACCAATCTGAAACCTCTCCGCCTCCCTCGGCCCCTCCAGCCCCACTTTTACACACTCCTGCCACCTTCTCCTCCAGCCCACCCCTTACGCGATCTCGCACAATGTCTGCTCACCCTCTGTCACTTACTCCTGCCCAAGTCCTGACCCCACTCCGGGAAGTTGCGGGTCCGGAAGGAATTGTCCGTGTCCATGTTCCCTTCCCAATGACCGAGGTAGTGCAAATCGAGAAACGATTGGGCTCTTATAGCACTGACCCCACTACATACCTCAGGGAATTTCAATGGGTCCTCCAAGCTTATAGCCTTACCTTCCATGACATCTATATGATTTTGGCAAATACCCTCCTCCCTGAGGAGCGTAGGCGAGTCTGGGAGCAGGCACGGGCCTATGCCGATGAGAACCATAGAACCAACCCTAACCATCTCATTGGACCTCAGGCTGTCCCCGAAAGGGACCCTAACTGGGACTATAATTCCCCAGGGGACGTGGCCTTGCGAGATCAGTTTTCCACTTGTATACTAACTGGTCTTAAGCGTGCAGCACAAAAAGTAGTTAATTTTGACAAGCTGCAGGAAATCATACAAAAAAGGGAAGACACCCCCTCTGAATTTCTAGATCGACTAACAAAAGCTCTCCAACAGTACACCAATTTAGATCCTGACTCTCCAGGGGGACGTCATGTCCTTATGACTTACTTTTTGTCCCAAAGTTACCCCGATATACGGGCTAAATTGAGAAAATTAGAGCAAGGACCTGCAACACCTCAGACCGAGATCTTGGCCATGGCCTTTAAGGCCTATCATAATAGAGATGAGAATACTGAACGCCGTAGGTTTCAGAACCATGAAAAGGCCGAACGAGCAAGATTTCAAATGCTGGCCCAGGCTTTTACAGGGCACCGACTCTCGGGCCTCACAAACAAGGGGCCATTACCCCGCGCAGAGGGGACCTCCAGGGCCGTGTTTCAAGTGCGGGAACGAAGGACACTGGGCTAGAGTTTGCCCCAACCCCAGGCCCCCTACGCGCCCATGTCCTAAATGCTCCAAGATGGGCCACTGGGGTGTTGACTGCCCCAGTTCCCGCAGGGGGACTGGATCAGTCATGAAACCCAACCTGCTTGGACTAGCCGCAGAAGATTGACGGGGCCCTGGGTTTCCTCTCCCGACAGTTGACATCGACTTACAGGAGCCTAGGGTCACCCTTCTTGTTGATGGCCACCCCATAAATTTCCTACTAGACACAGGAGCCACTTTCTCGGTCTTGAGGGAGTTTTGGGGGCCCACCACCTTATCGTCCCCTGTTGTCGGGATAGAGGGACACACCATTCACCCCCACAAGACTCCCATGCTGTCTTGCCGCCTCCACCTCCATTCATTTGCCCACCAGTTTCTAGTAATCTCTCAATGTCCTGTGCCTTTATTGGGCCGAGATATACTGGTCAAATTTCAGGCCTCAGTTGTGCTCTCTGACCCGCCTTGCTCAGTTCTGCTCCCCGACTCATCTCACTCCATCTCCTCTGTCTTCCTTCTTAGCATTTTAGAGCCTGATGCAGAAACCTCCTGTTACCCTGCCCCCTCCCATCTGGTAGACCCCAAAGTTTGGGACACCCAGACTCCATCCCTTGCTCACTGTGACCCTATACGAATACACCTTAAAAATCCTCAGTATTTCCCTAATAGAGCCCAGTACCCACTCCCAGCCACTAGCCTCAGAGGTCTCCAACCTATTATCTCAGACCTTCTGCGGAAACGCTTTCTCCGACCCACCCATTCCCCATATAATACTCCCATATTGGCAGTCAAGAAGTCCAATGGGTCATACCGGCTAGTCCAAGATCTTCGTCTCATCAATGAGGCTGTTAGGCCCATACACCCGCTGGTCCCAAATCCTTATACCATTCTCTCCTTAATTCCTTCCTTATCTACTCATTTCTCGGTCATTGACCTTAAGGATGCCTTCTTCACTGTCCCTTTAGCTCAGGAATCACAAGACATCTTTGCCTTTACCTGGACTGATCCTGATACTCAATGGTCCCAACAATTGACCTGGACAGTCCTCCCTCAGGGTTTTCGAGACAGCCCTCATATCTTTGGACAGACACTAGCTGCCGATCTCAAAGACCTTGAATTCTCTGACTCCACTCTTTTGCAATATGTAGATGATCTTCTCCTTTGCAGCTCTTCCTTCTCCACAGCTCATGTCTTTCTTGTTCTCAACCTTTAACCAGTTTCTCCTTAGGGATCATCTATTACTTCTCATCACCTCAGGGCGAATTCATTTTTTTTGGTGCCAACCTCCTAGGAATCCTTTTCACCCTCAAGCCTGACCTACCTGTCTTATCATATCCCCCCCCATAACACCCCACGTCGCCCCGTTTCAGCAGGAAGTAGCCAGACTGACATACGACGTCCCACTTCCTAAGAAAACAAAAAGGGGGGAATGATAGATAGCTTACCCTCCCCCGCCCTCAGAGTTCTCCACATCCTGAGAGAAGCAACCTTGTTTCATTCTCGGCAGGATGTTTCTTCCCTGGACAGGATGTTTTTTCCCCCGGGCAGGATGTTTCTTCCCTGGGCAGAATGTTTCTTTTCCCCAGGCAAGAGCCAATAGGCTTAAAAGGCACCCTGTTCTAGCCAATGGTGTTTGGGGTTGCTCTAGTGCACCCCCCACCAGAAATCCCTATATAAGGCCCTGTCTGAGAGACTCAGATCAGACAGACAGACAGAGAGAGACACACGGACACAACATCAGATCGTCGCTGCTGAGAGGAGGAAGACATCGGCTCGTCGCTGCAGAGAGGAGGAAGCCACTGCAACAGCTCCAGACCCATCACCTCCAGCTCGACGGCAGCTGCCCCAGCCAGCAGCTCCAGACCCATCGCCTCCAGCCGACGGCAGCTGCTCCAGCTGACAGCTCCAGACCCATCGCCTCCAGCCGACGGCAGCTGCTCCAGCCGACAGCTCCAGACCAACCACCTTCAGCCCGACGGCCGCTCCCAGCTGACAGCTCCAGCCTCCAGCCAGACAGCAGCTGCTTTAGCCGACAGCTCCAGAGAGCCGGTGCGACCAGGCACCCACCTTCTGTCCAGAGCTTGCACACTCCCCTCTTCCTGACTCCCTTCTCCCACCAGAGCTTGCACACTCCCTTCTCCCTGACTCCCCTCTCCCACCTCGTCGACCTTCGACCAGAGCACCTGTTCTCTCCGGTTTTCGCTACCAGCCACGAAGGCTGTTGAATAAATCTTTTGGCTGCACGGCTGTCCCCGGTGTGATGCTTTGCCCTTCAGTCGACAGCACGGAGATATTTACCTTGACAAGAAGTTGGAATCAGTTATGAAAATGGAGAGGAAGACGGGTGTGATTTGTGACTGAAATGGGGAAAAGCTGAGAGTACTGGATCATCTGGCTTTGTGGGAAATGAAAATATCTTTTAGGCCAGGAGAGCTGAGATGATTACTAGCTTCGAAGACTTGGAAAAGTCTGGAAGTGTGGTTGGGGGAACTATGCACATACTCAAGATGCACGCGTGGGCAACAGCGACCAAAAGCACTGATAGCTGTGGGCTGGCCTGAACCCCTGCAAGGAGCTGCCGCTGTTCCCGAGACCTCACTCGGCACAGCTGGACGGGAGCCCACCACCTCTGGGAGCAGGTGGCAGGGCCGCGCAGGGAAAGCCGAGACACACGCGCGCGCACGCTGGGAGGCGCGGAGCAGGCGGGGCGCGCGAGGGCGCGGAGCGAGCGCGGGCCGCCGGGACCGGGGGGCGGGCCCGAACAAGCGGGCCTCTGCGCGGCACTTGGCACGCACGCGCAGATGGGCCGCAGGCTCCAGAGGCACAGAGGAGGGGGAGCGAGAAAAGAGGCGGGTGTGGAACGTATTTCCGCTCTGGCGGACAAATAATCCTGGCCAAAGGGGAGGCACGGCTGTCCGGCCTTTAACCGCGTGGGGGTGCCAGTGGAGAAAGGGGGGGTGGGAAGGGGGGGATCCCGCTCCTTTAATTCCCTCCCCTCTTCCTCCTCCCTGAGTCCTCGCCGACGCCGCCGAGCGCGGGGCCTGGAACACACGGCAAGAGCTGCCCCCGCCCCTCCCCCCTTACGCCCACGCGGAGCCGGCCCCGCGCGCGCTCCCCGTTCACCCCCCGCGCCTGCGCGCTGCCCAGGCCCTGCCCGTGCGTGTGGGGGGCGCTGCCGGCCCCGGGGGGGTGGGGGAAATAGGGGGTAAAAAAAACAGCGCGCGGAACTCGGCCAGGTGAGAGACGCGTGCACTCAGGGTCGTGGGCTGGTGGGGGGGGGGCGTGCCACGGAGCTCTGAGCGTGGGAGGGGGGCGTGCACGATGCGTGCTGGCGGCGGGGAAGGACGTGTAGAGGGGGATCGAAGGAAGGAGGCAACGGATAAAGGGGGCGGGGTGAGAAGAGCGTGCAACCCTGGTCACCCTAGAGTCCAGAGCCCCAGGATTCTGTCCCCCTTTCTTCGTCCTTCCCCCGTGGGCGCGTGGGCTAGCCCATGGGTCGCGGGCCGCCGGTCTGGGGGGTGTGGACCGCTGCCCCGCCCCCAGGAACCACGCCTCCCTCCTCTCCCTGGGCCAGTGCCTCCCCGGGGGCTCGGGGAAACTGAGGAGGAGGCTTGAGATTGGATGCTGGGGGTGCCGAGCAAGAATGGGAGCGAGAGGCCTGGAGCCCTGGCTTCGGAGAGCCAGAGACCTTTGTCTCTGACCGGTTTCCTTCCCAACCAGGGTTGCCCACTCCCGCCACAATGGCTTCAGGGGTGGAAGTCCTGCGCTTCCAGCTGCCCGGCCACGAGGCCGCTACGCTGCGGAACATGAACCAGCTCCGCGCAGAGGAGCGGTTCTGCGACGTGACCATTGTGGCGGACAGCCTCAAGTTCCGTGGCCACAAGGTCATCCTGGCTGCCTGCTCGCCATTCCTACGGGACCAGTTCTTACTGAACCCAAGCTCTGAGCTGCAGGTCTCGTTGATGCACAGTGCTCGCATCGTGGCCGACCTGCTCCTCTCCTGCTACACCGGTGCCCTGGAATTCGCAGTCAGGGACATCGTCAACTACCTAACGGCTGCCTCCTACCTACAAATGGAGCACGTGGTGGAGAAATGCCGGAACGCCCTCAGCCAGTTCATTGAGCCCAAAATAGGCCTCAAAGAGGATGGGGTCAGTGAGGCTAGCCTCGTGAGCAGTGTCAGTGCTACCAAGTCCCTCCTCCCTCCAGCCAGGACCCCAAAGCCAGCCCCCAAACCCCCACCCCCACCTCCTCTGCCCCCTCCGCTCCTGCGGCCAGTGAAGCTGGAGTTCCCTCTTGATGAGGACCTGGAGCTGAAGGCCGAAGAGGAGGATGAGGACGAAGACGAGGACGTGTCGGACATCTGCATCGTCAAGGTGGAGTCTGCCCTTGAGGTGGCGCACCGGCTCAAACCCCCTGGAGGCCTGGGAGGGGGTTTGGGTATTGGGAGCTCTGTAAGCGGCCACCTTGGGGAACTGGCCCAGAGTAGCGTTGCCCCCAGCACTGTAGCCCCACCACAGGGTGTGGTGAAGGCCTGCTACAGCCTGTCGGAGGACGCAGAAGGGGAGGGCCTGCTGTTGATCCCAGGAGGCCGGGCCAGTGTGGGGGCCACCTCGGGCCTAGTGGAAGCGGCAGCGGTGGCCATGGCTGCCCGGGGGGCGGGGGGCAGCCTTGGGGCAGGGGGCAGCCGCGGTCCCCTGCCTGGGGGCTTCTCAGGTGGAAACCCCTTAAAGAACATCAAGTGCACCAAGTGCCCGGAAGTGTTCCAGGGCGTGGAGAAGCTGGTCTTCCACATGCGTGCGCAGCACTTCATCTTCATGTGCCCGCGCTGCGGCAAGCAGTTCAACCACAGCAGCAACCTCAACCGCCACATGAACGTGCACCGTGGCGTCAAGTCTCACTCGTGCGGCATCTGCGGCAAGTGCTTCACACAGAAGTCTACATTGCACGACCACCTCAACCTGCACTCGGGAGCCCGGCCCTATCGCTGCTCCTACTGCGATGTGCGCTTCGCCCACAAGCCTGCCATTAGGCGGCACCTCAAGGAGCAGCACGGCAAGACCACAGCCGAGAACGTGCTGGAGGCCAGCGTGGCCGAGATCAACGTCCTCATCCGCTAACTAGCAGGGCCTAGCAGGGCCGGTGCAGAGGCCAGGAGGCTGGGGTCCCTGGGCCGGGTGGGAAGAGGGGTTTTAGGCCCAGGAGAATTGGGGGGTGGGGAATCTGGGGCAGACACATCCCCAGGGAGGGAGGGAGATTTCTTAGAAAGAAGACCCTGCCTGTCAGCAGAAGAAAAGGATGGAGCTGGGGAACAGGGTTCTTTGACAAGACCAAGGGAATATAGGGTCCCAAAGAAAGATTTCTTGTAGAGGTGCATGGATATGTGGAGGGGAGGGGAAAGGGTCCTATACAATAAGGAAAAGCAAAGACTGGAAAATGGTTTTTTTTTCCTGGCTAAGGCTGCCCAGGGGAAGGTTCCAACTTTCGTTGGGTGGGTGGGGGGGATTGGGAGGGTATTTAGCAGGAGGCAATTTACTTGCTCCTGGTTAGAATAGATCCTTGGGAGAGGGAATGGTAAGGGGAAACAGTTACTGAATCCAGAAAAGGAACATGGGAGACAGTTCTTGCATGTTGGGGAAATGGGACTGTGGGTACAAGGCTCACCATAATTGAAGAACAAAGTAAGGTACCAGGTAAGAGAACATAGGGGTGAGCATCCTGGGTAGATATTGGGAAGTGGGGGTACAATAGCAAGAACAATGAATAGTGGAGGGGGTGGGGGGCAGGGCACATAGGAAAAAGGACACAGGAGTGCTGTTAGTAGGGAGGGAGAGGAGTAGAGACTTATACAGTATTTTTTAAGAAAAAAACGTATTTTTTAGGATTTTTTCTGGAGTTTGGGGTTTTAGTTTTTCTGCTTTGTTTTCCACGAAATAAATTTTTTTTTTTTTCTTTATACTCTGGCAACTGTGTGTATATAACTGTCCACCCTAGAGAGCCTTTTCCACCCTAGACAGCCTCTCCCTCTGATATTGTGTGCTCAGTAACCAAAAGTCACAATTCACACAGGTCCTGTGCCAAAGGATCCCAGTTTTAAACAGGACATAGGGAATGTGACAGGAACATACTCTTCTCCAGTTCTGCAACCTCAACATATAGTCAGATACCTCACAGCACAAGTGATTGTCAGCTGTAGTGATATCTACTTTCCTCTACTTTCAGGATTTGCTATTAGTACCAAGAATGGGCTGCAGGTGGCTATACCCTCTGAAATTACAAATACACATCTGTCTTCTGGCATTTTTGTCTGGGTTCATGTCTTGGGGAAAGCTAAAAACCCACTAAACTTGCATTAGGGTGTGGGGAAAACTACAATTCCCAGAAAGCTCTGGAAAGTTTTTAACCAGAGAACTACAGTTCCCAGAAGGCCTGGAGTTGACTTCAGATACCCCATATCCTAACTACCTGCCTATGTTGAATACTGTTTGAAACCATACAGATATTTCCAAACTTTGACCAAGATGTAATACCTTCCAGGATGGTACTCTAAATACTATCAAGAGTTGTGTATCTTGGTGTGTACCGTTCATACGTAAACTGTCAGCCAAGCTATGACCCACGGAGTACCTCTGTGCTTTAGGAAAAATTATTTGGGAATGTTAGGGGAAAATTACTACTTACTACATAATGTCACTAGACAATAGTCAGTCTCTCCGGCCGCCGGGCTTACCTGGATCTCTAGCGCATATGGTGGCGGAACACGCCCGGCATAAGCAGAAGAGACATTTAGCCCCAGGTTTTCAAAAGGGGACGCTGCTCCAAAGGGCATGAAGTAGCCTGCTAGAGCCGGCCAATAGTATAGGTGTCCTCCGCATGTCCCTAACGCTCCCTTCTTGCTCAATAGATAGGCGAGGCCCAAACTGAGGCCGAGCCTTCTATCTGGTCGCCCATAAACTAGAAAATCAATACAGAAAAGCGATCAGAGTCGGGAGAAGCACAAGAGAATCAGACAGAAATAACAGCAGCTTCCGAAAGCCAGGAGGCACAGACGCTTTGCTTGTTACCTAAAACCAGGTGAGGATAGAGAAGCCACACCTGGATCCAGACTTGCCTCACCCTTAGTTCTCTGCAGACCTGAGGCTGGGAAAGACAGGAATTCGGACCCGCAGTCCCCAGTTTAGGACAGCCACTGCCATCTCCGAGGCCGCTCTCGGGGGAAAATGGCCAGAATGCTCGTAGCGGCTCCTTTAAGGCTCCTCCTAGCCCCCCCTCCCTCGCCCACGTGACCCGGGGCGGCCGCGCGCCGGCTCAGCCCCCCGCGCAAGCGGCGATGGCGGCGGCGGCGGGAGCTGCAGCGGCGGCGGCCGCCGAGGTGCGGAAGGGGAGGGGGGAGAGGCGGGTGCATGCCCGCGCGCGCGCCCGGGGGAAGCGCGCGCCCGTGCAATGCTCCGGGGGTGCAACGGGGCCGGGGGGCCCGGGCGGGACTTGCAGCAATCCAGGGGGCCAACACCGGGGGCGGATGAGGGGACCAGGGGGTGGGAGGTGGGGGGAGTGGGCACGGAGGCGCGCGTGCAGCCGCCGGCTGCCCCTGAGTGGGCGGCGGGCGCCGGGGCCCCGGGAGCACGCGTGAGGGGCACGAGGGGCCGTCCACCGGGCTGGGGGGCAGCGGGCGCTGGAGGGGTTGGTGCCCGGGGTCCCCGCGGCCTGGGGGACAAAGGGGGAGCGGCGCGTGCAGCCGGGAGGAGGGGGCGGGGCCGGGGCGCTGAGGCCCCGCCCCCTCCCCCTCCTCTCCTCTCGGCCCCCGAGATGCGGGGTCTACCGAGAGGGCGGGGGCTGATGCGGGCCCGGGGGAGGGGTCGTGCGGCCCCTCCGGGCAGCCGAGGTCGAGGAAGGGGGGGCCCTCATAGAGGAAGAGGTAGGCCCCGGAGCCTACTCTCTCTTCCCAGGGCCCAGGCGTCCTGGGCCCCCCAACTCCCTACCGGGCTGACCAGCCCCCCTGTCCCTTGTCTCCCCTCCCAGGGGGAGGCCCCCGCAGAGATGGGGGCACTGCTGCTGGAGAAGGAGCCCAGAGGAGCCACTGAGAGAGGTGAGTGTGGCGGAAAAGGGCCCAGTTAGACCTTCACCTTACTGACAGAGGATACCCAGAGTCCTCAGCCCTGAACTTTTTCTCTTCCCTACAGTTCATGGCTCTTTGGGGGACAACCCTCATAGTGAGGACACCCTGCCCAAGGCCAACACCGACTCCCTGGAACCTGCTGGCCCCTCATCTCCGGCCTCTGTCACTGTTACTGTTGGTGATGAGGGGGCTGACACCCCTGTAGGAGCTACACCACTCATTGGGGATGAACCCGAGAACCTGGAGGGAGATGGGGGCCGAATCCTGCTGGGTGAGAGGCAGGGAAATCAGGGGGTGAGGGTGGGGTTCTCTGAATCTGCCTGCCTTCTTATCTTGCCTCTGCCTACCTCCCTGTCTCTTTTTCTAGGCCATGCCACAAAGTCATTCCCCTCATCCCCCAGCAAGGGAGGTGCTTGTCCCAGTCGGGCCAAAATGTCAATGACAGGGGCAGGGAAATCGCCCCCATCAGTCCAGAGTTTGGCTATGAGGCTGCTGAGTATGCCAGGGGCCCAGGGCACTGCAGCAGCAGGGCCTGAACCCCCTCCAGCCACCACCAGCCCAGAGGGACAGCCCAAGGTACACCGGGCCAGGAAAACCATGTCCAAACCAGGAAATGGACAGGTAAGGATGAGGGAGTGGGGTGGAAATGGGAGGGAATTAAGTTATCCCTGGTAAAAGTGTGTTTTGTTCTCTTTTGTTAATACAGTTTAGCTTCAGGCCTCTTCCGGTTTTCACAGATTTACCAAGGGGCTGCTATGTTAAATATTAGGCTGGGTTGGGCTTATTCTGACTGATTCTCTCTTCCTAGAGTTTATATTCTTGGGGGAAGGGTAGTAAGAATAGAAAAGAGAGAGCTGGAGTTGTGGCTCAGTGGCAGAGCGCTTGCTTTACATGTGTGAGGCGTTGGGTTTGATCCTCAGCACCACATAAAAATAAGTAAATAAAATAAAGATATTGTGTCCACCCATAAGTTAAAAAAAATATATTTTAAAAAAAGAATAGAAAAGAGAAACGTGTTGAAGGTTTACTTATATAGTTAATGTCCTAATTACTTTTATGATAATGCCACATAAAGGAATTTCCAACCTCTCTACTTTTCTACCTGAAAGCAAGTCCTGAGGGAGATTTTTCATCCCTTTTATTTTTTTTAATTTTTTTTTTTTTAGTTATAGATGGATACAATCAATATCTTTTTATTCATTTACGTTTATGTGGTGCTGAGGGTGGAACCCAGTGCCTACAAGGCAGGCGCTCTACCACTGAGCTACTGCCCCAACCCCCTTTCCCCCCACACCCCATTCATCCTTTCTTTGAACCCGCATTCTCACATACACACACACACACACACACACACACACACACACATATGCTCTATTTATAAAGTTTGTATTGGGAATCTATCCTGGAAAGGAGATGAGGGCCACAGAAATATCAGAAGAGGAAAGTGAAAAAGGACCCCAAATCCTAGAAAGTTTACAACAAGGTGGGGTTTTTTTGGTTTGGGGGATAATATTTGGGGGGTGGGGGTTAAAGCCAGTGGCATTCTACCTCTGAGCTATATGCCTATCCATTTTTTAAATTTTGAAACAGAGGCTTGCTAAATTGCCCAGGCTGCTCTCAAACTTGTTATTCTCCTGCTTCCACCTCCTGAGTAGTTGTGGTTATAGGTGTGTGCCCCATGCCTGGCTATGACAGGTTTTTAAGGACTCCTGGTATCCCAGTGTTCTGGGAGTGGTTTGAGTAGCCTTCGTTTAGGACTTTTTCGCCCTTTTGTGGTATGATCCACATATAACATAAAATTTGCCTACTAGGCTGGGCGCAGTGGCGCATACCTGAAATCCCAACACTTGGGAGGCTGAGGCAGGAGGATCGCGAGTTCAAAGCCAGCCTCAGCAATGGCGAGGCACTTAGCAACTCAGTGAGACCCTGTCTCTAAATAAAATACTAAAAAAAAGGGCTGGGGATGTGGCCCAGTGGTTGAGTGCCCCTGAGTTCAATCCCCGGTACCAAAAAAAAAATTTGCCTCCTAAACCATTTTTAAGTGGACAATTTAATGGTACTAATATTCATAATGTGCAACTATCAATCTTCATGACTCATTTTACCTTGTAAAACTTAAAACTGCACATCCATTAAACAGTAACTCCCCATTCCCTCCTCCCCCTTCCCTTGGCAACCACCATTCTAAGAGCGTCATTACTTTTAACTACACGTGCACTTACTTATTCAGTATTTGTCTTTTTGTGACTGGGTCCTTTAATTTAGCATAATGTTTTCAAGATTCAAGATAGTATGTGTCAGAATTTCCTTCCTTTTTTTTATATATATGTTTATTTGTTTTAGTTGTACACAATGCCTTTATTTTTATGTGGTGCTGAGGATCGAACCCAGGCTGCGCACGTGCTAGGCAAGCGCTGTACCACTGAGCCACAACCCCAGCCCCAGAATTTTTTTTTCAAGACAATAATATTCCATTATTCGTACATATTATCCCTCAGTATCCCAGGGGGATTTATTCCAAGCCCCCTTATTGATGCGAAAGTCTGTGAATGCTAAGGTCCTTTACATAAAATAATTTAGTATTTGCATCTAAGGTAACACATCTTCTTTTAAGTCAGCTCTAGGTTACTTTTTTTTAAATATTTATTTATTTGTTTTTTAGTTGTATACAATGCCTTTTGTTTTTACGTGGTGCTGAGGATCGAACCCAGGCTGCGCACATGCTAGGCAAGCGCTCTACCACTGAGCCACAACCCCAGCCCCTCTAGGTTACTTTTAATACAACTGAAGTGCTACATAAATAGTTGTTATGCTGTAGTGTTCAGGGAATAATGACAAAAAAGGACTGCATGTTCAGTACAGGTAATTTTTTTTTTCAAATTTTCTTTTGCTCCACATTTGTGGAACTTGTAGATACAGAAGTCTGACTTTGTGTACCACATTTTGCTTTGTCCATTTATCTCTCAGTAGACACCTGTGGCCAGGCCTGTAATCCCAGCAACTTGGGAGAATGAGGCAAGAGGATCGCAAGTTCAAAGCTAGCCTCAGCAAAAGTGAGGTGCTAAGCAACACAGTGAGACCCTGTCTCTAAATAAAAAATACAAAAAGGGCAGGGGATGTGGCTCAATGTTTGAGTGCCCTTGAGATCAATCCCTGGTAACCCCTCCAAAAAAATGGACTCCTGTGTTGCTTCCACAGTTTAGTTGTTGTGAATAATGCTGCTGTGACTATAGGTGTGCAAAGACCTTTTAACCTCCTGAGTTTATGTTTTCACATACCTTCTCTTGGGAAACAGCAGTTCTTGTTGTTGCCACTTACTGGTTTCTGGAGCTTAATTTTGGAGGTGTGGTTTACTATGCTTCCCTGAACTTGAGCTCCCAGCTAACCCAGGCAGAACTGCAGGTTCAGTCCAATCCTAAGCCTGTTTCCTCTTGCCCTAGCCCCCAGTCCCCGAGAAGCGGCCCCCTGAAGTACAGCATTTTCGTATGAGTGATGACGTGCACTCACTGGGGAAGGTGACTTCAGGTCAGTGACTTATGCCCTCCCTTACCCCCCACCTCTGTGATTTCATGTGGCCCATCCTTGGGATGTAGAGTACAGGTTTTACTCTTTTCTCATTATAGATGTGGCCAAAAGGAGGAAGCTGAACTCTGGAAATGGCCTGGTGAGCTAGAGGGAGGGAACAGGGCCTCTCCATCTGGGGGACTGTTTCAAAGGATCCTAGAAATTGGGACTATATCCTGTCCTCAAGAGAAATGGGGCTGGAGGGTTGGGATGTAGCTCAGCATTTGCCTAGCATGCACAAAGCACTGGGTTCATTCCCCAGCACTGCAAAGAAAAAAGGGTGGGGGAAGAGAAGTGGGGGGTTGATGGGAGATGCCTATAGCCTTAAGTTTTCTGATCTTTTTCTAGTCAGAGGAATTGGGTTCTGCCCGGGGTTCAGGAGAAGTGACCCTGGAGAAGGGGAACCCCAGGTCCCTGGAGGAGTGGGAGACAGTGGTAGGCGATGACTTCAGTCTCTACTATGACTCCTACTCTGTGGATGAGCGTGTAGACTCTGACAGCAAGGTGAGCCAGAGCAGCCTGCCCTCTGCAGCCAGGGGATCCCCTGGTCCGGGGCTTGCTCTTCAGTCTTTCCTGTTCCCCCTTTTCTTTCTTTTCTTTTTATCTTCTCAACACCTGCTAATTCATGGCCCCATGCTATCTACCTCTATTTCCACTGTGTTCCTCCATCCCATTCTATCCCTTGCTCTCTCCACCGAGATGCCTCCCATCCTGTACTTCAGCTTTAGCATCCCATTTTGTGGTTTGTTTACTTATTCTCTTGCTCTTTGTTCAGTTTGATCTCACATGTTTACGTGTGATTTTGCTTTTTATTTAACATTTTATCATGGAAACTTTCAAGTGTATACAAAGTGGAGAATAGGGAATCCCCATCATCAGCTCCAATGGCTATCAACACACAGCTGCTCATCTATACCTCTCCCAATACACACACTGGCTGGATTATTTCAAAGTAAGTCTCAGGCATTGTATTGTTTCATGTAGAAATGTCTCCACATGTATCTCTAAGTGTAGGGTCTCTTTTTATTTTTTATTTATTTTTTTAAAAAAATGTTTATTTATTTATTTAGTTGTACACAATGCCTTTATTTTTACGTGGTGCTGAGGATCAAACCCAGGCCGTGCACATGCTAAGCGAGCGCTCTACCACTGAGCCACAACCCCAGCCCCTCTTTATTTTTTTACATTACATAATTACTACATTCACACTCCAAAAAACTTAGCAGTAATTTCTTTTTTTTTTAATATTTATTTATTTGCCTTTAGTTGTACATAATGCGTTTTTTTTTTTATTTTTACGAGGTGCTGAGGGTCGAACCCAGGCCGCGCACATGTTAGGCAAGCGCTCTACCACTGAGCCACAACCCTAGCACTAATTTCTTAATATTATCAGACATCCTGTCAGTCTTCACGTTTGCTCGGTTGTTTCATAAGTGGGCTTTTGGCAAGATCCAAATGCAGACCACATGTTGATTTGATTGACATTTGTTTTAGGTGTATTTTGATATAGATTTCCTCATCTATTATTTGTTTACTATTATTTGTTTATGTTGGTACTGGGGATTGAACCCAGGGACCCTTTACCATTCAGCTATATCCCCAGCCCTTTTTATTTTTTTGAGACAGGGCCTTGCTAAGCTACTGAGGCTGGCCTCAAACTTAGAATCTTTCTGCCTCTGCCTCCTGAGTAGCTAGGATTATACACATGTTCCACCACATCTGGCTGTGTTCCTCATTTTTAGCCATTTATTTGTTGAAACCAGATCAGTTGTCCAGCAGAATTCCTCACACTTGGAGTGGCCTGTTATTTTATTTTGCGTGAACAGGTTAAGTTGATGGTTCTAAAAGCATGATTATACCTTTTTCTTTTTTTTTTTTTTTTTTTTTTTTTTTTTTTTTTTTTTTTTTTTTTTGATGAGAGGACTTGACAGTGTGCCCAAGTGCTTCCTATTGCCTCACATTAGTGATGTTATCGTTGACCAGCAGGTTCATGTGATGTCACCCTGACCCCTTCGTTATAGAGCACCTCATTAATTTTTTAATTTTTTAATTTGTTTTAATTAGTTATACATTCATTAACTTTTCATCTAGTGTTTTCAGCAGCCATTAGCAGTTGTACCTATTTACAAACTTCATAAAAATAGTATCACACGGTATTGTTTGTTTCCTGGAATTCACTTTTTTTATTTCCTATTATGTTGCCAGAATTCACACATGTTGTTGTATGCGACTATGGCACCCTTTTCCCTTCTGTATAGTATTCCATGTCCCCATCTTTATTCAGCCCTTTCCCTCTTCTTCTGCCTACATTCACCTTTTCCAAGGAGCCATCCCTGGGTAATGGCAGTGATAGTGGTGTTTTTCTTTACCCCACCTTATCATCTTGAGTCCTGGGGGTTCTACCTCTGCCCAGCTCTCCCCAGGGGAGGGATATGGCCTGGAGGTCAACGTTTCCCCAGCCCCACTTTCCTCTCTCCCAGTCTGAAGTTGAAGCTCTGGCTGAACAACTAAGTGAAGAGGAGGAGGAAGAGGAGGAAGAAGAGGAAGAAGAGGAGGAGGAGGAGGAGGAAGAGGAAGAAGAAGAGGAAGATGAAGAATCAGGCAATCAGTCAGATAGGGTAAGAGTAGAAGTGGAATGGAGGCCTGTGGGCATGGCCACCGAGAGTGTGGATGGAGAGGTGGGCCCATGGGCTGGTGGGAGAGTTCCCTGGAGAGCCAGTAACAGACCCCAGACTCACCCTTTGTTCTCACCCATCTTTGCTGCCCAGCAGAGCAGGGTGTGAGGTCGGGGCCAGAGCCCCTAACTCTTCCTCTTTTGCAGAGTGGCTCCAGTGGCCGGCGCAAGGCCAAGAAGAAGTGGCGGAAGGACAGCCCATGGGTGAAGCCATCTCGGAAACGGCGGAAGCGGGAGCCTGCACGGGCCAAGGAGGCACGAGGTGAGGGGGCTCCTCTGCTCTGGGTCCCCTCCTCCAGTCCCCCTCCCGGCCCCAGAGAGCACGCACATACGCATGTATACCTGCATGTACCCACACATCCAGGCACTGTGAGCTCGCACTCTCACTCTCTCTGTCTCTGTGTCAGGAGTGAATGGTGTGGGCTCCTCAGGCCCCAGTGAGTACATGGAGGTCCCTCTGGGGTCCCTGGAGCTGCCCAGCGAGGGGACCCTCTCCCCCAACCACGCTGGTAATTGCCAATTGCCCGGACAAGGAGCCACTAGGGGTCGCCCACAGGGCTGGAGGGACTGGGGAGGAGGGGGGCTCCTGCCAGTGCTGGGGTATCTGTGGCAGACTTTGGGGTTCTGGAGAGAGGGAGAGGTAGGGCGGGAGTGAGAGAACCCTCCTAATGGGTGAGGGACAGGGCCTCCCTCAGCTTCCTTTTTCCTCTGTCCAAGGGGTATCCAATGACACGTCTTCACTGGAAACTGAGCGGGGCTTTGAGGAGCTGCCCCTCTGCAGCTGTCGCATGGAGGCACCTAAGATCGACCGAATCAGTGAGAGAGCAGGGCACAAGTGCATGGCCACCGAGAGTGTGGATGGAGAGGTGGGCCCATGGGCTGGTGGGAGAGTTCCCTGGAGAGCCAGCAACAGACCCCAGACTCACCCTTTGTTCTCACCCATCTTTGCTGCCCACAGTTGTCGGGCTGCAATGCTGCCATCCTCAAGCGGGAGACGATGAGGCCATCTAGTCGTGTGGCACTAATGGTGCTCTGTGAGACCCACCGTGCCCGCATGGTCAAACACCACTGCTGCCCAGGCTGTGGCTATTTCTGTACGGCGGTGAGTGACCAGTGGTACAGACATGCAGCCTGCCCCATAGGAGAGGGCTCTCAGAGCCTGACTGTATCCTCTGCCTGCCCCAGGGTACTTTCCTAGAATGCCACCCGGATTTCCGTGTGGCCCACCGCTTCCATAAGGCCTGTGTATCCCAGCTCAATGGGATGGTCTTCTGTCCCCACTGTGGGGGGAGGACGCTTCTGAGGCCCAGGAAGTGACCATACCCCGAGGTGATGGGGGAACCCCACCAGCTGGCACTGCAGCCCCTGCACCGCCACCCCTGGCCCAGGATGCCCCAGGAAGAGCTGATACTTCCCAGCCCAGGTACTGGCCTCCCTCTTGGCTCTGCCTGTTCCCTACCCCATCCCTCCTGCCCCTTAGACACCAAAACCTCCTCTCACAGTGCCCGGATGCGAGGGCATGGGGAGCCCCGACGCCCGCCCTGTGATCCCCTGACTGACACCATCGACAGCTCAGGGCCTTCCCTGACCCTGCCCAATGGGGGCTGCCTCTCGGCAGTGGGACTGCCACCAGGGCCAGGCCGTGAGGCCCTGGAGAAGGCTCTGGTCATCCAGGAATCAGAGAGGTGAGTGGGTGTCACTCTGAGGACAACTGGGGCTGGGACCAGAGGAGCAGGTGCTGCAGCTGATGTTGAATTCTGACCAGCCCACCTTGTCCCCTCCTCCTTCTGGCAGGCGGAAGAAGCTCCGATTCCACCCCCGGCAGTTGTACCTGTCAGTGAAGCAGGGGGAGTTGCAGAAGGTGATCCTGATGCTATGTGAGTGTGCCACTTATTCACTCAGCAAGCCTTTCCTGAGCACCAACTTTATACCAGGCCCTGGGCTCAGGGCCAGGAGGTCAGCCACAAAGCTCAGTCCTTACCTGAAGGACTTAGCATGGTGGGGGAAGGACTATAACCAGGAAAGTGAGGACATGGGTGGTAGGTACTCTTTTGTGTGTTTATACGTGCTAGCTCAAACGTTCCTGGTATCGAGGCACAGAAGCAAAGTGCCTTGCCCATTGTGCAGCAGTACCAAGGGGCAAGGCCAGTCTTGCTGAACTCTTGGCTCCTTACTGAGTGCCCTGATGGAGGCAAACACAGAATGCCCAGCAGGGGGCCTTGAGGAGCCTTCCTAAAGGAAGTACCATGGTCCCCTAGCTTGCTTACCACTTGTCCCTCCCTCTCCTGGTGTGGCGGGCTCTCCATGCAGTGGACAACCTGGACCCCAACTTCCAGAGTGACCAGCAGAGCAAGCGCACGCCCTTGCACGCAGCCGCCCAGAAGGGCTCCGTGGAGATCTGCCATGTGCTGCTGCAGGTCAGCAGGGCCCAGCCCTCTGCCTCATTGACCAGGTCTTGGACCCTTTCCCCTGCCCAGCCTCTGCCTGGTGCCAGCCCTCCTGCCCCTCCTCGCAGGCTGGAGCCAACATCAATGCAGTGGACAAGCAGCAGCGGACACCACTGATGGAGGCCGTGGTGAACAACCACCTGGAGGTGGCACGCTACATGGTGCAGCGTGGTGGCTGTGTCTACAGCAAGGTGCAGCAGCAGGGAGTGGCCTCCAGGAGTCAGGATTGGGCTCAGGGTGCCAGCCAGAGGACTCATCTGCCCATGTCTCCCTCAGGAGGAGGACGGCTCCACCTGCCTCCACCACGCAGCCAAAATTGGGAACTTAGAGATGGTCAGTCTGCTGCTCAGCACCGGACAGGTGGACGTCAACGCCCAGGTCAGCAGCCTGGGCTGCACACCCTGCCCAGCCCTTCTGGGTTCATTTCTAAATGTTCCAGCTTTGTCCAGGGAAAGCCCCTAAAGTAGGCTCCTATGTTCTTTGATGTGGCCCATAGCCTTTGAGAGCTCTTTAGCCTTTCAGCACATTTCCTGCCCAGACTCAATTTCTCTAAGAAATTGTTTTTGTTTTTGTTTTTGTTTTATACCAGGGATTGAACTCAGGGCACTCAACCACTGGGTCACATCCCCAGCCCTTTTTTGTATTTTATTAGAGACAGGGTATCACTGAGTTGCTAAGTGCCTCACCATTGCTGAGGCTGGCTTTGAACTCTTGATCCTCCTGTCTCAGCCTCCCAAGTGCTGGGATTACAGGTGTGCGCCACCGCGCCCAGCACAATAGCTTCATTTTTATGTGGTGCTAAGAATCAAACCATGGCTGCGCATGTGCTAGGCCAGCACTCCACCACTGAGCCACAACCTCAGCCCAGTAGTGTGTTTTATTTTTTAATATTTATTTATTTACTTTAGTTGTACACAATACAGTGCATTTATGTTGTATGTGGTGCTGAGGATCGAACCCGGGCCGCACATGTGTGAGGCGAGCGCTCTGCCGCTGAGCCACAACCTGAGCCCCGTAGTAGTGTGTTTTAGAAGGAGAAAAATCACTTACTCTTCTGCAGCCTTAGGCATCAGGCACTGTTAATTCCATTTTATAGATGAGGAGGCCCACACATGGTAAGGGACTTGTCCATGTTCTCCGAGCTTGTGGGTAGAGCTGGGATTCACAGACTGGCCCCTTAGTTTGTGTTCTTGACTATATGTACTCTGGTAAGCAGGGCCAGTGGCCCTCTCCTTACTTGTTCCCACCCACAGGATAGTGGTGGGTGGACGCCTATCATCTGGGCCGCAGAACACAAGCACATTGATGTGATCCGCATGCTGCTGACACGAGGTGCCGATGTTACTCTCACTGACAATGTGAGTAAGGGTTGGGAAAAGGTGGGAGCAGGCACGGGCCCAGGCCCCTGAGCAAAATGGAGGCTGCATTTAGGGATTCAGCTGCCTGTACCACATCTTTTCCTTCACCTCCATAGGAGGAAAACATCTGCCTGCACTGGGCTTCCTTCACTGGCAGTGCTGCCATCGCTGAGGTTCTCCTGAATGCTCGTTGTGACCTTCATGCTGTCAACTACCATGGGGACACGCCCCTGCACATTGCAGCTCGGGAGAGCTACCACGACTGTGTACTGTGAGAACCCTGCCCACCAGGCCCCTGATGCCATGCCTCTCCTCCAACAACTTGGGACGCCATGCATAGGCTCCCTTTCCCGTCCCCAGGTTGTTTCTGTCACGTGGAGCCAACCCTGAGCTGAGGAACAAGGAGGGGGACACAGCGTGGGACCTGACCCCTGAGCGCTCTGACGTGTGGTTTGCACTCCAGCTCAACCGCAAGCTCCGACTTGGAGTGGGAAACCGGGCTATTCGCACTGAGAAGATCATCTGCCGGTGAGCCTTAAGTCCCTCTGCACCCTGAACAACCACTGTGCCCCCTCCCAGGCCCCACTGCACCCTTATAACATCCTCCACATCCTCCCTGTTCCCCATCAAGCCTCATATTCACTCTAGTCGGTCTCCCATTAGGGTTGACAAATACAGCAAATAAAAATAGAAAACATGCAGTTGGATTAGAATTTCAGATGGGAGCTGCACAACCCCTGTAATCCAGGTAGCATACTTTTTTTTTTTTTTTTTTTTTTAGCATGAGAATGTCCCATGCAGCTAGGCGTGGTGGTGCACACCTGTAATCTCAGTGGCTCAGGAGGCTGAGGCAAGAGGATCACAAGTTCAAAGCCAGCCTTAGCTCAGCAATTTAGCAAGGCCCCTAAGCAACTCAGTGAGACCCTGTCTCTAAATAAAATATAAAAAAGGTCTGGAGATGTGGCTCAATGGTTACGTGCCCCTGGATTCAATCCCTGGTACCAAAAAAAAAACACAGAATGTGCCATGTAGTAGTTGGAACAAAATTATACTGAAGTATTATTCCTGTTAATCTGAAATTCTAGCTTAACTGGGTATCTTGCATTGTATGTGGCATCCTTACTCCCCTGATGAACCCCCAGTACCTCCCCTTCCCTACGCATAAGGAACCTCTCCATCCCTCTTGCATCTAGAGGAGCTCCTCACCCCTGGCCCTAGCCCTGTCTCCCCCACTTCTGTAGGGATGTAGCTCGGGGCTATGAGAATGTGCCCATTCCCTGTGTCAATGGTGTGGATGGGGAGCCCTGCCCTGAGGATTATAAATACATCTCAGAGAACTGTGAGACATCCACCATGAATATCGACCGCAACATCACCCACCTGCAGGTGAGTGGGAGCCCTGAGTTCACCACAGAGCCACCAGGGCCACCGAGTACAGTTGGGCAAGTTGCAGGGCAACAGAGCACCTGGCCAAGGAAAAGGGGGGTGTGTGAAAGGAGGCTTAGTATGGTGGCCCAGGAGGAGGGGTCCTTTTCTAAGTCACATGAAGGTATCATGAATATGAGCTCATGGTGGCCTTGGGGACACCCCTATCAGTAATATCTTAATTTCCCCTCACCCTGAGGCCATCACCAACCACTGTCCTAAAACATGGGGCCCCAGAGAAAGAACAGTGCTGGGGTGTAGGCAGCACTGGGAGCTGGGCCATTGCCGATCCGGGATTAAGTTGACCCTCTGCCTCCCACCCTAGCACTGCACGTGTGTGGATGACTGCTCCAGCTCCAACTGCCTGTGCGGCCAGCTCAGCATCCGCTGCTGGTATGACAAGGTACATGCCCCTCCTCTGGACCCGGACCCTCAGCCACTGTTTCAGAGAAGCTGGCTGATAGCACCAATTCCCTGGGACTCTGTTTCTCACCTAGCCTGTGGGGGAAGTGACAGAGAAGGCAGGGCAAGGCTGGGGATTCCTGGGACACTGCCAGGGCAGAGCTGGGCCTCTGCCCAGGTTTATGCAAATCAGGGATGATGCCTGTATTTCCTGGTCTCTGATCTCAGCACTGCTATGGCCTCCCTCACACATCCCATCCTCATTTCCTCTGGGTTGAGATCAGCAGTGGGTTTTTCTATGTAGTCTTGGGGGTCTTGGGCAGCTGAAATGGGCCCACACAAAAACCACTGTTTTCACCTCGGGTCTACACCCCAGGATGGGCGGTTGCTCCAGGAATTTAACAAGATTGAGCCCCCCCTGATCTTTGAGTGTAACCAGGCCTGCTCCTGCTGGAGAAACTGCAAGAACCGAGTGGTACAGAGTGGCATCAAGTAAGACCTCTGCCCCTGCAGCCCCCATTACCCTGTGTCATCCTGTCTCACTACCCCATCTCCTCTCCTGGGGCTTGTCCAGGTCCTTGCACCCAGTATCTCCCTCTCTCCCACCCCTAGGGTACGACTGCAGCTCTACCGAACAGCCAAGATGGGCTGGGGTGTCCGTGCCCTGCAGACCATCCCCCAGGGGACCTTCATCTGCGAGTGAGTCAGCTGGGAGTACCTTGGCACCTGTGGGGCACAGTCACTTCTGACTCCAGGCCTCCCTCTGCCCTCCTCCCTGATGGATCACATCTCTTCTGCCCACTTCAGCCAGCCATCTCTGACCTCTACCCCACAGCTAAGGACAGAGCCTACCTCCACTCTGCCCACACTACAGGGTCATCCATCCCTACTGCCCTCTTTTCCCTTCCTTCCACCTCAGTGTATTTCCAAACCTCACACACCTTCTCCCTGCCCTGCTGCTGTATGTCCTTGGGCAAGTTACTTAACCTCTCTGAGCTTTAATTTTTTTGTCTGTAAAATGGAAGTGATAACAGCAACCTGCCACCTACGTAAGGGCCTATTCATCTTCATGACTTCTTTCTCTGCCTTCTACCCACTTGCTCCCTCTACCCTGGCCCTCAGACTTACCTAGGTCTCCTTTGGCTGGGTAGGGAGAACCCTTGCTTGCCTATTCAAGGGACCTTCTCTCTATCATGTCTTCTCTTAATTTCTCAAAACAAGTAGCCCCTTCCCCTTCCTCCTGGGCCATCCTCCCCTACCATCTGCTCATTGCTTGTCCCTGCCAAAATCTGCTCTTGTGCTCACCTTCTGCAGCTGCCGCCTCACGGTTACTCTGCTGCACTCCTACCCCCATGTGTGTCTCAGCCCTTGTTCTGGCATCTGCCCATTCCTATTAGATTACCTGATCCCATGGTGCTGCTCCCACCCCTGCCCAGCCCATCCAAAATTGCTCTCCACCAGTTCCTCTTTCTCCTGCTGTCCAAATGTGGGCATTCTCACCCGCAAGCCAATCCCAGAGTTTCTCATTGCTCCTTCTCTTCCTGCAGCCCAATCCCTCTTCTCTCACACAGCCCTGCATCACCTGCCCTGTGGTTCTAGGACACAAACCTCCCAGTGACAAAGCCCAGGCAAACTTCCCCATCTGAGCCAGCTGTCCCTGGGTCCCCCTTAGCCACAGAGGGTCAGCTCTGTCTCCACACTCTCCAGGCTCTAGCCCTTTTCTTTCACCTCCCACCACTGCTTCTCCAGGTCTTCTAGGGCCCACTGGCTTCTGGGCTTTCCCTCCTACCTGCTAGTCCTGCCTATTGTTCCAGCTGCCCAGTGGGGACCCCAACTGGCAGAATTGTATCCTGGGTTTTGCCCTCACGTGCCTATATCCCCCCTTCCTCTTCCTAACACCCACCCAAGCCGGGGACTGCGCACTACCCCTCCCAGGTGATGTGTGCTCCACTGTGTACCTGCTGTGCCTTGGTAACCCACCGCAGCCCCAGCAGTGTTGATCTGTGAGGTCCAAAGATAGTGATGGGGCAGCTTAGGAATAAAGGAAGAGGATTCTGTGGGGTTGTAAGGATGAGAGACCGACGTGCAGCTGTCTCAATAACTCTTGCTCATCTTTAGAACCACTGTTTCCTGTGCAACAGGTATGTTGGGGAATTGATCTCCGATGCTGAGGCTGATGTGAGAGAGGATGATTCTTACCTCTTCGATTTAGACAACAAGGTAGGCCGGCAGCTTCTAACACCCTGCTCCTCATGGCTAGTTTTCTGGAGCCCCCTGGGAAGTCAGCAAGTGGAAACCTGGGGAGGAAGGACTGAATGGTCAATGCAGAGGGGATGACCAGGAAGGCAGGGTGGGGATGGATATGAAGAGTGATGTCCTTCTCCTCAGGATGGAGAGGTATACTGCATTGATGCCCGTTACTATGGCAACATCAGCCGCTTTATCAACCACCTGTGTGACCCCAACATCATCCCTGTCCGAGTCTTCATGCTGCACCAAGACCTGCGATTTCCACGCATCGCCTTCTTCAGTTCACGAGACATCCGGACTGGGGAGGAGCTAGGGTGAGGCATCTCTGGGCTCTGCCAGGAATGTTGGGGAGCAGGCAGGGATTGAAGGGAGCTTCTCAGACTTCATCATACAAAGTGTCCCCTAAAGGGCTTGCTTGTGGTTTTTTGTTTGGTACCAGGGATTAAACCCTGAGCTTAACCTCTGACCATATCCCCAGCCCTTTTTTATTTTTCATTTTGAGACAGGGTCTTCTAAGTTGCTTAGGGCTTCACTGAATTGCTGAGGGTTCAAGGCTTTGAACGTTCAATCCTCCTGCCTCGGCCTCCTGAGCTGCTGGGATTACAGGTGTGCGCCACTGTGCCTGGCACTGAAGGGCTTGTTAAAACTGTCCTGTAGCCGGGCGTGGTGGCACATGCCTGTAATCCCAGCACTTGGGAGGCTGAGGCAGGAGGATTGCGAGTTCAAAGCCAGCCTCAGCAATGGCGAGGCACTTAGCAACTCAGTGAGACCCTGTCTCTAATAAAAATACAGAAAGGGCTAGGGATGTGGCCCAGTGGTCGAGTGCCTCTGAGTTCAATCTCTGGTGCCAAAAAAAAAACTGTTCTGAGCATCAGCAAGATTCTGATTCACTAGATTTAGGAGGGGGCCCAGGAGCCTGCGTTTCTAACCAGTTCCAGGGCAATGCTGAAGCTCCAAGTCCATAGAACTTAAAAAGGTTTAGAATGCATCTGGAGAAGATGGGGCTGGGGACCTGAGTCCTTCATGGGAAGTGGCATCCTCAGAGTCTTTGGGGTAAGGCTCTGGGTGCCTGAGTCCAGATTCTACAAGCACCTGTGCTCCTCTGACAGGTTTGATTATGGTGACCGTTTCTGGGACATCAAAAGCAAATATTTCACCTGCCAATGTGGCTCTGAGAAGTGTAAGCACTCAGCCGAGGCCATCGCCCTGGAGCAGAGCCGCCTGGCCCGCCTGGACCCCCACCCCGAGCTGCTGCCTGAGCTTGGCTCCCTGCCCCCTGTCAACTCCTGAAAATGGACCACACCCTTGTCTCTCTTCTACCCCAATGGCCATCAGCTCAGCAGCTGCTTCTGCCACCTGCTGCTCACAGCCCAAACCTGGGGCACTGCCACCTTTCCTGCCCACTACCCTTCACACATTCCTCAACGAGACTCCAGCCAGACCCTGGAGGTCTGACGGCCCCTCTCCCAGAGCTGGTTCCTCCCTGGGAGCATGACTTCAGGGCTGGCCACCCCCATTTCCCACCCTCAGCTGAAGTTTGATGAATTGAAGTCTGGCCTCTATGCCAACTGGGTTTTTTGTTGTTGTTCTCAATAAACTTTGGGTTTGGTAATAAACTGGGTGATTGTTTTGAGGAGCTGAATCCCTCAGCCAGAAGGATAGTGAGTCCAAAGGGCAGAGTAGGGTGAGAAGTAGGCTAGATGGGGAGGGGAGGGACTGGAGGAACAACTGGTCTAGTCAAGGGTTTAAATAAAGGCAATTCTTAACATTTAGTCCTTAGGAAGGTGTGGACCCAGGTATATCACAGTTAAAGTACTTTGCAAAATTATGAAGAGTTTTCTTATTGGTGCATGCCAGTTCCTTTCTGCTCTGGTCCTTAACACTCAGCAAGCAGCCCCGGAACCTCTGGTTCCAGGCTCAAGCGTCCTGGCCCCACTGGTCATGGAGTTGTGGATTCAGAAGGAGGAACTAGAGTGTGTCGGGGACCACAGGCAGGCGGGGGGTGGGGCTGTGACGTGTGGGAGGGCGGGGCGGGGCGGCAGGTGAGACGCCAGGTCTCCTGGGCTGCAATCACTCCGGAGACTGAGCCATGGGAGGAAAGCAGGATGAGGACGAGGCCTATGGTGAGGCTGAGAGGAGAAGCTGGGGCCCTGTGGAAGGAGGGAAACTGGCAGGACATGGTGGCTAGGACTGGCTCCAGGGAGAGGAACTAAGGAGAGTGAGTCCTGGGTCCCTGAGGAAAGAGCCCTGGAAACAGGAGCAGATGGAAGGAGGTAAAATCAGGGTCCTAGGGGGAAGATGAGGCTCAGAGCCTGGGGGCCATTGCTGGGGAGCATTTGTGGAGTGAAGCTGGGGTCTGGGTGTGCATGAGGAGTGACGCTGGTGTCCCTGGGAGGAGGTGGGTGGCAGGATTTCACATCTGCACTCTGGGCTCTGAGGGTCGAGGTCCTAGTAAACAAAGCCTGGATGGAAGGTGGCAGGGTTGGGGTCATGAGCAGGACAAGGACTCCTGGTGCAGGAACTGCGAGTGTCATGTGCTATAGAGCCTGGCGGGTGAGGCTGGAGCCTCTGTGAGGAAGAGTCCAGGAGTCAGCGTGGACTCTGGGTCTCTGAAGCAGAAAGGTACCAAGGCCTGCCAGGCAGTCTCTGTGAGGAGTGGGAGCATGGGTTGTTGAGTGGGCTAGGGTCTGCCAGCAGGTCTCTGCAAGGAGTGACAAGAGAAGTGGGTTCTGCTAGGATCCCTATGAATAGTTGGGGCTAAGGGTCTTAGTGGAGACTCTTCTGTGACCTGCCTTGGGGTCTCTGTTAGCAGTAAGGAGTTGGAGCTGTCTGGGGTATTTTGAGGAATAGGACCAGGACCCGGACCCTCTGGGATTCCTGTGGAGAGTAAGGGCCAAGGGGAGAAGGAGTGAGGAATTTGCTTCCAGAATCTGAGGGAAAAGGGCTAGGTCCTGAGAGAAGGGAGCTGGGAGCCAGCCTCTAGGATTCCTGCGACAGCGAGGGCTGTAGCCTGCCTGCATAGATCCCTTAGGTCTGGAGGGGAGACAATCCTGAGAGAGAGGCCTCCTCCAGGTGTTCCCTAGAGAGGGACAAGGGAAGGGGCCCAGGACACTCCCCAGAAAACTTCCTGGAGCAGCTTTGGGTCAATCATTGACCTCATGCCCATAAGCCAAGGTGGGACAGAGTCCAGAGCACCTGGGGAGAGTGGATCCCACCCCTTCCCAGACTCTGGCCCAGCCTTCTGCCCTCCCTCCTGGTGCCCACAGTGAGACCCTGGCTGCCTGGCCCCACCCCTTCCCTGTGTGTACTCAGGGAGGACCAGGAACAGGACATGGCCACAATCTCAACAGCCAGTCGGCTCAGGTGTCACCCTGACTGGCACCCAGAGGTCCATGGTGGCTGCCTGAGGACTGAGGTCCTTTTGAAGTGGGGTTCCCCCTGTAGGGGTCCTCTTTTTCCCACCCCAGGCCCTGCAGGGGTTGACACCCTTGGTTCAAATATTTTTGCCCATGGTTTCAGGTCAGAGGGTGAAGAGAGGCCTCGGTTCTGGGGCAGCTGTGGTAAGGGGCTGTGGCACATCCCGGAGGGGCTCTGGATCTGGGAAGTCCAAAGCAGGGTGTAGAAAGGGGAGAAGGATAGGGATGGGGACTGAGAGCCCCTGAGACACAGTGTCCCACCTCTCAGCTAGAGGGAGGCCTCAAGAGAAATGGGGTCAGGGAACCAAGGCTGTTTCCCAGACAGGCAGCCTTGAGGTGTGAACCTTGAGCTGGAAACACATAAAGGCCCCCTCCCCACCCCTGCCTGTCACCTGGGTGGAGTTCAAGGTGAGCAGTGGAGCTCCAGACCAGGCGTGGGTTCCACCCTTCCTGCACCCTAGCTTTCCCCTCCTGCAAGTCCTGTCCTGGACAGGATCCTGGGGCCAGGAGGGACCCCAGAGAAACAGACTAATGGAGAAACCCCCTCAGGGCCTCATTCTCCACACTCTTCTCCATGCCCCTCAGGGAAACCAGCCAAATATGACCCCTCCTTTCGAGGCCCCATCAAAAACAGGTGAGTTCTGGTCATTGCCCTGGGGGCAGGGGAGTCTTGTTTGTACTTTGTATTTACTGAAATATCAGTAAGAAACATGCAAAAGAAAGAAAGAAAGAAATGCTACCCCAGGGTATTTGTTGTGTCTGGTCAACAGGGAGCTGCCTGGTGCTGGTGATACAGGTGTGTTTGGGGAAAATTCACCCAGTTGAGTACTTATGAGTTGTGCTTCTTGTGTGCAGTACTGGGGACTGAACCTAGCTCATGTTCTACCCCTGAGCTATACCCACAGCCCCTGAGTTGTGCTTTTCTGTGTCCCACTTCAGAAAAAAGGTACCCATCCAGAAGGAGGTTTTCTTTTAAAATAAATAAGCTGGGCACAGTGGTAAATTCCTGTCATCCCAAGAATGAGGCAGAAGGGTTGCACTTTCTGAGCCAGCCTCATCTATTCAGCCAGAACCCATCTCAATATATAAAATAAAAAGGGCCAGAGATGGAGTTTAACTGCAGAGTGTCCCCATGTTAAATCACCAGTACTGCAAACAATGCATGCAACCTGCTAATACCCTCTCCAGCATTTCCCAACCCACCAGCAGACCCTTGGGGACTGTCCCCCTCCCCTCACCCGCCACCCCCCCCCAGCGCCATGTTACCTCCCCAAAGCCTCCCCAGCTCAACTCCATTTCTCTCCCAGGGGCTGCACGGATGTCATCTGCTGTGTCATCTTCTTGCTCTTTATTTTGGGTTACATCGTGGTGGGGATCGTGGGTGAGTTTCCATCTGCCCAGTGTTGGAATGGTGGGTGGGGGGCAGTAACCCAAAGCTACCACCCCATAGCTGCTCCCTGCAAGCCCCTGCCCTCTCCCATGATCCATCTGTGTATGTCCGGCTCCAGCTTGGGTGTATGGAGACCCCCGGCAAGTCCTCTACCCCAGGAACTCCACAGGGGCCTACTGCGGGATGGGGGAGAACAAGTGAGTACAAAGATGGGAAGAGTGGGAGGAGGGAGGCGAGGTGGGAGTGGGCAGGAGAGAGCAGCCCCCTCCCCCCAACTCAGGCACCAGAACCATCATGTTCTTCCACACTCTTCCCCTGTACTTCCCACCCCGCCCCCACCCTCTCTAAATCTGACCACACCAGGCCACATTGAGAGCCCTCCCTTTGCTAGACATTTAGCTTGAGTCCCCCAGAACTGGGAGGACTTAGCCAGAATGTGGTAAATTGCATGGGCTTATTTAGAGTTCAGAGGTGGCTGTTTAGATTTGGCTAAGTTTTGGTTGTATATCTTTGAGCAACTTACTTAACCTCTCTGAGCTTGATTTCCTCATCTGAAACACAAGGATGATTACAGAAGTGATGCTGTCAGTCTCCACAGGCAGGAAATGTTTAATAATCAACCCTCCAGCATTTATATAGTGTTTACTATGTTCCAGGCAGGCAGTATACTTTACACATGCTCTCTCATAATGTAGGTACTTTCATTTTATAGATGATGGATCTGAGTCAGAGAGTTGTTTAGTGACTTGCTCAAAGTCATAAAGCTGGTCGGAAGGGATTAGGCTCCAGAACCGATGCTCTCAGCCATTCCTTAGCTGTTGTGATATGAATTATTCTGGGAAATCATCTGGGTGTCTCCCTTACCTCCCCAGCTGAGCTGGGACCAGGCGCTGGATGTGACTCCTCTCGGCTACATGGGGTCCACTGTACTCTAGGGGAGAGACCTCAGTAGTTGCTCCCCTCCCCTAACACCAGATGAGGCCCTGAGCCCACTCTTCTTCTCTTCCTGCAGAGATAAACCCTATGTCCTGTACTTCAACATCTTCAGCTGCATAGTGGCCAGCAACATTATCACAGTCGCCCAGAATGGACTACAGTGCCCTACGCCCCAGGTCAGAGCTCAGAGCTGCCTCTGCCCCACGTGTCCCCAGGACCCCAGGTATTAGCCCCTTAGCACTTTCTTTGTCCCCAGGTGTGTGTGTCCTCCTGCCCCAAAGCCCCATGGGCAGTGCAAAAAGATCAGTTCTCGCTGACAGTTGGAGAGGTCTTCTATAAAGAAAACGGGAACTTTTGTCTGCCAGGGGTGTCCTGGAATATGGTGAGCACTGCCCCCAACATCATCACTCAGGAGGGAGGGCCCACAATGGGAAGGAGTAGCAGGGGAAGTTGGGTAGAGGATCACTGACTGGCTCTCCTGGGAAGGGTGGACCAGGCTGAGCCCTGTGGTGGTGGTAGTGGTGGCAACAGCCGCAGTGGTGGTAAGGGGACCCACTTCTCCATCCTGTTCTGTCTGTGTGTGTGTGTCTGTCCTCCCTTCCCCACCCCACAGACAGTACTCCAAAGCCTGCAACAGGAATTCTGCCCCAGTTTCCTCCTCCCCTCCACTCCAGGTGAGAAGCACAGTTCCCTCCTCAGGCATCATCTCCTCTAATGTTTTTATTTCTCAAATGAGGAAACCAGACCTAAAGAGAGTAAATCCACACTGACACAGTTGTGTCAGTGGCACAACTGGAATGAGCACCAGGTCTCCATTTCTCTCTCTGCTGTGTGACCCCACAGTCAGACCATCAGTATTTCTTGGGCACATACTATGTGCCAGGCACTGGGGATAAATGTAGGGAAGATGGAAATTGCTCTCTGCCTGAGCTACATTATAGGTAGAGAGATCAGAGATGTTCATAGAGACTGTATGAGAACCCCATGAAAACCCCATGGGAGAATCTAGACATACATGCTACACCATGCATCGAGGAAAAGGCCAGAAGGTGAATGTGAGTTACAAATGAATGTGAGTGGGTGGTGGGATTGCAATTGGCCTTTATCCTGTATGTTTTCCTTTGCAACAGTAAATACACACACACACACACACACACACACACACACACACACACACACACAGTGCATGTGGTAGGGGGAGGGGCGGGGGAGTACTGGGGCTTGAGCCCAGTGGCACTCTACCACTAAGCTACCCCCAGCCCCTTCTTAAATCTCATTTTGAGACAAAGTCTCACTAAGATGCCCAGGCTGGCCTTGAACTTGCAATCTTCCTGTCTCAGCCTTCCCTGTAGCTGGGATTACAGGCATGCTTCACCTGGCTCCTAATACAATTTTTTTTTAAATATAAAACTTTTTTTTTTAATTGTAGCATGAGTAAAGATAATCAGTTTTCAGTGTAAGTACAACAAGAAGTGTGTCAAAAGATTGCTCCAAAGTCAGTTCTGGATTTAAATTCCTGCACCTTCCTGCTGCATGGTCTTGGGCTACTTAACCTCCCTGCACCTGGTTTCCTCTTCTTTGTAATATAAATGACAGAATGCCTCTTCCTGGCAGCCTTGTGAGGGTGACAATTAAATGGCTCTACAGGTATATAACAAGTACCACAGGAGATGGGGATGGGTGAGAAAGCTTCCTGCAGAGGTGAGACTGAGCAAGAGCTGTTCAAGAGAGAGGTGGAGGAGATGGAGGGGGTTTCGGGGAAGGGAAGGTACTCAGAGAGAGGCTCAAAAAGAGCAAAGGTGTAGAGGTGAGGGGACAATGGAAGGCAGGGCCCTGGAAGCCTGGCCAGGGAGCCTGGATGGTTTCCAGGCAGAGCCTCTGAAGATCTCTGCAAAGCCCAAGGACCTAGAGCCCTGGAATGATGAGGTCATGCTGTGCCCTGGTCTCCCTGGCCCACAGACAGGCAAAGGGTGGATGGAAGTTGGGACTGGGGTATCATAGGAGTCCATCCAGAGGAGAGGAGATCTGAACCCAGCAGCATCAGAGAGGGATGGATGACAGCATTGACTCCACAGGGCAAGCGCCCCCTCTTGGCTATGGAATCCAGAGCAGTGCCTGCACCCCTTCACCCTCAGTCCTGGGAGAGCAGAGTCCATCCCTCTTCCCTCCCCCAAGCATTGTGGGCTAGTGGGGGGAACAGACTTTATAAGCAAAGCTCTCTCACCCAGCAAACCCTGTTCTCTTCCAGCTCTGGGGCGCTGCTTTCCATTGCCCAACGCTAACTTCACGCTACCTGAATTCCCCTGGATCAGCAACACCACCATTAATCAGGGGATCAGGTAGGCATGGCCCACCCTGCATCTATCCCACACCACTTCCAGCCCGCAGCCCCATCTGATTTGGTCTCTCCCCAACAGTGGTCTTCTTGACAGCCTCAATGCCCGTGACATCACTGTTAAGATCTTTGAAGATTTTGCCCAATCCTGGTATTGGATTCTTGTGTGAGTCACCACACTCCCCTACTTTCTTTTCTTTTTTCTTTCTTTCTTTCTTTCTTTTTTTTTTTTTTTTTTTTTTTTTTTTGGTACTGGAGATTGACCTCAGAAGCACTCGACCATTGGGCCACATCCCACCCTTTTTTTGTATTTTATTTAGAGACAAGGTATCACTGAGTTTTTTAGTGCCTCGCCATTGCTGAGGCTGGCTTTTAATTTGTAATCCTCCTGCCTCAGCTTCCCAAATCGCTGGGATTACAGGCGTGCACCATGCACCCAGCACACTTCCCTACTCTCTTGTCCTTCCCTTTTCCCCTCCCTGATTCTCTACCCGCTAGTCCCATGTCAGAAACAGAGGGAAGAGAGAAGAGAAGGAGCCAGAGCTCAGAATAGACTCCATGCCTATCAGGATTTATAAGGGTCAAATCTGGGACATTGGGTAGCATGAAGAAAGGTATTTGGAATCCTCTAAAAAGGAAAAAAATTTCAGGATCCAGAGTGACCCTCACCTATGTTACTATGCCTACAGTGCCCTAGGTGTGGCTCTGGTCCTGAGCCTGCTCTTCATCCTGCTCCTGCGCCTGGTGGCTGGGCCCCTGGTACTGGTGCTAATCCTAGGGGTGCTTGGCGTCCTAGCCTATGGCATCTACCACTGCTGGGAGGAGTACCGAGTGCTGCGGGACAAGGGCGCCTCTATCTCCCAGCTGGGCTTCACCACCAACATCAGTGCCTACCAGAGTGTGCAGGAGACCTGGCTGGCTGCCCGTGAGTACCGTACCTACCCACTCTCCAGCTGCCAGCCGCCAGGGCCTTGCCCTGGGCCATGCTGGCCCTGGCCTGACCCTGGTCCTCTGCCCACTGTCCCCCTCAACCCCCGCAGTGATTGTGCTGGCTGTGCTTGAAGGCATCCTGCTGCTCCTGCTCATCTTCCTGCGGCAGCGGATTCGCATCGCCATTGCCCTCCTGAAGGAGGCCAGCAAGTCAGAGCCCATCTAAGAGGGAGATGGGGCTGAGGGTTGGGGTGCAGGCCCAGTTGTGGGATACCAGGGAGGTGGCAGAGAGCTCCAGAGAAGAAAGGTATTAGGGCAGTGGATAACAGTGCTGGGTGACAGCATCTCAGAGCCTCAGTTTCCCACCTGTAAAATGGGTGTAACAGCAGTTGCTACTTACAGGGTTGTCATGAGGATTAAATGGATTGGTGTCTGCCAAGTACCTAAAACATGGAGCAGGCCTCTAGAAGGGTGGTAGTGACAGTGGTGGATGGAACAGCAGAATACCACGCAGGGAGGAGAAGCAGCAGCTTCCTGCCAACCAGGAACTACCAAACTTGTCAGGGGACCACACTTTGGTGTTTCTCTTTGCTTGCCCAAGTGGCTTCTGTGATTCTAGTCCCCTTTAAGGGTCCCTTAAGCAAGATGTATTCCCTTCAGTTCATTCAGTGAGTACCTGACTTGTATCCACCCACACCAAGCACTGGTGCTAGGAAAGATGACATTTCTGCCCTACTGCTGCCACCCCAGGGACACCGGGCAAACTCTAGCCATGGCAAGCTGAGGGCCCCATGCTAGAGTAAGCCCTCTCAAAGGATAGGTGGGGCTGGGGCATGTTGGTGGACTGCTCTTGTCTCTCCACAGGGCTGTGGGTCAGATGATGTCAACCATGTTCTACCCACTGGTCACCTTTGTCCTCCTTGTCATTTGCATTGCCTACTGGGCCATGACTGCTCTGTATCCTTTGTCTACAGTAAAGCCTTGGGGTGCAGGGCTGAGGGGCAAAGAAGTACTTGCCCATACACTGTCAGAGAGCATTTGGCAGATGTACCATTTCCCGTGGGCAGCAACAGCCCTATGGCTAGACAGCACTGAGTAAATGAGCACAGGCTGAATTCTAGCCCCCTTTGTACAGTGTACAACCTGCACCAGCGCCCAGGAACAGTCCCTGAGGAGTGGCCTGTGGAGGCGCCATGTGACCATGCTTTCCTTGACTCCCCTCTGGATACCTGGCCACGTCTGGGCAACCCCAGTACGTATACTGGGTGTCCAATGTCAGCGCACCCGGCTGTGAGAACGTGCCAGTGAATACATCGTGTGACCCCATGGTGAGGAGAGGTGGAGTGGTCATGGAGGGGGCTTCAAAAGGGCTGAGGGGACCTTAGGAGCTAATTAGCCCAGAGCCTCATTGGGCAGAGGTAACTGAGGCCAGAGAGGGCAAGGGGATCTCTCGAGTTCACATAACCTACCACCACCCTCTATTCCTCCTGCTGACTCATCCATTACACAGAATGGAAAAGTGAGGCTGGGACAGACATCATGGCCTATAGGTAGAAGAGGGGAGGGCTGGATAGCAGGATATTCCTCTGCTTCGAGGGTCATTAACTACTTCACCTCACTTCAGCTCTGTAAAATGGAGATAATCATAATACCTGTCGTCTGGGTGGCTGAGAAGTTTAAGTGACATTGGATACTTAAAGTACTTGGTACAATGCCTGGCACATGATGTTATTTTATAACTGATGGGGTTGTTTTATTTTGCCTTTTTTAAAATTTTTTTAAAAATATTTATTTATTTATTTGCTTCGGTTGTACACAATGCGTTTTTATTTTTACGTGGTGCTGAGGATCGAACAGGGCTGTGCACGTGCTAAGCGAGCGCTCTACTGCTAAGCCACAACCCCAGCCCTTATTTTGCTTTTTAAATCTACTTCCCTTGAACACTGTCCTAGGCAGTCCACAGGTGAGATTCTCGGGGGTGGGCCTGGAAGAGAAGCTGCTTCCTTAAACTCCCCCGTGAGATTCTAGGGCATGGCACTACACTGCTGGGAATTTACTGTCTTCAAAGCTTTCACGTCATAGCTGGGTGTGGTGGCGCACACCTATAATCCCAGAGATGCAGAAAGCTGAGCCAGGAGAATCATAAATCCGGGCCAGTCTGGACAAATTAGTGAGACCCTGTCTCAAAGCATTTTAAAAAGGAGCCAGGCACAGTAGTGCACGCCTGTAATCCCAGCAACTCTGGAGGCTGAGGCAGGAGGATTCCAAGTTTAAAGTGTTGGGCCCACTCTATTAAAAAAAAAAAAAATTAAAACAGGCAGGTTGGCACATGCATGTGATCCTAGCAACCTTACAGGCTGAGGCAGGAGGACCACAAGTTCAAGGCCAGCCTCAGCAAGTTAGTAAGACCCTGTCTCAAAATAAAAAAAATTTAAAACTGCTGGGGATGTAACTCAGTGGTGAACACCAATGGGTTCAGTCCCTAGTACCACAAAAAAAAAAAATCCTCAAGTACACCTGCAGAAGACCCACTGTGCACTGGGTATGTAAAGCCCAGAATGCCCTTTGCAACTTGCTTACCATCTACACTGAAAACTGACACAAACCTGGTAACCTACAAAGTGGAAAATTGTTTTGTTTTGTTTATTGGGGGGTTGTTTTTTTTGGTTTTTTGGGGGGTTTTTGGTACTTGGGGTTGAATCCAGGGGCACTTAACCAGTGAGCCACATTACCCAGCCCTTTTTATTTTTTATTTTAAAACAAGTTCTTGCTAAATTGCTTAGTGCCTCTCTAAATTGCTGAGGCTGGCCTCAAACTTGCAATCCTCCCACACAGCCTCCCAAATTACTAGGATTACAGGTGTGTGCCACTACACCCAGCATTTTTTTTCCCCTTATTACAAAATTTAAACCATACACCCAGTTTCAGAAATTATCAAGATTTTCTTGATCACATTTGCTGGACTGATTTAGTTTTTATGTGTGCATTTACTTTTCCTTATGGACATTTTCAAATGCGTGCAAAGTAGGTTAACAGTAGAGAGGTGAATCCCTTTACTCAGATTCCACCTCCCTCAGTTTTCTGCTGTTATTATTTTACCTATTTCCCTGCCCTCATGACATTTTTTTCCCCTAAGTTTTGTTTTTTGATTGTTTGGTAGTGCAAACACAGGGCTTTCACATGCTGAGCAAGTGCTCCACCACTTAACAACACCCCCAGCCCTTTAGGGAGTTTATAAATGCAAATTCTGGACATCATGTAAATATGTCAGGATGAGTTTAAAAAGCATAACTTTGGCGTGGTGACTCACCCCTGTAATCTGAGCAACTCAGGAGGCTAAGATAGGACTGTAAATTCGAGGCCAGCTGCAACAACTTAGTGAGACCCTAAGCAACTCAGTGAGTCCCTGTCTCTAAATAAAAATATTTTTTTAAATGGCTGGGGATGTGGCTCAGTGGTTAAGCACCCCTGGGTTCAATCCCCAGTAACAACAACAAAAAAGCATAACCACACCAGGTATGGTAGTACACACCTATAATCCCAACAATTTAAGAGGCTGAGCAGAAGGACTGCAAGGCCAGTTTTAGCAATTTAGCGAGATCCTGTCTCAAAATAAAAAATTTTAAAAACTGGGGGTGTAGTTCAGTGATAGAACACCCCTGGGCTCAATTCCTAGTACCCCCCACACACACCCACCAAAAAAAGAAAGAAAAGAGCATAACCACTGTCATTATCACACCCAACAAAATTAAAACTAATTCCTTAATATCAAAATACCTAAGCCGGGCGTGGTGGCGCACGCCTGTAATCCCAGCACTTGGGAGGCTGAGGCAGGAGGATTGCGAGTTCAAAGCCAGCCTCAGCAATGGCGAGGCACTTAGCAACTCAGTGAGACCCTGTCTCTAATAAAATACAAAAAAGGGCTGGGGATGTGGCCTAGTGGTCAAGTGCCTCTGAGTTCAATCACTGGTACCAAAAAAAAAAAAAAAAAAAAAAAAACCCTAGTATATTCATTTGCACAGGTATGACCTTCACACACACCATTGGGCCTGGCCCAGGAGACTGGGTGTTCTTGTGCCAGTCCAGAGACAAGGAAGTTAATTAACACTCAAATAATAGACTGGCCGGGCACAGTGGCGCACGCCTGTAATCCCAGCACTTGGGAGGCTGAGGCAGGAGGATCGAGTTCAAAGCCAGCCTCAGCAATGGCGAGGCACTTAGCAACTCAGTGAGACCCTATCTCTAATAAAATACAAAAAAGGGCTGGGGATGTGGCCCAGTGGTCGAGTGCCCCTGAGTTCAATCCCCAGTACCAAATAAATAAATAAATAAATAAATAAATAAAAATAAATAAATAAGTCAGACTGAATGCAGTCTGAGCTTGGAGACAAGATCCCTGGAAGGAACTGTCTCCTCAGCTCAGGGAGACTGCTGGGAACTGGTGGAGGTCAGGGCTATGCACTGAAGCTGGACCTAAACCAACCTGTCCTCCTCGCCACCCCCAGGACCAATCCATGAACTACTCCTGCCCAGGACTGATGTGCACCTTCCAGGGCTACTCATCTACAGGCCTAGTACAACGTTCTCTCTTCAACCTGCAAATCTATGGGGTCCTAGGGCTCTTCTGGACCCTTAATTGGGTACTGGCCCTGGGCCAGTGCGTCTTGGCTGGGGCCTTTGCCTCCTTCTACTGGGCCTTCCACAAGCCCCGGGACATCCCCACCTTCCCCCTGAGCTCTGCCTTCATCCGCACACTTAGGTAAGCCAGGGGAAGGACCCTGGGAACTGTGAGCAATAGAGACCCCAGGAGTCCTTGGGCTGCCACTAATTTCCTAACTCCTTCTGCAGTTACCACACTGGTTCGTTGGCATTTGGAGCCCTCATTCTAACCATTGTGCAGATAGCTCGGATCATCTTGGAGTACATTGACCACAAGTTGAGAGGTGAGCCTGCAGTCAAGAGCTGGGGAAGGCCAGGCTGAGCAGCTAGATCCTTGGGGAGAAGCAGTGACCAAACAGGAGTTTCCCATCTCCCCAGGAGCCCAGAACCCTATGGCCCGCTGCATCATGTGCTGCTTCAAGTGTTGCCTCTGGTGTCTGGAAAAGTTCATCAAGTTCCTGAACCGCAATGCATACATCATGGTGAGCCACCGGGGCAAGCAACTCCTTAGTCTGGCACCCCTTGGCCCAGGTCCCCAAGCCAAGTCTAAACAAGCCCACCACATGTGACTGACCTTCCTGCCCCCTCAGATTGCCATCTACGGGAAGAATTTCTGTGTCTCAGCCAAAAATGCCTTCATGCTGCTCATGAGGAACATTGTCAGGTCAGGCTGTCCTGCACTGCCATGTGGCCCCCCTCAGGTCTCCCACCCTAGTCTGGCTTCATAAGCACACTGTGCTCAGAAGGACCCTGAACTTGGTTTAATGCTTTCTTATTGCCATCTTGAAATGGGAATAACTTTGATTTCAAACAAGTCCCTGCAAATGATGTAGTCAGTTCTTCTCCCAATCCTTCCAGGCCTCTCACCCACAACCTACCCTAATTGCTGGTACAGGGTGATTGTCCTGGATAAAGTCACAGACCTGCTTCTGTTCTTCGGGAAGCTGCTGGTGGTTGGAGGTGTTGGTAAGGACCAAGACTAGGGTTTGCAGAGTAGGGGTTGGGGGACATGCTGGGCAGCTGGAAAGGTGACCTCAGAGGAACAGCACTGACCTTGGGAACTCTCCCACAGGGGTCCTGTCTTTCTTTTTTTTCTCTGGTCGCATTCAGGGGCTGGGTAAAGACTTTGAAAGCCCCCACCTCAACTACTACTGGCTGCCCATTATGGTGAGTGACTCTCCTCTGAGACTCAACCCCCATCTTCACAAAAGATCCCAGTAGACCCAACCAGCCTTGTGTCTTCCAGACCTCCATCCTGGGCGCCTATGTCATTGCCAGTGGCTTCTTCAGTGTTTTCAGCATGTGTGTGGACACGCTCTTCCTCTGTTTTTGTGAGTGACATCCCTAGCTAGCTCTCCCCAACCTAACAGTACCCCACTGCCAGGCTTTTTTGGAGATTTGGTGCTTCTAGAAACAGCAATTTGTGAGCTAAAGAAGCCAGAGGGAAACTCTTCTGAAATCCTAAAGCCAGGCATTT